>LR543265.1:53014-168906 GCA_900536305.3 Caenorhabditis sp. 40 LS-2015 | reverse complement strand
GGGGGGGTCTTGCTATTTGTTAAATTTCCTCAACTATAAGGAATGGAAAGTTTGAAACATAATTTCAGATGATCGTATGTAGAATAAAGGGGTTCGTAAAACCAATTGATAATAGAACGTATTTTTTTTGATTCATGTTCGGTTATTGAAGACGGAGGGTATCCAGAAAGATGAGAGGATGTTCATCCGACTCCAGAAGGCAAAATAACCAAATACTCTTTACATCTGGGATAGTACTCAGAAATGACATCACCAATATGACTAATAGTAAGAATGGCGGCTTTTTGAGATTCATTCTCAAATTGCAGCAAATTTTGTTCTTCGAAGATTTTCGGTTTTGGCGCGTTACAGGGTGCACGGCCAGACGCCTTTCTTTTGCAATTTTTCAACTTTCACTCGTTTCATGAAGGGGCGTGTCGTTTCGTTTAAATGCATTTTTCAGCCGGAAGTTTTATCGTACAGACAGTAGTTGAAGCCAAGGCGTTCAGGTTTGAGAGACGACGTCTAAAGCTCGGAAAATTTTAGAAATAGCAAGAATTCACTTGAAAATTGAGAAACTCTCCAATGTAAATCAGAGTCACCCCTCGTCATCGTTTTCTTTCTACACTTTTCGTATTCTATCAAGTTGTTTCGTTATTCATGTATAAATTCAATTGCAATGTGGTCAGAAAGTTATGTTGAAATATACTTATTGAAGTGTGAAAAAAACGAACAGGAATTTACAAAATAACTACAAGAAAAGAGAAAAATTTTCTATGTAATATCAATTCTTATAAAAGAAAGAAACAAAAGAAAAACGTTCAGAAAAAAGGAGTGTCCTCTTTCGCGACTTTTGAGAAAACAATAGTCTTCGGTTTTGGATTTTCTTTTCCATCCAGAAGATCTTGGGTGTCCAGAACGATGTGAAGATAGTAATCCGGATTGAACATGCGGAAGTACCAGATCTTTTTGAAATTCGGGGTGATTCTGTACGGTTCTCCAATAAGAGCGTGAAGTCTTTCGTCAATTGTGGAAGACCTGAATCTCATCTTGAACTTCTCGAGTGTGGAAGATTTGAGAAGTTCCTGGAAAACAAGTTGTGGGGTTCTTATAAGAATTGTTCATACTCACAGTTTTCAGATACGAAACGTCATCAGAAGACATTGTTCCCATCAGGACTTCGACAGTAGAGAAACGATTGATATTCATCTCTCGAATCGATGTTGTTATTGTAGATCCTTGAATCGAAAGCTCACTTGCTTTCTTCCACTGCGCTGTTCTCGCTATCTCAACCACATCAGTGCTCAGCTTATAGGCAATGAGAATGTTCTGATGGATAATGCAAATCTTCTTCAAGAAGTCCTTGTCGATATACGGTAATATCTGCATAACGTCTTCTACTGCCGCTGTGTCAATCGTGAAAGTTTCAACTTTCAGAGCAGTCTTCCTTGACCCCAGTGGACGAGATGAACACACCCAAGAATAATACGATGTCGATTTTGGTAAGGAGCGGGGATTATTAAGCTCAGCATGGAGAGCCTAGGTTAAAAGACCTGAAACTGAGTGAGTCTGAGGCCGAGTAGCCCGACAGAAGTGTAGTAGATCATAGAGGTCGGAGAGTCTCAGATCGTTGGAGCCATCGAAAGTGAAGTTCAATTTTTCAAGCTCTCCAGAGTCTTTGTGTAATGATTTTTTCTCGATTCTCCTACATAGAATTTGTATATAAATCCGTTCTATGAAACTTGGCCACTGCTCAAATGGAAGAGCAATTCTATTGAGCGTATGAATCAAAATTTATTTCAAGACTAGGAAAAAAATGATGAAGTACAAAATGTGTATGTTGACAATTCTACGCTAAAATTAAAAACGCTGATTGTTAGTAGAATGGAGTATCTTCTTTCGCGACTTTTGCGAAAACTACTTTCGATTGGAGGCTGTAATCTTGACCATCGAGGACAATATGAAGGTAGTAATCGGGATCAGGCATTCGGAAATACCAAATCCGTTTGACATCACGGATATTACGGTATGGTTCACCAATGAGCGTGTAAAGGGTTTCATCAATCGAGTTGAATGTGAACTGGATCCTGAACTTTATCAGTGTTGATGATTTGAGAAGTTCCTGAAAAATAAATTTTAGGCTACTTCGTTGAGATGATTCGAACTTACAGTTTTCAGAGAAAAAATGTCATCGGATGACATGAATTCCACCAGAATATTCAGATTTGCAAAATGGGTGATATTCATTTCTCGAATAGGTGTTGTTACCATACAGTGCTCAATCAAGAGCTGACTAGCACTTTTCCATTGTTCTGTTCTCGCCATTTCCTCAACTTCAAAACGTGGCTTTCCGACAGGCACGTTAATCATATACCAGAGGGGTACGTCGGGTATGTCCCTCTGGGTATTGGAGGGGTACAAAATGCTGATATTTTTCAATGAATCCTTGTCAATATGTGGCAATAATTGCATCACTTCTCTCGAAGCATATGCGCTGATTGAGAAAAGTTTCACTTTCAGAGCGGTCTTCCTTTTTTGCAGCGCATCTCCAAGCCGACTCGAAAAGCCGTCACAAAGCACTTCCCATTCTTTCTGGGTAACAGCATCTGGACGGCGTTGGAGATTGATTATGAGCTCTTCTAGACAAATGTTCTTATGCATCAGATTGATGTGAAAATCCTGAGCAGCTGTTTTCCAATCCTTAGACTTGATTCTTTTGAACTTCGAGTTCTTCAGTTCGATTTTTGAAGTAATTTCATTCTCATCCATCGTCACAATATACGCGTTTATATCAGGTTCTGGTTTCACAACATCAATACATTCACGGACTCCTCTGCACACTTTCCGAAGTCCTTGACTGAAAAAACAATAAAAATAGGGCCTTTTTGAGATGGACTAGAAAAAACCGGCTCTCCACACTTATCGCAACTTTTGATTGAAAACTGATGTCTGTCGAAATACACAAAAACTCACATATCAAACCAATCCAATTGCTTCAGAAGCTCGTTCATGATGACGTGATTCGTCAGCTCTTGCAAACAAGGCTCCCTATTCTTTTTTTCGGACACTTCCAACGGAGGCGGTTCAATTTCAGCTGAAACTAGAATATGAAAGAATCAACTTTTTTCCCATGCTTTTTCAGACTGACTTCAAGAATTTTCTCACATATCACTCAAAAGTATTTTCAGACATGCTGAAAACGATAAGAAAAAATCTTATAGCTTATTTCTTGCTCATTCAACAAAACAAAAACTCACTCGTCTGCGAAAGTGGCTGCGTGATGGGTGTCTGTAAAATTTTCAAATAAAAATAGCCCATAAGTCTTTTCAGTGCCAAATTAACACTTTTGAGAGGTTCAGGAAATGCTTTCAATGAACACAATGTTTCTGGAATTGGACTTTGACCTGTCGGCTGCCACGACCTCAGGTATCATTGAAAACTGTTTCAGGACTTTTGAAAGCCAAAACTGCTTGAAATTTGCAGGATTCCGTTCGTAAAAAATTTTCATTAGCCACGTGTTTGCCCGCACCAGAAAACCCAAAACTCAGCGCTTCCTTCCACTGAAGGCATCCACAGTGTCACTGAAGTTTGGATTGTTGAAGGACTCGTGAGTGTCGGGACCAGGATTTAAGCGTGTGTTACACTTACAACATTTATGAAATGCTTTCCAATCTCTATATCGAAAAGATCGGGGCTAACAAACTCTTCGTAGATGCTTGATGGGTGAGAAATGAACGTCACGACAGTTTTACAAAATCTGTGGGCTATCTGAAAAGCACAACTATAAATTATAATCGATTACAAGGGATATGACACAGGAACCAAGTCATACGCCTTTTCTAATCACAAATTCAATGTTTTTATTGCTCACCTTGCCACATTCTTTCAAGCTCTCTGTCGTCAATTCGTCAAAAACAAACGCTATTCTTGCGGTGTTGCTGTACTCGCTCCAGTTCAACAAATCCTCTAACTCGATTAGTTCCCTCCGTGGTAAAAATGAAAAATTAACATCCTTCAGTTCCGATTGATCCAAAAAACGAATCACGGACCATCCTTCCGATGTTTTAGAGGGTGCCAAATTCAGAATATTGACTTGTAGTGGTGAAGATCTGGATGCCACAGACTTGCTCAAAGTTTCGAAAACCTTTGCTATGATCGGATCCACGACGCATTGGTCATATTTAAGGATCGATTGGGAAAGCACAGACAACTTTCCTAGTTTGAGTTTCTGATTGACTACGAGCAGGTGTATATCCTCACAAGCCACGTCCACGAAGAACTTGTCGCTCCATATCCATTTCTTTTGACTTCGGCCAACCACCGACGTACCTACTTCTTCGTCCTGAAGGTATTCGAAAAACTGCCAATAGTCACGGATGTGAAGTCTCATTTCAATGCTATATTCTCCAAAACGGATGTCGATTTGTTCTATATTATTTTTGTCTGCCGTAGTCAGCCACTCATAGGCATATCCCATGGTGAGTGGAGGTTCTGAAAGTTAAAAATTCGAAAGAAGAAGTTCTGAAACGTATTCTCGTGCGCGACAGGTTGAGTAGTCTATTGTTAGAAAAAAAAAACTATATTTACATAATAAGATTTTATGTAAATGCTTTTATGTACAGCTTTTATGTACATTCAACTTCTAACTTCTTGAAAATTCGAGAATCCTTCAGACACAGTGAATTGGATTTAGAGGAATGCAAGAGCGCCACATTGAGAAGATTTTTAGGATGGGGAATAAAACGATTTTTTTTCTCCTTTGAACTCCCTTTCGGCTTTATCAAGGTTCTGTGAAAATAATAGAAGGGTTAACAACCGTATGGTGTCGACAAAACAGGAAAATATCGTCCAGGGCGAGAAATAAATTGAAAATTTTGAAGGCGGAGGGGGCGTCTCGCTGGAGCGCTATTACATTCCTCTGGCACCAGGTCACTGTGTCGAGAACTTCTTTTTTGTATGATGTTTCGATTCACATATTGAAGTGTCATCGTCACACTACACTATTCCCTAACGAGTTCAAGCAAATTAAAAAAGAAAAAGTCGAACTCGAAAATGATCCGTATAATAAAAGCGCAACAACAAGATAACTTGATTACTAACAGGATAATCAAGTTGTCTATGGTTCCAGAGATGAGATTAGATAGTCGAGACATTTTCTCAGATTGCTATCCATTTCCTCAGATTGCTAACGAAGAAGGGGTCTCAAGGCCACAGCATGCGTTGATGTTGAAATTGTGTAAAATGAAACGGTGGCGACGCTTTTATAATGGAATCTTCTCTCAACCAATCTCTTGTCTGCGTCTCGGATCGCCAGACACTGTCTCGTCAGATCTGAATCACTTCCGTTTTAATGATGATCTTTTCTTGATTTCATCACTTTTTTCTTTACCTGCGAGTAAGGAGAAGGGTGCGCTATACATTTGTCGCTTCGAAATTTGTAAAAGTTGGTACTGGGAAAATGAAAGAACAGTTGTATTTTTGAAACATCGAAAATCTAAATACACGGACATCGACAACTAGTGACAATTTCCAATTTTTTGGTATAAAATTCATAAAAATCTGTTCAGTTGAAGCTGAGTTACAGAATGACACAAACAAAATAACACACGGAAGATTTCAAATGTTATGAGCAGAAATAACAGTTGTTTTTTTGCTTCTTTGGAAGCTTCAACTATCAGGTAGCTTTTTCAATGAAAGGAAGCACAGTTTATTTGAAAATAGGAGCCCAAAAACTTTAAAAAGTATCCTCAAAAAAATGGAGTATCTTCTCGAGCCACCCTTGCAAAAATTATTAATTTTGGTTGAGGCTTTCCGTTGTCATTTAGAAGACGTAGAGTGTCCAAAACGATATGAAGATAGAAGTCTGGATTGGGCATGTGGAAGTACCAAATCTTTTTCAAATTCGGGGTGATTCGGTATGGTTCTCCAATGAGACTATGAAGGGTTTCGTCAATTGTGGAGTTTTCGAATTTGATCTTGAACTTTTCGAGGGAGGCAGATTTGAGAAGTTCCTGAAAGGCTAGTTGTGGTTTTTCATTAACATGATTCATTCTCGCCTTTTTCAAATAGAAAACATCTTCAGGAGACATAGTTTTCAACAGGATGTCCACGATGGCGAAATGAGTGATGTTCATCTCTCGAATCGGTGTAGATACTGTATATTGCTGGGTCGAGAGTTGAGTCGCATTCTTCCACTGCTCCGTTGTCGCTATCTCATCGACGTCGAGTGTTAGAAGATAATAGTCATTCAACACAACGTATCCGTCCTTAGGGGATAGAATGTTGATTTGTTTCAATGAATCCTTGTCGAGATACGGTAGCACCTGCATCACTGCTTCCTGCGGCAACGTGCACATTGATAAGGTTTCAACTTTAAGAGGATTTTTTCTTCTTCGCAGAACTTCTCCAATATTCATCAAAAACGCGTCACTATAATGGTTTAATGACAATTTGAATTCGCCAGAATCATCAGGGCCTTCATCAGAAGAAAACACCACTGGTAAATTCTTTCGTGCACAGTCAAAATCGATTTTGAGCTCTTCTAAACAAGTCTTCTGATGCCTCAGATTCATTTCGAAATCTTTCAAAGGCTGTCTCCAGTAGTCAGACTTGATCGTTTTGTAGTCTTCATTTTTCGTTTCAATACCAGTTTCATAACGAACTGATAAAGTTTCGCAATGTTCACTGTATTTTAGCCGGTAAACGTTGATATGCTGCTCTGGTTTCACATCATCCACACAGTCTCGAACTCCTCTGCACACCTTCCGAAGGTGTTGGCTTAAGAAGAAAAAAGTTGAACATTTGTTGGACAATCTAACAACTCACACATCAAAACATTGGAAGTCGGACAAAATTTGTTTCATGATCACCGAGTTGGCCAGCACTTTCAAGCTCCGCTCATCGCTAGTTGTTTCCTCCAATTTCAATTGTGGTGTATTCGTCGTATCTGTAAAAATGAGACTTTTGCAAATTTATTGCTCATTATAAAATCTCACCAGATGAAAAAGAAGCATTACGCTTGATAATGGATTTCTGTAAAACTTATGTAAAACCCGTTTTTGGGTACCTCTGAGAATATTTTATCAGTTGGCTCATTTGTGCAGCAGAATCAGGGCTCTCGAATGTGCTAAGTGGCCACCTGAGCAACATTCTAGAAGTCGAGATACAGTCTTCGAAATGTGATCTTTCTTTTCTGCCCTTTGAACCTGGGCTCGCCATCTTTCGGAGCCCGTATCTTGATTTCTGAAAGTTTCCGCTTTCAGTCACATAGCACATTCGAGAGCCCTGATCCTGCTCTATAAATGAGCCAATTTGCCCTGAAACGGGTACTCTGGTTAGGAAGCTCACAATAAAAATATGATTGCCGTCCATACGATGATAAAACAACAGAGGGTCAATGAATGATGCCAGGTTCGCCTGATCGGAGGATTTGAAGAACACATCAATCTTGGATATTTGGGTCGAGATGGCAATCTGGAAAGTAATCTTGTCAAGCATTTCAAACAACTGAAAACTGTGAGAATTTATTTTAAGATATTCGCGCTCGCCTTTTTTATCCCTTCCAAATCCTTTCTCGTCAGATTTTTCAGCTCAAAAAGCAACGCTCTACTTCCACTGTCCACATTCCAGTCACTCATCGAATCATCTATGGCTCCTGATTCATTCCGGTGTCGGAAATCAAAATGCACCAAACTCAGTTTCGACTGATCCAAATAACGAATAACGCACATCCCTAGAGATAATGTAGCGAGAGACCAGGTGAGGTTTGTGACTTGAAGAGGTGAGCTTCTATTCTCTAAAGAATCTCTCAAGGTTTCGAAAATCCTGGTTGCAATTGGATCCATGGTGTGATTGCAACTGGATTCAGGAAACATTGTCAATTGTATCAACTTGGATTTTTGATTGACCACCAGCAAGTGTAGATCTTCACATGCCACGTCAACGAAGGGCTTGTCGTTGACTAATATATCTTCATCTTTCTTCCTGGACACTTCTGTGACCGTTGTGATCCCTCCGATGGTTTTAGTGTATTCAAAAGCCCGCGAACTGTCATGAAGATGAAGAGCAACGAATATGTGATTTTCGGGGTATGCGATTGCGATTTTTGTAACTTCGTTCCTTTCCTTTTCACTCACCCACTCATAAGCATAGCCCATTGTGAGGGGAGGTTCTGAAAATGAAAGGGTTTGAACAAAAAAGAGAAGAGCAGGAAAGTGAATAGAAAGACTTGTTCATTGTTCATATCAACTGACATAAAAAAGCTGAGTATCGAAAATTGTCTTAAAAACCAAAACTATTAAAAATTCTAATAAAAAATATGTGTAGCGGCAGAAGACTGAAAGCTATCTAGGTTGGGTTGTAAAAAAGAATGCGAGAGTGTTTGAAAACGTTATTTGAGTGGAAAGTGCCGTGGTTTTCAGTGTAAAATTATCAACTATAGGAGTTAAAATAATTTCTAGAATTTCCTAACAACTGGTACGGAGTTGTTAACCAATTAGACTATGCAGGGTTTCATCACCTGAGCAATTTGTGACAAATTCTAATCTAGAGTAGTTACATGAAGTTACGGAGCGGTGGAGGTGACTTTGGTTTGACACCTGTTCTGCTCTGAATTTGTGAGAAGCGACAAGGTTTGAGACAATAAAATGCTGAGGAGGTGTGAAAAAAAGAACAAGAATTTACTGAATATCTACATGAAAAAAATATGGGTATTATTCAAATGATTCATACTTACAGTTTTCAGATACACAACGTCATCAGAAGACAGAGTTTCCACCAGGATATCCACAGTAGAGAAATGAGTTATATTCATCTCTTGAATCGGCGTGGTTACTGTAGATGTTTCAATTGAAAGCTGACTTGCCCTCTTCCACTGCTCCGTTTTCGCTATCTCAGCGATCTCATTGGTCGACTCTTCGTCGCCCGGGTAAAATGGGCGCCGTGGAACGATGATGATCTTCTTCAATGAGTAATTGTTGATGTACGGTAATATCTGCATAACTTCTTCTTCTGCCGTAGTGCCAATCGTGAATGTTCCTACATTCAGAGCAGTCTTCCTTCTTCGCAACGATTCTCCAATTATAGTTGCAAATTCAATAGAAGAGGATGGAATTTGAGAAGTTTGGTCAGTATATTCAATTGCCAAAAGAATTCGGAGCTCTTCCAGACACGTTTTCTGGTGCAACAGATTGATGTGAAAATCGTTTAGAGCAATTTGCCCGCATTTTTGGCTATTGTTATAAATAAGTCTCTCTTCATGTTTTGATTCGATATAGACTGAAGTTTCGTACGTACCAACTTCAACTTTGTAAACGTTTATGTGAGGTTCTGGTTTCACGTCATCGATACAATCACGAACTCCTCTGCACACTTTTCGAAGTCGTTGACTGAAAAGAACAACAATTACATACGTTTTTAGATAGAATAGACACTCACATATCGAAGAAATGCAACTCTTCCAAGACAGTCTCCATTATCACCGAATTTCCGAGTACGTTCAATGCCAAATTTTCAGAGATAGATGATGTTTCTGTCAATTTTGATTGAGCATCTTCTAGTTCACCTGTAAAAATAAGATAGGTGTATTTGTCGGTAATTTCAAGACCTCACCAGAAGGAGGAAAATCCCGTTCGATGTGAGGTGCCTGTAAAAAATCGTATTACTCAAATTTTTTCGGTTCGTAAAATGCCAAAGTCAGTGTATTAAACTCACAATCAGAACGCTATTTTCGTCGACTTCAAGACGAAACAACGTAGTGTCAAAAGACGCTGCAATGTTTTCCTCATCGCAATATCGGAAGTGCAGAAAAATTCTATCGACTCCTTGTGAAGAAGCAATCTGAAAAAAAACTACACCGTATTACAAAACATCTAACTGTCGCTTGCCTTGGCTACTCCTTCCAAATCTTTTCTAGTAAGGGTATCGAGGAAAATCGTTAAATTTTTCCATTGGCTGTTCCCATTCCAGTCAATCATTGAATCATCTATTTTCCCTGGTTCATTGCGTCCGTTAAAGTGAAAATATACTTGTGTCAGTACCGATTGATCCAAATGACGAATAACTGACATCACTTCCGATACTTTGGTAGGAAATACACTGATTGCACAGACTTGAAGTGGTGAAGATCTGGATGCCACAGATTTTCTCAAGTGTTCGAAAATCTTGTTTATAATCGGATCCATTGTTTTCTGATCGTGATTTGTGTCATATAAGGGCGTCACTGTCAACGACTGCAGGTTAGATTTTTGATTGGCCACCAGCAAGTGCAAATCTTCACATGCCACGTCTACAAAGTACTTTTCGATCCATATATAGCCTCTTCTTCCCTTCGTCAATCACCGACGTCCACTCTTCGACGTCCTCAGTGTATACGAAGCTGCGGCAAATTGCCCGAACGCTAAGGTTGATGCATATTTTTTTCACATCGTATCCGATTCCAACTTTTGATATATTGCTCTTCTCCTTTTCGGTCAGCCACTCATAAACATAGCTCATCGTGTGTGAAGATTCTGAAAGTGTATAGCACTGTTCAAAAGGTTGTAAGCGTTGCGTAGAGATTAGTTTATGAACTGGAATTTCACAAAATAACTGCAATAGTTACCACAAATCAGTCTGCAAATTTTTATACGAAAATCTGGAAGAAGAAAACATTTGAGGCCAGTTTTCAAATTTCCATGTTTTTTATTTATATGTTTTGTACAAAAATTTGCAGACTGATGTTTTTTAACAATTGCAGTGTTTGTGTGAAATTTTAGTCCATAAACTAATTTTCTAATCAGAGATATTGACAAAAAAATTCTGCGTTTACAACCTTTTGAACGGTAATGTGATTTGGGATTTTTTTAGTTTTCCAAGGTGCTTCTTATGGCATGTTCGAAACGACAAAAAATACAAAAAAAGACAAAAAGAGACGTTCGAAATAGAGGGAATTTTGCGTCTTTTTTGCAGAGTTTTCGGAAAATTTTACGTTGAATGAGAGAGAGAGAGAGAGTTGTCAGATCACACCATCAGTTAAAACTGAGGCGGCAAGATGTAAAAGGAAACAAATAAAGTCATTGATAGGCGATTGTTTGGACGATTACCGAATTTTACTTTGTTTTTCAATGTTCTGTGACTCTTAAAATTGAACAGTCTCTCTTTTATCAATTTTCAACCGGAGTCTTGCTATTTCTTAAAGTTTAAGATGACCACGGAGACCTGGCGCTAGAGAAATGCAAACACACTCTGCTGGGAGGCGCCCTCCGCCTTTAAAAAGTACGATTATGACGTATGAAATGGCATAAGTGTACAGGGTGCGGCATAAATAATAGGATGAGACTTTGCGTGCGGCCTGGCGCAGGTACACCACCCAGAAAAGCGCCAGTAATTTATAATTTGGTGATTTACACCTTTTTGTTTATGTTTTTCTAGTTTTTGTCTGAATTCCTTCTGTTCATGAATAATGGTGACCGCCTCCCCGTTCAAACTCCCCATCTGAAGTGCATGAAGATGGGCATGTCCAATTCCGAGGCCGCGAGAGAACTGAGATTCCATTATTCTCTGATCTATTGAAATGTGGCTTGTTCCCCGAGACTTGGAACACTCAGATAAGCCGAGATATGGTCACACGGTTGTAGTTAAAATTTCAGAAGCAGTCAGAAAAGTTCGCGAACAAATTCGCTGAAACCTGGAAAGGTGCACGAGGAAGCTGGCAAAAGAGACGGATTGGAATGAGAAGAATTGTTAAAAACAAGCTCAAAATTACCCTTTCTCATATCTAGAAAGCTGCTCACTTGACTGATAAAAGTAAGGATCTCCTATTGCAAAAAGCACGCCACCTGCTGGAAGGCGCTCGCACTGGCACGCGCCTCCGCACACTTTTCTTTGATGAGAAGATATGCTCTGTTGAAGTTAATTAGAACCCCCAAAATGATCGAATTCTAGACACGGACATCAAGTCTGTCTGTCAGAAAGGAAAAACTCTCAATACGATTTCCCATCCCGTCTCTGTGATGGTGTTTTCTGGGATTTGTCCCAACAGAAAAACTCCACTGATTTCTGCTGATCCAGGAGCACAGGTGAACAGCAATACTAAGAAAAACAATTTTTAGAGGCTGTTGTACTTCCCTCAACTCAAAATAACCTCGAAGATGGGTCCTGGATCTACCAGCAGGACGGCGCACCAGCTCATCTTGCCAAAGCCACTCCAAGGTGTTCTCAAGACCATTTTCACACGTTTATCACTTCCGGTTTTTTCGCCGGATTTGAATTCATTGGATAACACCGCTTTGGGATATTGAACCTAATAGGTTTCCACAAAAAATTAATCTAGTTTGGCTGCACGAAAGGCCTCCCTTCTGAAGACGTGGGATGATCTTGACGTCGTTTGCCTGCGTGCCGTGCTAGGTGCCTATCCGAAGAGACTCGAGTCCGTCATTCCGGTCAAAGGCGGAAATTTTGAAAAGTGTTAATGCAGTTTGTTTTGATATTATTTGAATAAACTTTTGTCTAAGTTTCACATCATCTCATGTTTTTTCGCCAGAGTTATGCAGCTTGAAACCCATCCTATTATTTATGCCGCACCCTGTAATCATTGACTTGTGAGAGTTGAGAGACTAATCCAGAGAAAAAATCAGTCTTGCCAGATTGGGGTCAAACCATAATAGAATCTTCAGATCCCAAGTTTGATGCACTCCCAGTACTTCTACTGGAGACCCATTTTTCTGGAACTTGCTTAAAATTACACAAGCACCTCAATCAAGATTCTGAATACTATGGAATCAGACGTTTTCGAATTGAAAATCTCCGAGCAGTGGGCGAATGCGAGTTAGCTCTCGATAGAGCAATTTTCAGTAACAACACCGATTCCCAAAGTGAGTATTCTTCATTTCGCAAATCTCGACGTCCTAGTTCAAACTTTGTCTTCCGATGACGTTGGCTATCTGAAATTTCCGAGTTCGACACATATCCATCCACAAGCTACCACTAGCCTTTCAGGAGCTTCTCAAATCTGCAACCCTCAAATAATTCAAGATCAAATTCTGGCACCCCTGGACACCTCCCGAAAACTAGAACGGCACGCCGTTACAATACAGTAAATATGCTTAATCTGTGTATCCAATAACTAAATGTGTTCAATGGAAAGCAACGCAGAATCGAAAAAGGGGCGGAGCCACCAAGAAAGACTATTCTGTCGACAGGACAGAAATCAGAGGTTTCTTATCAGTACTGAAGCGACGAGGCATAAACGCAAACATGCCAACTTTTGCTTCATTTTTCAGTTTCGTCCATACACATGTCTTTATGATTTTGAGCAAATTGTCCAAATACATTAATGAAGGTTTGGAGCCCTTTGGTCATTTTTTTGAGAGATGTGTAAAATTTTGAAATTATTTGAACTATTTCTCTGCGTCCCTCACAACTCTACAGTGTCTCTTCTGTTATCAATTTCAACGTGGCAGAGTCTTGCTATTTATTAAATTTCCTCATAACGTGAGGAATGAAAAGTTGCAACACAGTTGTCGGTTACGCACTGAAAACACTCGTTCAAAATTTCCAGGCAACATTAAGCGAGGATTCAGACGGAGTTCGGGCAACTAACTAGTGAGTTTGAATTTCACAATCATTAGTAGAATCAGAGCAGCTGGAACGATCGAAATAGGTCCAAAACAACCGAGAATAATTTTACTGCATGTAAAAATGAATCTCAAAAAACTTTCATTCTCTGTCATAGTGGTCTAGGTACTATTACAGATGCAAAGAATACTTTTCTTCCGTATTCTTGTGAATTACCATCTTCACATTGTTCTCGATTCCCCGCCATTTTCAATTACCCAACATGAGTCCAAAAATGAATCTGAAATTGTGTTTCAAAACATTCTATCTTAAAATTCCGAGGAAATTTAACAAATAGCAAGACTCTGCCACGTTGAAATTGATAACGGAAGAGACACTGTTGAGTTGTGAGAGAGAGAGAGAGAGAAAGAGAAATATTGTCTTATCAGCACATAAACATCACTACATATGCGCAAACATGTAAACGTTTCGTTCATTTTGTGCTCGTGCCTCTTATTATTTTTCTAAAGAGCTCTAATACCAATTTTTTCGATTCAGTCCAACATTTTTTTGAGTTTTGCGGGTTTGTAGAGCAACCGAACATGTATTGCTCACCAAGTGCCTCCTTCTGATCCGAACGACTATGGGGGCAAGAAATCGACCACCCAGATATAAGAACTTCCACGAAGGGAATTTTTGAAGAAATTATTTTTTCTCGAGTTATGACGATTTTTAAAAAATGCGAAAAAAGAAGTTTAAAATGACCGTATTTTGGTCATTTTTTGAGTTTTTCCAGAAAACAAAGTGGTTTATGGACGAACTTCTTTTGCTCTCATTTTTTATCATTAACATGTTTTGGATATCTTTTGTCTGAAATTATGAAAACTTGGGCCAAACACGAAGTCTAAAAAAACCTTTTTGTAGAATTTTTTTAACTATTATGAAAATCTTCCCCATCATGAATAAGGTGTAAAACCGTAACGTTTATAGTACCTAATCAGGCATTTTCGAAAGATAAATGTCGATTTATAGGAAAAATGCACCTTAAATTAAATTTTTTTTCAACTTCTCACAATTTATATTTCTTCGAATCAGACTTTTAAGGGAACTCGTAGATTTTAAACGTTGTCAGGTGACTGATTATTTGTTTGCTGGAGTTAAATCACCTTTCTGGGCACCCTGGAGTCAAAAAACAAAAAAAAACTTAAGAACCTAATTATAAACATCTTATTTGTTGTGACACCGTGTAATCGACACTTGCCTCCTTTTTTTCACGATTTTTAGAGAAATTAGTATGGAAATCATGAAAACCCAATCAGAAACAGTCATAAAAACAAAAAATGTAAAGTTTCAAAAAATATAAATTTTCCATACTTGCAAAAGGCCGGGCCGGGCCGGCAGGAGGATTTTCCCGGCCCGGCAAGCCATACTCAACGGAAATCTTTTTTTTTCAAATTTTTTTATTCTATGAAAGAGAACGAAAAAAATTTATGTTATTTTTTTGAGAATCAATCTACTCGCCTTATTCGGAATAGAAATTTAATCATCCAGTGTAGTTTCTATTTTTCTCTTTCTGATGACTACTTATTCAGCAAAATTCGTCTTTCCCTCGAAGAATATTACTTGAACACTTGCGCTAAAATCGGAAAATGAGTGACTACACACTTTGACTAGAAACAGCCAGCGTTCTGCCTACTCGGGGATCTGCCTACTGAATAAGAGACTGTTGTAGAGTAGTTTGTGAAATATGTGGAAAAGACTTTTTGATCTGAAAAAAAAGGATTTTCTGAAAT
Source organism: Caenorhabditis sp. 40 LS-2015 (assembly GCA_900536305.3). Taxonomy (NCBI): domain Eukaryota; kingdom Metazoa; phylum Nematoda; class Chromadorea; order Rhabditida; family Rhabditidae; genus Caenorhabditis; species Caenorhabditis tribulationis. The sequence continues at coordinate 153,601 of LR543265.1, read as the reverse complement.
TGCCAGAAACTTTTTTCAGTGAACATTTTTTAAATCAAAAAGTACAAAAAGAGCAATTTGGTTCCAGAAAAGTCATTTTCGAAAAATTTTTTTTCGAAAAATCGGAAAAAAATCAGCTTCAGTACTAACCCCGGCCCGGCCCTCCGAAAATCTCGACAGGCCGGCCCGCGGGCCGGCCCGTGATTTTGCAACTATGAAATTTTCGACCTCCTCAGTTTAGGTGACCTATTGGTAAACGACTCCAGGGTGCCCAGAAAGGTGATTTAACTACAGCAAACAAATAATCAGTCCTCTGACAACGTTTACAAACTACGAATTCTCTTAAAAGTCTGACTCGAAGAAATATGCATTTTTCCTATAAATCGACATTTATCTTTCGAAAATGCCTGATTAGGTACTATAAACGTTACGGTTTTACACCTTATTCATGATGGGAAACATTTTAATGATAGTTAAAAAAATTCTACAAGAAGGTTTTTTTCGACTTCGTGTTTGGCCCAAGTTTTCATAATTTCAGACAAAAGATATCCAAAACATGTTAATGATAAAAAATGAGAGCAAAAAAAGTTCCTTCATAGACCACTTTGATTTTTGGAAAAACTCAAAAAATGACCAAAATACGGTCATTTTAAACTTTTTTTTTCGAATTTTTAAAAAATCGTCATAACTCCACGGGTCCTGCCGATGAAATTTTTCGCGTTTTCCTCTCGCCGCCTGCGCCCTCCTCTCTCTCGCCACACCGAGTGGGCTGGGCTTAGAGCTGACAGAAGGCTAGCTGAAAAACGCTGAAATTTGATGGTTTCTCGCGATTTTTCTGCACAAAAAACTTGAAAAATGTAAAGACGGAAAGACTATTTTTTCAGACGAGTTATAGCCGATGACCTAAACCACATCTTTTTGGCTCCGAGCATCATAACTTGAGAGCCCGTCGTTCAAAGGGCGCCAAACCTTCCATAATAACTATTGAGATTGTGAGACACATCATATCCAAAAAACAGCCTGAAGTGACCATCTTTGAAAAAATTTTCAAAAAAATTTCCGGATGATGTCTACTCTGAAAGTATTCTGAAAATTCTGAAAATGTTCGACGTTCGAAAAACTTATCTGTGTGTTACTAAAGACTTTTTCTATATTTTACAAAAAAGTTTATGAGTTTTGGACAAGTTTGAAGAAAATTATGAATCGCTGAACAAAGTGACACTCACCATTTCTCGCCACTGTATGTCTTCAACATGATACTAATATCGTATTCATCTTTTTCTTTTTTTGTTTAAACTAAGTGTTTCTATTTTCAGAATCTTCACTCAAAATGAGCTATGTCGATAAGTGGCTTACTGAAAAAGAGAAGAATAATATATCTGGAATTCAAATCTATTACGATGTAAACAAAATAAATATATGGCTCAAGGTTCTAGAAACTTTGCGCCGTTTTCGGTACAGTAAGGCCATTGAAGGGATCACCACCGTGGTTGACGTCGAGAAGGAACAAGAAACATGGATCAAAAAGTACTTTGTAGACGTGGCATGTGAAGATTTTGACTTACTGGTGGCCAATCAAAAAACTAAGCTGCAGTGGCTGGATGTGAAACCCGTATATTATACTGATTACGATAAAGAAACCATGGATCCAATTATAAGCAAGATTTTTGAAAACTTGAGCAAATCTGTGGCATCCAGACCTTCACCACTTCAAATCACTGATTTCGATGTATACCCTACCAAAGTATCGGAAGTAATGTCAGTTATTCGTCATTTGGACCAATCGAAACTGAGAAATGTGACATTTGAGTTTGAAAAACGGAATGAACCAGGGAAGATCGATGATACAATGATTGACTGGAATGGGGACAGCGGATGGAAATGTTTATGGTTTTACCTCGACACCTTTACGAGAGAAGATTCGGAAGGATTGAGCAAGGCAAGCGATAATTCGATTTTTTGTAATACGAATTAGTTTTTTTTCAGATTGCTTCTTCACAAAGATTTGATAGAATTAGTGTGCACTTCAAATCTCGCGACAAGGGCATTTTAGCGTTTTTCGACACTAAGGTGTTCAACCTTGAAACCTTTGACGATTTTGTTTGGATTGTAAGTTTTACATTGACTTTGATGTGAACCGAAAAAAATCTTTTTGGAAGAGACTGCTTTTAGCAATGAAAAAAAGTTATCGAAGCAAAAATGAAAACCTTTCTTCGCTATGCTTTCATCAAAGTTTACCCCAAAAATAATTTTGTTTGAAACATTTGAAACATGAAATTTTTACAGAAACCTCTCATCAGTCGTCCTAATCCTTTTTCTGGTGAGCTTTTGCCATGACCAACGATCACAATAATTCCTTTTTTTTAGATGAGAAGAAAACTTTTCAACTGAAATCGATAGACTCTGCTTGTGAGCTCTTGCCATTGCCAACAATCACAATAATTCCTTTTTTAGATAAGAAGAAAACTTCGAAGTTGGAAAGCGTTCACCTTGGATGGTTTAGTACAATCGGTAATCAAAAAAAGAGCACACGATAGATTTTAAAAAATGAATAATGACTGTCTGCTCGCTCCTTTTATTACAATTCAATTGATCTTTTCCTGCAGTTTCTCTAATCGGCGACTTCTTCTCCTCGCGGGCTCGTCGCGACGCTATCTCTGAGAAGTTGGCTTTGGAAGTACTCGGGAATCCGGTGATAATGGAGACTATCTTGGGAGAGTTGGAAATCTTCGATATGTGAGTTCTATGCTATCTAAAAACGTATGTAATTGTTTTTTTCAGCCAACGACTTCGAAAAGTTTGCAAAGGAGTTCGTGAATGTATCGATGATGTTAAACCAGAGCCTCACATAAACGCTTACGAGATTAAATTTAGTCAATACGAAGTTTCAGTCATGATCGGATCAAAACATGAAACGAAATGGATCTATTACAATGTCAGAAGAAAAGACGAAGGCAAATTTTTCATGAAAGAGTTGCATCAGGAGTATCCATACGAGTATCAGGAGTATCTATACGACGAAAAACGTGCTCTAAACGATTTTCACATCAATCTGTTGCATCAGACGACGTGTCTAGAAAAGCTCCAAATTACTTCGCTAATTATATTTACCGGGGGATTTTTTGGACCCAGATTTGTTATTAATAGAGCTGCAACTTATATTCGAGAATTGTTGAGAGGAAGGAAGACTGCTCTGAAAGTTAAAAATTTGATGATTGACACTTCGACAGTTGAAGACGTTATGCAGATATTACCGTTCATCGACAAGGACTCATTGAAGAAGATCATCATTATTCATCGAAACAGATATATTTCTGATAAGCTGAGCACTGATGTGGCAGAGATAGCGAGAACAGAGCAGTGGAAGAGAGCAATTCAGCTTTCGATTGAAGAATCTACAGTAACCACACCGATTCAAGAGATGGATATCACTCATTTCTCTACTGTAGATATCCTGATGGAAACTATGTCCACTGATGAAGTTGTATATCTGAAAACTGTAAGTATGAATGATTTTTAAGGAAACCCATCTACTTGTCTTTCAGGAACTTCTCAAATCTTCAACATTCGAAAAGTTCAAGATCAAATTCAGGACTTTCACGATTGATGAAAAACTTTACAATCTCATTGGAGAACCGTACCGAATCACCCCGAATTTCAAAAAGATTTGGTACTTCCGTATGCCTAACGCGGATTACTATCTTCACATCGCTCTGGACACTCAAGATCTTCTGGATGAAAAAGGAAATCCCAAACCGAAAACTATCGTTTTCGCAAAAGTCGCGAAAGAAGATACTCCGTTTTACTAGAATATTTTCTTGTAGTCTTTCTGTGGTTTCTCTTTCTTGTTTCATACTCAATGAATTTCAATGTAAATTTCAGACGAGAGTGTAACTGAATCAGTTAAAATAAACAAGAGCGCAATTCAATATTATGCCAATCTCAGCGGATGTCACCTCTGGCCGAGGCGTCGCAATTTTCCCGCAGCGGCGTCTCGGAGCGAAAAATGCTACCGTACTTTAAAGGAACATGCGCGAATGTAACGTCAATTTCCCGATTTTCAAGCAATTTTCGGCAATTTGTTGCAAAAAATGTTTTAAAAAATTCTAAATACTATTAATCTGCGAAAATTCGTTAAAAAATCTCGACAATCGGCTGAAATCGCGAATATGATGCGAGATTTGCGCATGTTCCTTTAAAGTACGGTAGCTATTCTCGTTGCGAGATATCAGAGGCGGGAAGTCGGCGCGCCTCGGCCAGAGGTGACTTTCGCTCAGATTGGCATAATAGCATACCAGTCGGTTTACGCCCCGCTGACGCGGGGCTCCACCTCCTGGCTTTCGCTCACGTCACCGTTCTGGAGCCTGCGGCTCCTCTGTCTGGGCCTCCGGCCCTTCCAACAAAAGTATGGAGCCTGCGGCTCCTTTCTCAGGGCCTCCGGCCCTTCCAACTGAAATCTGGAGCCTGCGGCTCCTCTGTCAGGGCCTCCGGCCCTTCCAGCAAAAGTTTGGAGCCTGCGGCTCCTTTCTCAGGGCCTCCGGCTTTTCCAACTGAAATCTGGAGTGGAACCCGTGGCTCCGTTCTTACTCGTTTTTGTAATTCAACCAAATCTCTCCAAAATTTTACATTGACACTTTTCAAAATGAGAAGCTTCGAAAAATTCGAAAAGGTGAGAAATATTTCCGTGAACTTGTCACTCTCGCTTCTCAAAACTGAATCTACTGAACGAGCCTAAAAATGACAGTTTTTACGTCCTCGTGACCTCACTTTTTGAAAAATCGAAAATCGAAATAGAAGGGCATCATCCTCAGATATTCAGGAATAAAGTGTGAAAATTTCAAAAAAATCGGTCAACTTTGAGTATGAGAAAAGTTGCGCTACACATTTGTCGTTCCGAAATTTCCCAAAATTAGTACTGGAAAAGTGGGAGAACAGCTGTAACTTGGTCCATTTTTGAGATATCAAAAATCTAAACACACGGGCATCAAGGTAGCCCCAGTTCCAGTCTTCTGGTCCAAGATTCACGAAAATCGGTTCAGTAGGAGCTGAGTTACAGAGTGGCACATCCAGACAAACATACGGAAGTTTTCAAATGTTATTAGTAAAGATGATGTGTAGAAAAAATCGATTGCGAGAGGGAGTGTTTGCAATGAGTGATTTCTCAATTGTCCAGTGGAGTTTTCCATTTCTCGAGATTTTAGATACAGTACAGGACAAGAAGCCATCAACTTTTGGGTTTTCGCTAAAATTTTCGTTCACAGCTCATAATAAGCTGAAAATTTTCACAAATAATTTGACTATGCATACACACATTTGTGCCAAGTTTGGTCGAAAAATTTCATAAGTAAAAAAAATTAGGCCAGTTTTTCAAACTCCGAAATTTTTCGAAATTTGGAACTATTTTTTCAAACGATCTGCAAATAGTAGGAAGTAATTTTTTCCCAGAGAGTTGTACCTGATAAGATAGAAAAAGAGTTGACCTTTCCAAAAATAGTTGAAACAAGCAATCACAGTGTTGCTGGTTAGAATTACAACCTGCCAAATTGTAGGCGACTGACTTTGCATTGTGACCCTCCTTCTATCTGGGTTTTCTGAAACGTCCGGCAGTTTTTCGTTTGAAATGTGTTTTGAATTAACTACCAAGTGTGTTCTGATTAACATACAATTGGTTTCCAGATTATTGGAAAGCTGAAATTTCCACAAAACTCCAAAAACCGAAAAATAGGATATCTGAAACATCAGAAGTTTCGTAGTTAAGTGAATATTTTAAAAGCCTAGGCATCTCGTTTTTCAAATTGTATTGCTCTATCATTTTTGCAGAGTGAGTGGCTATGTAGTTTCATGCAAAAGACCTATCCTGATTGAACCTCTAGAATACACTCTGACCCGATGAAATTCTATCCGAACTGGTGGGGCGTCGAAGGTAACTGATAATGGACATGGAGGCACTAGGATGATCTTCAGATAGTAAACTTGGTCATGGTCCATCGGAAATGTCCATATTTTCCTCTCCTTGTGATCTTGTGAAAGCATACTAAGTCAATAGTGAATGTTGAAGAGTGGATTGGAGCAGTGTCTGAAAGTAGAGCAGTATTTTGTTCTAAAAAATTCACCTAACCGTTTTCAAGAACATCACTCATCAGATGAAATTACGTAAATTCCAATTCTCCATGTCAAAAAATGTACAAAATGTATTCATCTTCCGAAACGATGTTGAGAGCAAAGATGATGTTCAACTCCTCGGTGTTCTTCCATTGCTCCGTCTGCGCAAAACAAAGGATGAAAGCCCCAAAACTTGTCTCCGTGGGTTATTTTTCATTTTAAATCGAACTGCATTCACAGATTTTTGAAAAAAATACCAATAAGAAAGTTAAAAAAAACCATTTTGAGTGAAGATTCTGAACAAAAAAAAAACCTATGTCTTCAATTCAATTTTTTCATTCATTGAAGGGCACCAGGCAACTGACACATGATTCAAATGTCTTATTCATTTTTTTCTTTTTTGTTTTGTTCAATCTAAGTTTTTTTATTTTCAGAATCTTCAGTCAAAATGGGCTATACCGATAAGTGGCTGACTGAAAAGGAAAAGAAAAATATATTGGAAGTTGTAATCCAATACGCTGTGAACAAAATATGTATAATGCTCGTGGTTCTGGAATCGTATCGCAGTTTTGAGTACAAAAAAGGTCGGATGGATTACTACGGTGAGAAGAAAGAGGATGCATTGATCGAAAAGTACTTTATAGACGTGGCATGGGAAGACTTGGACATACTGGTAGGATTTTTTTCGAAAACCAACGATGACGACATCTGAAACAAAACAAATGACAGTCTTCTCCTATTTTGTTTCCCACACCTTTGATTCTGCACCAGGCTTGGTCAGAGTCGGAAGATTCTCAGTCGGAGAATTCTTTTTTCTCGGAGAAATCGGAGAAAAGTTATGGGACTCGAAGAACAATCAGTTGATTAATTCCACCCATTTGCAACTTTTCACTGTTACTATTTGTCTCCTGTTGTAAATTGAGTGTTTTCAACCGCTCACATCGTTCGAAAAGACTAAAAACTGAACTTCTTCGAATCTCCGAAAAAAAATTTGAGAAAATTTCGTTTCTCCGATTCTCCGAAACGTTTTCTTCTACCAAGCCTGTTTAGCACCCATCCATGGTTATTTGAATGAAAACAAAAGACAGAAAAGTTCGAAAAGCAAACCAACCCCAAACACGAAAAAGAGGAACTGATAAGAAACATTATTCTCAGCGAGACACTGTTGAGTTGTGAGAGACGCAGAGCAATAATCGGCAGTCTCTTATCAGCACATGCACATCAGTACGAAACCGCAAACTTGCGACCATTTAATTCATTTTGGGCTCGTGATTCTTATTATTTTTCTACAGAACCCTACTACCATAAATGTTTCAAAATCGGTTCAACATTTCTTGAAATTCGTGGGTTTGTTGATCACTTTTTTTGAAAATCAATCTCAAGTCAGTTATGGTTAGGTTGAAGAAAAGTGATTCAAAAATATGCGGTGCCTTCAATCTGCGCACAATAACTGACTTGAGAGTGAGTTTCGAAAAAAGTGATCAACTACAAAAATGGAGATCAAGAGTTGTTTGATACATCTAAAAAATTGTAGAAAAATCGGATGGTGGGGAGCCACTACTGCTCAAAGTAGACCGATTTGCACTAAAGACACTCTCCATTCATTTTCACGTTGATCACCCTGAGATTTTCTTCCTTTCAATTTTTCCACTTTTGTTCATACACATGCCATTATTTTAACCTGTTTTTCGCAAATATGTGGAGAACGAGAAATTTTCAGACCCATGTCCAAGAGAGTTTTAGAACCGAATGTGAATTCTGTATCCAACCATATAAAAAACTCAATTTTTTAGAAATTAGTTTACTCCCACTTTAGTCTAACAAACCTATGTCTTCAATTTCAGTTTGTTTATTAATTGAAGGACACAAGGCCACTGACACATGATACAAATGTCTTATTCGTCTTTTTTTTTCTGTTCAACTTGAATGTTTATTTTCAGAGTCTTCACTCAAAATGGGCTATGCTTACGAGAGGCTGACTGAAAAGGAGAAGAAAAATGTTGAGCAAATTTCAATCCAATACGCTGTGAACAAAATACGTATAATACTCAGTATTCTGGAAACGCGCGGTTTCGAGTACACTAAGGTCGGATGGAGAACTATGGTGGTTGACGTTACGAAGAAAGAGGATGCATTGATCGAAAAGAGCTTTATAGACGAGGCATGTGAAGACATAGACTTATTGGTGGTCAATCAGAAATCCAAGCTGTTGCGGTTGGAGGTGGAGGCCGCCGATAAAACTGACTACGACCAAAAAGCTATGGATCCAATTATAAACAAGATTTTCGAACACTTGAGCAAATCTGTGGCATCCAGATCTTCCCCACTTCAAGTCGACATAATCAGTGTATCCCCTATCAAAGTATCGGAGGCAATGTCAGTTATTTGTCATTTGGATCAATCGGAACTGAGTGAAGTGAATTTTCGGTTTAACCTACGGAATGAACCAGGGAAGATCGATGATTCAATGATTGCCTGGAATGGAGACAGCGGATGGAAAGAATTGTATTTTTACCTTAACAACGTGACGAGAGAAGATTTGGAAGGATTGAGCAAGGCAAGCGATAATTCGATGTCTTGTAATACGGATTAGTTGTTTTTTTCAGATTGCATCTTCACAAAGGTTCGATGAAGTTTATGTGGACTTCAATTCTTGCGACGAGGAAAACATTGGAGCGTTTTTCGACACTACACTGTTTACAGTTAAATTCGATGGAAGTTCCCTTTCGATTGTAAGCTTTACGCGGACTTTGGTATAAACCGAAGAAAATGGGCTTTTTGGATCCGCACGGTGTTGCAAACGGGCACTTGAAGCAAGCGTGCTTTGTCGCTAACTTTCCTGGCAAAGTGCCAAGATCAGCATATGGCATTGTGCCAATGAATTTTTCAGTGATAATTTGCACAGGGGCGCTACGCAGCGACCGCGACGCGTGACGCAGCGCGCCCAAGCGAACGGAGACCGATCGGAATGCATGTACCTTTTTGCAACCCCGTGGATCCGACTAGTTCTAGCCATGAATAAAAACTCGTGGCTGCGTTTTTATCGAAAATTTTAGAAACAGAAGTTACTCATTTGTCTGGATTTGAAAAACACAAGTTTTTACAGTATCCTCTCATCGAACGTGATTATTCGTCTGGTGAGCTCTTGCCATGGCCAACAATCACAATAATCCCTTTTCTTAGATAAGAAGAAAATAAAAGCTGCTCGATTAGAATTGATAAAGTCATCTCTTCCTGAAAATGTGGCTCTGGGAGTACTCGGGAATTCGGTGGTAATGGAGACTATCTTGGGAGAGTTGGAAGTCTTCGATATGTGAGTCTCTAACCTGTCTAAAAGTATGTAATTGATGTTTTTTTTTTCAGTCAACCACTTCGAAAAGTGTGCAGAGGAGTTCGTGATTGTATTGATGACGTGAAACCAGAACCTCACATAATCGCCTACGAGATTGACTTTGACTTGTACAGTATTGCAGTCAAGATCGAATCAAAACATGAAAAGAGACTTTTCTATTACCATGATAAAAGACAGGATGCAGCCGATTTTTTCATGAAAAAGTTGCATCAGGAGTATCTATACGACGAAAAACGTGCTCTAAACGATTTTCGCATCAATCTGTTGCATCAGAAGACGTGTCTAGAAGAGTTCCGAATTACTCCGCGAATTCGATATGACGATCAAACCTCTCCATCCAGAATTCGTGTCGATATACCTGCAACTGATATTAAAGAATTGTTGAAAGGAAGGAAGACTGCTCTGAAAGTAAAAAATTTGACGATAGTCACTGACACGCGCGAAGACGTTATAAGGATATTACCGCACATCGACAAGGACTTCTTGAAGAAGATCATCATTATTTGTCAAAACCAGCTGACTGGTCGGAGCACTGATTTGGTTGAGATCGCGGGAACGGAGCAGTGGAAGAGAGCAAGTCAACTTTCGATTGAACGATCTACAGTAACCGCACCGATTCGAGAGATGAATATCACTCATTTCTCTACTGTGGACATCCTGGTGGAAACTCTGTCTTCTGATGACGTTGTGTATCTGAAAACTGTAAGTATGAATTTTTTTATCACTTTTTATGGAAACCCACCAACTTGTTTTCCAGGACCTTTTCAAGTCCTCAATACTAGAGAAGTTCAAGATCAAATTCAAAACTTCCACGGTTGATGAAAAACTCCACAATCTCATTGGAGAACCGTACCGAATCACCCCGAATTTCAAAAAGATTTGGTACTTCCGTATGACCAACCCAGATTACTATCTTCACATTGTTCTGGACACTCAAGATCTTCTAGATGACTGTGAAAAGCCAAAACCGAAAACTATCGTTTTGTCAAGAGTCCCGAAAGAAGATACTCCTTTTTTCTAAGAATCTTTTCTTGTAGTTATTCTGTGACTTTTCAATGAATCTCAGCACAATTTATAGACAACATTAAAGTTCATTGTTTGATTGGCCACCAGCAAAGAATTTTTTGATCTACACATCCTGTTTTTTTCAAGTCACCTATCACGGTCGTGTCACGTCTACAGTCTACAGATGCTCATTTTTGATGCCTATTCTGGTTTTGACCACACCGTCGAAATCGAGGAGGTCCTGAACTTATGGAACGCACTGTAATACCATCATCTAAAAATATTTTTTGAAGGTTCCATTACTGAGAAAATTCAGCAAATAGCAAGACTCTACCACGTTGAAACTGATAGCGGAAGAGACACTGTTGAGTTAAGAGAGACGCAGAGAAATAATCCTCAGTTTCATATCAGCACATGTACATCAGTACGAAAGCTCAGTATTGTAACCATCTCATTTTTTTTGTGCTCTTGTTTCTTCGTATTTTCCGACTGAGCCTTAGTAACCATTTTTCTATACAGTTTGGGACAAAAAAAAAGTTTATAGAACTGTGTTAGTTTTTTTCCCCAAAACTCGAACGAACTGACGTTTTCCTTTTTATTTGAAAAAATGTGAAAATTATTCTTTCCTCATACTTGCTCATCCTTATATTTTCCCTGACCAGGGACCCTTTTAAGTCTTGAAGCTAACCAGTCGTCTAAAGTCTAACGAACCTATGTCTTCAATTTCAATTTGTTTGTTCATTGAAGGGAACGAAACCACTGACATGATACAAACGTCTTACTCGCCTTCTTCTTTTTTTGTTCAAACTAAGTGTTTTTATTTTCAGAATCACTTGAAATGGGCTATGCTTATGAGTGGCTGACTGAAAAGGAGAAGAACAATATAACATTCATTAAAATCGAATACGCTGCAAACAAAATATGTTTAGTGCTCAAAGTTCTAGAAACTTTTCACAGTTTTGAGTACAGAAGGGACTTCGAAGGGGCCACCGCAGTGGTTGACGTCCAGAAGAAAAAGGACGCAAGAATCAACAAGTACTTTGTAGACGTGGCATGTGAAGATTTTGACTCACTGGCGGCCAATCAGAAATCTAAGCTGCAGTGGTTGTTTGTGGAACCCGTATATGATACTGTTTACGATCAAAAAACCTTGGACCCAATTATAAACAAGATTTTCGAACACTTGAGCACATCCGTGGCATCCAGATCTTCACCACTTCAAGTGACTCGTTCCTATGTATCTCCTACCAAAGTATCGGAGGGAATGTCAGTTATTCGTCATTTAGACCAATCGGAACTGAGAGATGTAGTTTTTCGGTTTTATGCACGAAATGAACCAGGGAAGATCGATGATACAATGATTGGCTGGAATGGAGACAGCGGATGGAAACGTTTATGGTTTTACCTCGAAAGTGTGACGAAAGAAGATTTGAATGGAGTAAACAAGGCAAGCTATAGTTAAATTTTGTGTAATACGGTCTAGTTTTTTTTTTCAGATTGCTTCTTCACAAAGATTCGATGAAATTCTTGTGAAATTTAAATCTTGCTACGAGGAAAACATTGGATCATTTTTCGACACTAAGCTGCTTAATCTTCGAATCACCAAAACACAAATTTCGATTGTAAGTTTTGCACTGACCTTGGTACGAACCGAAAAAAAATAAGGAGCTTTTTGTAAGAGACAGGTTTTAGCCACGAATAAAAATTAAGAAAAACGTTATTGAAGTGAATATCGAAACTTTTCTTCGCTATACTTTCATCAAAACTTTGGCTCTTTATGACTTTTACGGTCCCATGAGTAGTTTACGGTCCCATGATGAACCGGCCCGGCCCGGCCCGTCCGGCCCGCCTTACTCAACGGAATTTTTTTTTCAAAATTACAAAGAGAACAATTTGGTTCCAGAAAAGTTACTTTTCGAACTTTACGGTCCAATAAAAAAATTGCGGTCCCATCAGAAAATTGCGGCCCCATGTAAATCAATAAAAATGTTTTACTTTACTGATATTCTCATATTTTTTTATCTTGCTTCCAACTCTTATCCTTAATCACGACTGTCTATGTCTTTCCCGATGCACCGAGCCTTGCGTTGAAAGGCTTACTAAAAAAACAAGAAAAAAAAAATTGAGAATTAGAAAAAAAAATTTGAAAACCGTTTTTACACTCCCCCGGCAAATGTGCAATTTTTTGATGGGACCGTAAAAACCTTCATGGGACCGTAAAGTTTCTCATGGGACCGTAAACTTCTCATTGGACCGTAAAGATATGATGGGACCGTAAAAGTCATAAAGAGCCATAATAAAAAAATAAAAAAATAGGTGTATTATTATTGAATTGAAATATAAATTTTTTCAGCAACCTTACATCACACGTGGTTGCTCCTGTTTTGGTGAGCTCTTGCCATGACCAACAATCCCAATAATCCATTTTTCTAGATAAGAAGAAAACATTGCTTTCTGAAAACTTGGCGCTGGAAGTACTCGGAAATTCGGCGATAATGGAGATTATCTTGGAAGAGTTACAATTCTTCGATATGTGAGTCTCTATACTGTCTTAAAATATGTAATTGTTTCATTCTTTCAGTCAACGACTTCGAAAAGTGTGCAGAGGAGTCCGTGATTGTATTGATGATGTGAAACCAGAACCGCACATTAACGCTTGCAAGGTTGGATTGGATCGGACCAAAATTAAAGTCGATATCAGATAAAAACATGAAGACCAACGATGACGACATCTGAAACAAAACAGACAGAAACTCATTTTCTATTTTTTCCCCTCACTTCTGATTCTGCACCATTTATGGTTTTTTTTCTCAATAAAACAGAACTGAAATGTTGCCCAAATCGAATGAGGCAAACAGTCATTAAACGCGAAGAAGAAAAGGAACTGATAAGGAACATTTTTCTCAGCGAGACACTGTAGATTTGTGAGAGACGTTAAGAAATTGTATCTTGTCAGCACATACACATCAGTTCATAAGCGAAATCTCGTAAAAATTTCATTCGTTTTGGCCTCTTTTTAGGTTAACAGCTGTCTTCTTGTTCATCTTCTTCTTTTTTCGTTTACTAAGTTTAAAATTTCAGAATCTCCACTCAAAATGGGCTATGCTTATGAGTGGCTGACTGAAAGGGACAAAAACAATATATTAACAATCGTAATCGAATACGCCATGAACAAAATATGTATAGAGCTCTGTATTTCGGGAGATATTTGGCGTTTAGTATACACCCCGGATTTCGAAGGGATTACTAGGGTGGCTGAGGCGAGACAGGATGCATGGGTCAACAAGTACTTTCTAGACGTGGCCTGTGAAGATTTTGACTCACTGGTGGTCAATCAGAAATCCAAGCTGAAGGTGTTGAGAGTGGAGCCCGTCTATCCAACTGATTCCGACCAAAAAGCTTTGGATCCAATTATAAGCAAGATTTTCGAACACTTGAGCAAATCTTTGGCATGCAGGTCTTCACCTCTTCAGGTCAATAGTTTTTATGTAATCTCTACTAAAGTATCGGAGAGAATGTCAGTTATTCGTCATTTGGATCACTCGGAACTAGATTGGATAGATTTGGATTTAAGACCTAAAATCCTGACTAGACAAGATCTGGAAATAGTGAACAAGGTAAGCGACATTTTAATTTTTTGTGATATAGTTATTTTTAGATTGCTTCATCACAAAGATTCGATATAATTCAAGTGAGTTTCCACTCTTGCGAAGAGGAAAACATTGAAACGTTTTTCGACACTAAGCTGTTCGACTTTAAAGTCGATGAACGTCGCTTCAGGATTGTAAGTTTCACACTGACTTTGATGTGAACCGAAAAAAAGCTTTTTTTAAGAGACTGCTTTTAGCAATGAAAAAAAAACGCTATCGAAGCCAAGATAAAAACCTTTTTTCCGCTGTGCTTCCATCAGAACTTTTAACAAAAATTATGTTATTTTTCTGGATTTGAAACCTATACGTTTTACAGTTACCTCTCATCGAACGTCCTAATCCTTTGTTTGGTGAGCTCTTGCAATGAACAACAATCACAATAATCCTTTTTTTTAGATGAGCAGAAAATAAAAGCTGCTAAACTGGAATTGATAAAGTCATCTCTTCCTGAAAATATGGCTTTGGGGGTACTCGGGAATTCGGTGATAATGGAGGTTATCTTGGAAGAGTTACAATTCTTCGATATGTGAGTCTCTAACCTGTCTAAAAATATGTAATTGTTGTTTTTTTTTCAGACAGCGACTTCGAAAAGTGTGCAGAGGAGTTCGTGAATGTATTGATGACGTGAAACCGGAACATCAAATAAGCGCTTACGAGATTGATGTTAATCCAGACAGAATTTCAGTCATAATCGAATCAAAATATGAAGCGAGACGTATCGATTACGAATACGAAAAAGATGCTCACAACGATTTTCACATGAATCTGATGCATCAGAAGACGTGTCTAGACGAAGACGAAAAACGTGCTCTAATAGATTTTCCCTTAAATCGGATGGATGAGGAGACGTGTCTATACGATGAATGCGGAATTTCAGTCAATACCCGATCAGAAAGTGAAGCAAGACGTATCAAATACAACTTCCTTCGATACGAGAAACGTGCTCGAAACGATTTTCATACCAATCTGTCGCATCAGAAGACGTGTCTAGAAGAGCTTCGAATTAGACTGCACGTTCGATTTATCCAGCAAGTTCGATCAGGATATTTTACTCCATGGGAATTCGTTATGCTTGCATATGAAATTGGAGGAGTGTTGCGAAGAAGGAAGACTGCTCTGAAAGTTGAAACTTTCTGGATGGATTTTACGGACGTAGGAGCAGTAATGGAGATATTACCTTACATCGACAAGGACTTTTTGAAGAAGATCGTCATTGCTCATCAGCCTTCAAGTATTAGTATTCTGGCAACTAATTTGGTTGAGATAGCGAGAACAGCGCAATGGAAGAGAGCAAGTGAGCTTTGGCTTATAGTAGCTACAGTAATCACACCAATTCAACATATGAATATCACTCATTTCTCAACTGTCTATATTCGGATGCAAACTCTGTCTTCTGATGAGATTGTATATTTGAAAACTGTAAGTAAGAATAATTCTAATGAAAACCCCACCACTTGCTTTCCAGGAACTTCTCAATTCTTCAACACTCGAAAAGTTCAGGATCAAATTCAAAACCTCCACGATTGATGAGAGACTTCACAATCTCATTGGTGAACCCTACCGTAATATTCGTGATGTCAAAAAGATTTGGTACTTCCGTATGTCCAATCCGGATTACTATCTTCACATCGTTCTGGACACTCAGAATCTTCTGGATGAAGAAGGAAATCCAAAACCGAAAACTATCGCCTTCTCAAAAGTCGCGAAGGAAGATACTCCCTTTTTGTAAGAACTTTCTTTTAGTTTTTCTGTGACTTTTCGTTCTTGTTTCATACTCAATAAATTTCAACAAACATTCAAGACAACAGAGTAGCTAAACATAATCAAGATTCAACATAATCAAGAGCGCAATTTGATAGAATATGACAATAGTAGAAAAATCGATTGCGAGAGGGGGAGTTTTTCGTCTCTACACTTTCCTTTTTAAACAGTTTAGAAATAGCCGGTGTTTCATACGAGTTATGAAACACAAAAAACTTTATTCAAACGTAGAATGGAGTATCTTCTTTCGCAACTTTTGCAAAAGCTATCACTTTGGCTTTTGGGGTTCCATGTTTATTTAGAATATCGTGAGTGTCCAGAACGATATGCAGATAGTAATCTGGATTAGGCATTCGGAAGTACCAAACCATTTTGCAGTTCGAGAGAGTACGGTAGGGTTCACCAATCAGACTTTGAGGGGTGTCGTTAATGGAAGAGAAAGTGATCTTGAATTTGTTAAAAACCAAAGATCTGAGAAGTTCCTGAAAGTGGAAAATGCTGTTTTTTTTGTGGACAACTGAAAAATGTCTACCGTTTTCAAATAGCCCACATCTTCAGAAGAAATGTCCTTCACCACAACATCCACCAATGAAAACCCAAAGAGGTTCATTTTCTGTATCCCCGTAGTCACCCCTCGACACTTCAAAACCAATTGCTCAGCTTTACTCCATTGCTCAGTTTTTGAAATTTTCTCGATCCCCAGTTCTCTTTCCGTATCAACGATTTCGATTCGTCTCAAAAGTTGAGAATCCAAAAACGGCAAAATTTGCATCACATCCTCTTCAGTGACCCTAGTCATGGTCAACTTCTCTACTTTCAATGGGGTTTTCCGATTGCTCAGTTTATTTCTAAGGATGAGCAATGATTGGGAAGTCATGAAATCCAGATAGAGCAAGTCGGATTCCTTGGGACGGTCGTATTTTTTGGATAATTTTTGGGAAAACTCATCGTATTCGTGGTAGTGGAATTTGAGTTGGAGCTCAGCGAGAGGACACTTTTGAGACTTCAAATTGGTTTCGAAGTTTTTCGAAACTATCGGAAAATTGGAAAAGTCGAGGGTCTTGATGGATTTGGAGGCTCCGTTTTGTAGAGTGATGGTCTCGTAGAATGCGACATCTTTGGAAAATTTCAACTCGATACTGTAGGTTTCGAATTTTGGGTCTGAATGAAGGTGATCGATGCAGTTTCGGATTCCGGTGGAGGTTTTTCGAAGACGTTGGCTGGAAAGTTGAGATTGAGATTCTGAGATTCTGATCGATTCTGAGAATATGAGACTCTTAGATTCTGAGATTCTGAGACTCCGATGTATTCTGAGATTCTGGAAACTCACACATCGAAAAACTCCAATCCCGCCAAAATCGACTCCATTATCACTGAATTGTGGAAAACTTCCGAACATGCTCCAGAATTTTCAGGTGACGTCTGAAAAGTTTTTTTTGAAAAAAAAATTCATGAATTATTTGAATTCACCTCCATTTTAGTGCCATTCTCCTTTCCATTCTCGATTTTGGACATGATCGAAATATAGCGAGTTCCAAAGTCTCCGAATGGTCCTGTCTCGAATTTCCAGTCATTTTCAGTAGCCAATTTTTGGAGGGAATCCAAATTTTCAAAAGTCTCAAGATAGAAAATGAGGCCTTTGAAACTTGTGGGATTCATCAGAATCTGAAAACTCAACAATAGATTTTCTGAAGATCCAAAATCTTACCGTTTTCAGAACGTCCATGTTATCTCTAAAAATTGAGTTGAATTTGTAGAAAATGTGAAATTCCAGCTCCAAATGTGATCTACCAATTAGCGGGAAAATTTCGGCTATATTCAGAGATTCCGGTTGATAGAAATGGAATAGACAGACTTCCAAAGTTTTGGGATCCAAATTCCGAACGATGCCGACTATTGGGTCCATGCAAGAGATGATTGAAAATTGAGCATATTTGACTTGAAGTTTTAAACGTTTGACGCGTAAATGATAGATCAAAAAGTCGAAAATCTCCGAGGAAACTGTCCTCAGCGATTCTGGATCCTTCTCGTTCCTTCCATTGACAACGAAACTTATGAAAAAGTTGATCAAAACTTTCGTTTGATTTTGGACCAGCAATTTGAAATCTTCAAGAAATACACTGACGAAATTTTGATCTACCACCATCGCCTCCTTCTGGAATTTCACAGAAGTCAAGTCTTGAAACTTCTCATACTCGATTTTCAAATTCTTCCCGGTATCCAACTCCAAAACGATTTTCTCGTGATCATAGGCCAAAACAATCGAGGATACTGTAGATTTGTCTTTGTTGGTGAGCCAGTCAATAGCAGAAGGCATGAGGAAAGCGGGGAATAGAAACATGAAACAATTTTTTTTTAAATAGAGCACTTGCTCATCCTAAAATGGACTAGAAGTTGAGAATTTTCCATGTTTACCAATATATTTTGTGCTTTTTTGGGATGAGCAAGAGAAATGCAAATATTGACAGGAAAAACTGATCGAAAAAGTTTTGCCTCCAGAAAAAATTGGACCCGATTATTTTCAAAATTATCCGAAATGGATCCTTTTTAGGCTAATTCGAACCGCCTTGACTTGCTGATGCTGGAAATATACACTTCATTGTTGGATCAGCAAATTGACTCAAGTTATGGTAAGTTTTCCAAATGGAAGTATTTCGAAATTAAGTTTTCCAAGCCGATTTCGCTTTCTGTTTTTCTCCAACTTTTGTTTCCCATTACTGAAGAAATTTAACAAAGAGTAAGGTTAAACCACGCCTACATTGGTAACAGAAAAAACAATAGATTTGTGAGAGACTCAGAGAAATAGTCTCTTATCAGCACATACACATCAGTACGAAATCGCAAACATGAAAACATTTCATTCATTTTGGGCTCGTGCTTCTTATTATTTTTCTAAAGAGCCCAAACAACAATTTTTTGATACGATCCACCATCTTTTGAAATTTGCGGGTTTGTTGAGCAACCTTTGATCTATGTTTTTGTAGTTTACAATTTTTCTTGAAAATCTCTGACGAGTATAAATAATAATTTGTGCCTCAAAAAAAGAAAAACCTAATTTGTCAAGCTCTCTAGACTAATTGGTTTTCAACATTTTGCATTAGTATTTGCAGAATATTAGCTTGTTTCGAGCGGTCCTCTGTTCGTCAATGGACTTGTTACAGAACTGGTGCTTCTTACTTGGAAAAATTAATCATACTTGCTTATCCTTATATTTTCCGTGAGCAATTCGACCAAATTTGAAACATCTTAGTTAAGTCACAACCCCACGTCGTCAATTTCAATTTGTTTACTAATTGAAGAGCACAAGGGCACTGACACATGATACATATGCCTTGTTCGTCTTTTTCTTTTTTTTGTTTAATCTAAGTATTTTTATTTTCAGAATCTTCTCTCCAAATGGGCTATGCTTATGAGTGGCTGACTGAAACGGAGAAGAACAATATATCTGAAATTCATACCGATTACGATGTGAACAAAATACGTATAGGGCTCACGGTTCTAGAAATTCGGCGCAGTTTTGAGTACACTAAGGTCGGAGGGATTATTACCACGGTGGTTGACGTCCAGAAGAAGGAGGATGCATTGATCAACAACAAGTACTTTGTAGACGTGGCATGTGAAGATTTGCACATGTTGGTGGTTCATCAAAAATCCAAGCTGTCGCTGTTGGCGGTGGCGCCATATGTTACTTACGATCAAAATGCTATGGATCCAATTATAAACAAGATTTTCGAACACTTGAGCCAATCTTTGGCATCCAGATCTTCACCATTTGAAACCACTAAATTCATGGTGTCCTCTACGAAAGTATCGGAGGGAATGTCAGTTATACGTCATTTGGATCAATCGGAACTAAGAGAAGTAACTTATTGGTTTGAAGGACGAAATGAACCAGGAAAGATAGATGATACAATGATTGACTGGAATGGGGACAGCGGATGGAAAGATTTGAATTTCAGGTTTAAAAACCTGACGAGAGAAGATTTGGAAGGATTGAACAAGGCAAGCAATAATTCGATTTTTCGAGATACGTAGTAGTATTATTTTCAGATTGCTTCTTCACAAAGATTCGATGGCATTAGTGTGTTCTTCGAGACATGCGACGAGGAAAACATTGGATCGTTTTTCGACAGTAAACTGCTTAGTCTTGATGTCTCCGAAACTAAATTTTCGATTGCAAGTTTTCAACTGACTTTGGTATAAACCGAAAAAAGAAGGATTGTCTTAATTTGAAACCTAAAAGTTTTACAGAACCCTCACATCAAACGTGCTCGTCCTTCTTCTAGTGAAAGAAAAAGGAAAGTTGATCAACTGGTTGAATCGATGGAAGCATTATCTATTTCTGGAAAGTTGGCTTTGGAAGTACTCGGGAATTCGGTCATAATGAAGAATATCTTGGTGGAGTTACGATTCTTCGATATGTTAGTCTCTATTCTAGCTCAAAATATGTTTTTTTTTCAGTCAAAGACTTCGAAAAGTGTGCAGAGGAGTTCGTGATTGTATTGATGACGTGAAACCAGAACCTCACATAACCGTTTACAAAGTTGATGATTGGGTCTATATCGCATCAAAACATGAAGCGATCCGTATCAAATACCATTGCGAAGATCATGTTCTAAACGATTTTCACATCAATCTGATGCATCAGAAGACGTGTCTAGAAGAGCTTCGAGTTAGAGCTACAACTAATTTTAGTGAATTGTTGAAAGGAAGGAAGACTGCTCTGAAAGTTGAAAGTTTGACGATTCACGCTCAGACACACGAAGACGTTATGCAGATATTACCGTATCTCGACAAGGACTTCTTGAAGAAGATCAGAATTATTCTTCAGAGGATCATTATTGATGTTGCTGAGATGGCGAGAACTGATCAATGGAAGAGAGCAAGTCAGCTTTTGATTGAAGGAAATCAACTAATCACACCGATTCGAGAGATGAATATCACTCATTTCTCTACGGTGGATGTCCTGATGAAAACTCTGTCTTCTGATGACGTGGTATATCTGAAAACTGTAAGTCGAAATCCTTTTTAATAAAAACTTATCTTGCTTTTCAGGAACTTCTCAAGTCCTCAACACTCGAAAAGTTCAGGATCAAATTCAGACGCTCAGACATCAATGAAAGACTTCAGACTCTCATTGGTGAACCGTACCGAATCACTTCGAATTTCAAAAAGATTTGGTACTTCCGAATGCCTTATACAGATTATTATCTTCACATCGCTCTGGACACTCAAGATATTGATGACGAATACGGATTTCCGGAACCGAAGACTATCGTCTTCTCAAAAGTCCCGAAAGAAGATACTCCTTTTTTCCAATAATCTTTTCTTGTAGTTAACCTGTAACTGTAACCTGTAGTCCTGTAACTTTTCAATACATTTTAGCACTATTTATAGACAACATTATAGTTCAATGTTTGATTGGCCACCAGTAATTTTTTGCCTGCACAGGCCACGTCTACAAAAAACTTTTCGATCCACATAATCTGCTTTTTCAAGTCATCTATCACGGTCGTTAGCCCAAATCAATATTCTTACTGTATTCAAAATTTTGATGATTGTCAACGACACATAGTTCAATTTTAATGCGATTAGCGTAAAACCGGTGATAGAAGCACGTGTGCTTCTATTTTTCAAACTTTTTGTTGCGAAATTCAGAAATTCAGACAACTGCCTGAAATCATATTTAATCGGTTTTATTTGGTTGCCTTCTTTTAGATTTCTTCTTCTTCACTCATTTTTATATCTTTCTAAAAAAAACATTTGAAAATACCTAACAAGAAGAAGTTCGTGTTCATCTCGATGAGAAAAAACAGTTTTTTGGATATATTTGAATTCACCTCCATTTCAGTGCTGTTCTCTTTTCCATTCAATTTTTATATGAAATATAGCGAGTTCCAAAGTCACCAAATGGTCCTGTCTCGAACTTCCAGTCATTTTCAGTAGCGAATTTCTGAAGGGAATCCAAATTTTCAGAAGTCTCGAGATAGAAAATAAGGCCTTTGAAACTAGTGGGATTCATTGTGGTATAGGATTTTTCAAAGGTGATGATGAATCTTTTGAAATTAGAAGAAAAACAACATTGAATGAGAAAATCGGAGAGCATTTTAGTTCTCCGATTCTCCGAGAGAAAATTCGAGAACATTTCATTTCTTCGAATCTCCGAAAACTTTTCTTCGACCAAGCCTGTTTCGCACCATCCATGATTTTTCGAATGAAAAAGGACATAAAAGTTCGAAAAGCAAACAAACCCCAAACACGAAGAAAAAGAGGAACTGATAAGGAACATTATTCTCAGCGAGACACTGTTGAGCTGTGCGAGATGCAGAGAAATAATCGGCAGTTCCTTATCAGCACATACACATCAGTACGAAATCGGAAACTTGCAACCATTTCATTCAATTTGGGCTCGTGTTTCTTATTATATTTCTACAGAGCTCTAATATCAAACTTTTTTTATCGGTTCCACATCTTTTAAAATCTGCGGGTTTGTTGAGAAACCTCATATCTTTATTTTCGTAGTTGACAACTTTTCATGAAAATCTCTGACGAGTCTCAGGGAACCATTTTTCGAGCACTCAAATATAACTGATTTTTATTTACAGAGTACAATTTCTAATAAGCTTATTCCAGAACTGATGTTTTCATGTGTTAGTTAGACACATTAATTTTCACACTTGCTCATCCTTATATTTGCAGTGAGAAAGTCGGTCAAATGACAAACATCTCCAGTGTAAAAATCTGTCGTCTTATTCACCTTCTCTCATTTTTTGTTTACGAAGTGTTTAATTTCAGAATATCCACTCAAAATGGGATATGCTTACGAGTGGCTGACGGAAAAGGAGAAGAACGATATATCTCAAATTGGAATCAAATACGCTGTGAACAACATAAGCATACTGCTTCGCGTTCGGGGAAAGCATCGGCTTTTCGTATACACAAAGGACGTCGAAGGATTCACGTCGGTGGTTGACCTCCTTCAACTGACACAGAATGCATGGAGTAACAAAAACTTTGTAGACGTGGCATGTGAAGATTTGGACTTACTGGTGGTCAATCAAAAATCCAAGCTGAAGGACTTGGAAGTGAAGCCCGCGGATAACACTGATCACGACCAAAAAGCTATGGATCCAATTATAAACAAGATTTTCGAACACTTGAGCAAATCTTTGGCATCCAGAACTTCACCACTTCAAGTCACAGATATCGAAGTATCCCCTACCAAAGTATCGGAAGCAATGCCAGTTATTTGTCATTTGGATCAATCGGAACTGATACGTGTATGGTTTCGGTTTGAAAAACGGAATGAACCAGGAAAGATCGATGATTCAATGATTGACTGGAATGGAGACAGCGGATGGAAACGGTTACGTTTTTTCCTCGACACCGTTACGAGAGAAGATTTGGAAGGAGTAAGCAAGGCAAGCGACAGTTAGATCTTTTGTAATACGGATTAGTATTTTTTTTCAGATTGCTTCTTCACAAAGATTCGATGAAGTTTATGTGGACTTCAATTCTTGCGACGAGGAAAACATTGGAGCGTTTTTCGACACTAAGTTGCTTAGTCTTGAAATTAACACAAGAGGAGTTTCGATTGTGAGTTTTTTTTAAGCATGAATAAAAACTCTTCGCTGCGTTTTTATCACAAACCAGCATAGCTGGGCGCCTCCGACGCGTTTAAAATCTACGTGAAACTTTTCGTAAAGAAAAATGGAAAAGTTTGAAAATTTGAAAAAATAATTTCGTGAACTTCACTCTCTATCAGGAACGTGAATGCGGACAGTGTGACCAAGTGACGGAAGGACAAACTTTTAGCGGATTATATATAAGAAAGATTGCAGAAACAAAACCTATTCATTTGTCTGGATTTAAAACGTAACATTTTTCAGAAACCTCACATCGAACGTACTGATCCTTATGGTGAGCACTTGCCATGGCCAACAATCACATTAATTCCTTTTTTAGATATGGTGAAAATAAAAGCTGCTAAATTGGAATTGATAAAATTGATAAAGTCATCAGTTCCTGAAAATTTGGCTGTGGAAGTTCTCGGGAATTCGGTGATAATGGAGGTTATCTTGGGAGAGTTGGAAGTCTTCGATATGTGAGTCTCCATCATTCATTTTGAAAATATGCAATTCTTGTTCTTTTCAGTCAACGACTTCGGAAAGTGTGCAGAGGAGTTCGTGATTGTATTGATGATGTGAAACCAGAACCTCACATCAGCGAATACAAGTTTAGATATAATGAATTCCGAATTATAATCAACATCGAATCAAACAGTAATTCGAAATGTCTCATATTCATGGGCGATGAAGAAGCTCAAAACGATTATTACAAGAATCTATCCCTTCAGAAGACGAGGTTAGACGAAGACGAAAAACGTGCTCCAGAAGATTTTTCCTTCAATTCGACAGATGAGGAGAAGTGGCTATACGTATGTGAAGAACATGCTGCAAACGATTTTCACATCAATCTGTTGCATCAGAAGATGTGTCTAGAAAAGCTTTGGATCACAGGTGGAATTGGAAAATTGTTGAAAGAAAGGAAGACTGCTCTGAAAGTTGAAAATTTGACGATTATCGCTAAGACACACGAAGACGTCATGCGGATATTACCGTACATCGACAAGGACTTCTTGAAGAAGATCATCATTATTCGTCGAAACGTTTTTAATCGCAATGAGCTGATCACTGATGTGGTTGAGATAGCGACCACCGATCAATGGAAGAGAGCAAGTCAACTTCTGATCGAAAAATCTCCAGTAATCACACCAATTCGAGAGATGAATATCACTCATTTTTCTACTGTGAATATCCGGATGCAAACTCTGTCCAATGATGACATTTTGTATCTGAAAGCTGTAAGTATGAATCACTTCAATAAAAACCCTACTATTTGCTTTCCAGGAACTTCTCAAATCATCTACACTCGAGAAGTTCAATATCAAATTCAAAACTTCCACGATTGATGAAAGACTTCACAATCTCATTGGTGAACCTTATCGTAACATTCGTGATGTTAAGAAGATTTGGTACTTCCGAATGACTAATCCGGATTACTATCTTCATATTGTTTTGCACACTCAAGTTCTTTTAGATGAAAAAGGAAATCCGAAACCGAAAACTATCGTTTTCTCAAGAGTCCCGAAAGAATATACTCCTTTTTTCTAATAATATTTTCTTGTAGTCTTTCTGTAACTATTCAATAATTGTCAGCACAATTTATCTACAACAAAGTTGTTAAATGTTTGATTGGCGCCCAGCAATTTTATGTCTTCACAGACCATGTCTACAAAAAACTTGTCGATCCACATAATCTGCTTTTTCAAGTCATCTATCACGGTCGTTAGCCCAAATCAATATTCTTACTGTATTCAAAATTCCGATGATTGTCAACGACACATAGTTCAATTTTGATGTGATTAGCGTTTTTGGTTACATCTTTATTGACTGGTTGGACACACACCCTTCCTCTCTGGCAGGAGAGCTTTTATACTGTCCAGCAAGAGAGGAAAGGAATTTAATAATGAAATGGATTGAGGAGGCGGAAAATAACAATATCTTTCTGCTGGTGGGAAAGTGAATCATCAGGAGAAAGTACGAGATGGTACAATCGAGTACACTCCCGGCTTGGGAAATGGGGGCAAAGAATATTATCAGCTGGGGAGGACAGTGCACTTTGATGTAGTTGACTTGTCCACGACTTGTCCACTGTGTAGTTGTCCTGAAGTGAAGTTGTCTTGTCCATGATGAAGTTGTCTTGTTTCACTTTCGATCTCGAAAGTCTCTCGGTGGAGAGAGGCTCCCGGCTGGCGAGTAGACATTTGACTTGCGAGTTCCATGTCCTTGTTCTTCTGGAGCAGAAGTTTGCTTGGGCAATTGATCATGCGATTGAATTGATGGATTGTCCTCTGTGTCTTATATCCACAGACGATGGGTCCGAGGAATTGAAATTGAGGACGATGAAAGTGTCCGATCTGATTCGTTGAAAAACGAAGTCTGGAAATTGTCCGAAGGATTTGAGATGTTTCCGACGGAGGAGCGTTGGACCATGAAGTTGTCCATTCGGGATTGTGGATCGACGGTGACCGTGTCCACTGGAACTTGTGGCGATTTGTCCAAATTTGGCATTTCTGCTTGCGCAAATCTTGGTGCCACTGAAATACTCTGGATGTTGTCCTGTCCTTTGACGGAGTTGATCCAGTTCGGTACCAATCAGATTTTGATTGGGTTTGTTTTGGTGTCGAAAACAGCTCTCAACTCTGGAAAATTGTCCGGCGGGATCATTCTCGATTTGTCCACAGGTGGGCTTGTCGGCATCTGGCTCTTGTCCACTGGCTCATGGCCTTTTTGCTCTTGGCTCTGGGAACTTGGCAAACGGTACTGGTTGTCCGTGTTTCTGTCCGACGTTTTTACACGCAAAATCGGATTGGTCTGGTACTGTGACCCTGATTGACCATCCATATGTATCCAAACCATCGCTTTGATTTGGAATTGATTGCTGCCCTTGTTGGACGGGAGATTGGCTTGAAACCCAGCGGATTGTCCTTTGCTGAATTGACTGTTGACTTGAGGTTGAATTGAGGTGGTGGTGTCCATTCGTTGCTCGCCAAACTGAGGAAGCATTGTTGCTCCCATCAGCGCCACGCGGATTGTCATTGCTCGAAAGTCGTCGATGCACCATATTTTGGTTACATCTTTATTGACTGGTTGGACACACACCCTTCCTCTCTGGCAGGAGAGCTTTTATACTGTCCAGCAAGAGAGGAAAGGAATTTAATAATGAAATGGATTGAGGGGGCGGAAAATAACAATATCTTTCTGCTGGTGGGAAAGTGAATCATCAGGAGAAAGTACGAGATGGTACAATCGAGTACAATACCTGTAATAGCTTGTGCTTCTATTTTTGCTTCTATTTTGCTTCTATTTTTCGCTTGCTTCTGTGCTTCTATTTTTCAAACTTTTTATTGCGAAACTCAGAAATTCAGACAACTGCCTCAAATCATATCCAAGTAGTTTTATTTAGTAGCCTTCTTAGAGGTTTCTCCTTTTTCACTCATTTTTGATATTTTTCTCGGAAAAACACTTGAAAATACCTAAAAAGAAGAAGTTCGCGTTCATCTCGATAAAAAAAACCGCTACCAAGTTTTACATCGTTTTCCAATCGTTTGCGCCTCTCAAAATTCGACAGCGTAAGTTATCGATTTTCAATTGGAGTCTTGCTATTTCTTAAATTTTAAAATGACGTCATAGGCGTTTGAAAACATTCAAAAATAAAGAAATTTCATTGAAAAGAAGAAAGAGTAAGTAGTCATTGAGTAGTATTTCTTGTTCACTCCCGAACCCGACGGAACTCTATCCAATTTGGTGGGCCGTCAGAAGGAAATACTACTGAGGATGAAGTTGAAAGGTCGATTCTCAACAAGTGATCCTTGTCACAGTCCATTGGAAATTCCCAGATTTTCCCTCTGTAGGGATCTTGTGGGGGTCCTAGCAGATCATGCAATCGATGAACGCTGTGAACGAATACAAAACCAATAGTAAACGATTGGAGAGTCTCGGATTGGAGGAGTGTCTGGAAAAAAGACAAGCTTTTCTTCTGGGGGAAAGGCTTACCGTTTTCAAGAACATTACATCATCTGGTGAAATGGCGACAACCCTAATGCTCAGTGTCGAAAAGTGTGCAATATTCGACTTTCGAAACGAAGTGGAGACGAAAGATTTGATGTGTAACTCCTCGGCGTTCTTCCATTGCTCCGCCTGAGCAATTTCATCTATTTCAAATTCCTCCAGGCGATCTTGTTTCGAAAACGGATTTTTGTTCAAAAGCGTGATTTTCTTAAGAGAACTTGAATCGAGGCGCGATAATATGTGAATCGTATCCTTTTGATTCAGCGCAACAGTTGAAAAGTGTTTCACTTTTAATGGCTCTTTTCTCCTTGTCAATATTTGCCCAAAGTGGGCACAGAACTCGGAAATTGATTAGATTCTAACTAACGAACGGAATAAGAACCATCGGAAGTGAATGTTCAACTCGTCCATAAACCCCTTTTGATGCTTGAGAATCGTTTTGAAATCGTTCAGTGCGATATTTTGAATTCCCTCGTTTTCCAGGGAAAGTTTACAAGGGGATCCAAGGGGGGAGGCGATTAGGCAGTTGGTGTTGACTTGAGAGTAGCTGACAGATATCGATTGATTGGCTAGAGAAGTGATGGTTGTGTGAATTTCTTTAGGTAAGAGATCAATGGAGAGCTTTCTTATTTTGGGGTCCGGTTGAAGGCTATCCACACAGTTTCGAACTCCGGGGGACACTTTTCGTAGGCGTTGGCTGGAAACTTTTTTTCGAACATTCTAAATAGGGAGAATCTCTATAAACCGAATTCTGAACATTTCGGTTAAAGATGTCAATATCTTGTGAAAGTCTTGATTCTTGTGGGGCGACCGAGTTTTTGTTTTTCTGAGCTGAGCTCTTGAAACCTGTTTGCGGTCAATATTCTGTTAACTCGAAAAGCAAAGCCACCAAAATACTCACATCTCCAGAAATTCCAAACTTCCCAAGACGTTCTCCATGATCAACGGATTTTCAAAAACTAACGATGGCAACATCTGAAACAAAACACATAGAAACTAATTTTCTATTTTTCCCGCTCACCTCTGATTCTGCACCACCCATGGTTTTTGAGAATGAAACAGAACTGAAAAGATGGCCAAATCGAATGACGCAAACAAGCACTAAACACGAAGAAGAAGAGGAAGAACCGATAAGGAACATTTTTCTAATTTTTTTTTTGATGCCTACTACGGTTTTGGTCACATAGCCAATATTGAGGAGTTGGGCCCAAAACTCATTGAACGCCCTGTAATACCATCATTTGAAGATGTGTTTTGGACTTTCCATTACTGAGGAAATTCAACCGGAAATTCTGAGGAAATTTAAAAAACCCGCATAGCTGGGCGCCTCCGGCGCGTTCAAAATCTACGTGAAACTTTTCGAGAAGAAAAATGGAAAAGTTTGTAAGTAAGCAAAAACCTCATCAATCAGTGGTTTCAGTGGTTTCAGTGGTCAGTGGTTTCGAAAGAGGAGAGTGACGAGTTTACCGAATTAATTCACACATTTTCAAAAATTTCACGTTGGCCCGAAGGGCCCCAGAGGGTCGTGCCCCTCTGGTATAAGAAAGGTAGCAAGACTCTACCACGGCGACATTGATAACAGAAAATACACGGTAGATTTGTGAGAGACTCAGATGTGTCTTATCAGCACATACACCTCCGTACATAAGCGCAAGCATGTTAACATTTCATTCATTTTTAGCTTTTGCTTCTTCGTATTTTCCGGCAGAGCCCTATTAACAATTTTTCTTTACAGTTTCTGAGCACAATTTCCCGAATAACCAAAACCATACGAATAGGAGGTTCGGATCACTTTGGTTATGGCTCTAGATGAACAGTATATAGAACTGTGTTAGTTTAAACTGATGTTTTTTGTTTATGTTTAGAAAAACGTTCAAACATTATTCTTTCCTCATACTTGCTCCGCCTTATATTTTTAGTGGGCAATTCGGCCGAATGTGGAACTTTGACTTCTTAGGTTAAAAACTGTCGTCTTATTTATCTTCTTCCTTTTTTGTTCACTAAGTTTGAATTTTCAGAATCTCCACTCAAAATGGGATTTGCTTACGGGAGGCTGAATAAAACGGAGAAGAACAATATATCGAAAATCGTAATTGACTACGCAGTGAACGAAATATGTATAGAAATACGTATAGGCTTTTTAAAAACTTCGCGGTATTTCTATTACACCCAAGATTTCAAAGGGATTACTACGATGGTTGAGGCGGGACAGGAAACATGGATCAACGAGTACTTTGTAGACGTGGCGTGTGAAGACTTGGACTTACTGGTGGTCAATCAGAAATCCAAGCTGACAAAGTTGGAAGTGAAGCTTGCAGACGGAATATACGATTACCACCCAACAGCTTTGGATCCGATTATCAACAAGATTTTTGAAACTTTGAGCAAGTCTGCAGCATCCAGACGTCTACCACTTCAAGTCTACGAGTTCGATGTATTCCCCACCAAAGTATCGGAAGTAATGTCAGTTATTCGTCATATGGATCAATCGGAACTGAGAGATGTATGGTTTCGGTTTAAAAAGCGGAATGAACCAGGGAAGATAGATGATTCAGTGATTGGCTGGAATAGAGACAGCGGACAGAAAATATTGCGTTTTGACCTTAACAACGTGACGAGAGAAGATTTGGAAGCAGTAAACAAGGCAAGTGATACATCGATTTTTCGAGATACGAAGTAATTTTCCTCTCAGATTGCTTCTTCACAAAGATTCGATGAAATTCATGTGAACTTCGAATCTAGCGAAGAGGAAAACATTGAAGAGTTTCTCGACACTAAGCTGTTCAAACTTAAAATCGATGGAGATTGCTTTTATATTGTAAGTTTTACACTGACTTTGATGTGAACTGAAATGTAGAAGCCTTTTGGAGTAGACTGGTTGTAGCCATACATGAAAATTCAGAAAACGTTATCGAAGCAGAAATCAAAAAGTTCCTTTGCTGTGCTTTCATCAAATTTTTCAGCAAAAATGATATTATTTATCTGGATTTGAAACATGAAAGTTTTACAGTATCCTCTCATCGAACGTGATTATTGGTCTGGTGAGCTCTTGCCATGACCAACAAACGCAATTTGCTTTTTTATAGATAAAAAGAAAACTGATAAACTTGTTGAATCGATGGAACCATCGGCTCTTTCTGAACATTTGGCTTTGGGAGTACTCGGGAATTCGGTGATTATGGAGAATATCTTGGGAGAGTTGGAAGTCTTCGATATGTGAGTCTCTAACCTGTCTAAAAGTAGGTAGTTGTTGTTTTTTTTTCAGTCAACGACTTCGAAAAGTGTGCAGAGGAGTTCGTGAATGTATTGATGATGTGAAACCAGAACCGCACATCAACGCTTACAAAGTTGACATTAGTGCGTACGGTATTTCAGTCAATATCGAATCAAGACATGAAGCGAGACTTATCGAATACGAATACGAATACGAACACGAATACGAAAAAGATGCTCTAAACGATTTTCACACCAATCTGTTGCATCAGAAGACGTGTCTAGAAGAGCTCTGGATCGTTTTGAATAGTCCAAGTGAATGTAGTTTTTTTCCATTTGCAACTAAAATTGGAGAATCGTTGCAAAGAAGGAAGACTGCTCTAAAAGTTGAAACTTTCAAGGTTGAAACTAAAGAAGCAAAAGAAGTTATGCAGATATTACCGTGCATCGACAAGGACTTCTTGAAGAAAATCATCATTATTCATCAATATATTTTCGATACCGATGGTCCCAGCACTGATTTAGTTGAGATAGCGAGAACAGAGCAGTGGAAAAGAGCAAGTGAACTTTTGATTGAAGAATGTACAGTAACCACGTCAATTCAAGAAATGAATATCACTCATTTCTCTACTGTGGATATCCGGAGGCAAACTATGTCTTCAGATGACGTTGTGTATCTGAAAACTGTAAATATGAATAATTGTAATGAAAACCCCACAACTTGTTTTCCAGGAACTTCTCAAATCTTCAACACTCAAAAAGTTCAATATCAAATTCAAAACTTCCGCAATGGATGGAACACTCCAGAACCTCATTGGTGAACCATATCGTGCTATTCCGGATGTCAAAAAAATTTGGTACTTCCGAATGCCTTATACAAATTACTACCTTCATATCGTTTTTTACACTCAAGATCTGGATGAGGAAGGAGATCCAAAACCGAAAACTATCGTTTTCTCAAGAGTCCCGAAAGAACATACTCCTTTTTTCTAATAATCTTTTCTTGCAGTTATTCTGTAACTATTCAATAATTGTCAGCACAATTTATCTACAACAAAGTTGTTAAATGTTTGATTGGCTCCCTGTCGCGAACTAGGAGGTGCTAGTGAGCCCCTCCTGTCACGACTTTCTATTCAATCCTGAATTATACTCTTTTACTGTATTTAATTCCCTCGTAAACCATGTATTCGCCGTTTCACGTGTCAAGGATGCCGCTGCCACCATTTGAACTGCCGCCGACTACGATACCTGGTCGCACTCTTCGCTGCGAGACCCTTCCATTTTGGGCCAAGCCGCACCATTCACCATTCTCATTCACTCTCGTTCGTTCCCCCTTACATCGTTACGTTTTCCCCGTTATCATGATGTTTCGCCATATTGTCGGCAGTTTGAAGGCAGTGAAGGCGTAAGCCTGACACTCAATAAATACCGGCGTCTGAACACAATCGTGTTATCGTGTTTTCTCTCTTTCCAGGTTCAGGGCATTCTTTTGGGCCGTTAGCATGGTTTCCCATGCAAAATACGCCCAGCAATTTTATGTCTTCCCAGACCATGTCTACAAAAAACTTGTCGATCCACATAATCTGCTTTTTCAAGTCATCTATCATCTGCGTTAACCCATAAATATTATTACTGTATTCAAAACTCCTATGATTGTCAAAGGCGTAAATTTTGATGCGATAACCGGAAAACCTGTAATAATAGCACATGTGCTTCTAGTTTTCAAACTTTTCGTTGCGATGTTCAGATATTCAGACAACTGCCTGAAATCATATTTAATCGGTTTTATTTAGTAGCCTTCTTAGAGGTTTCTTCTTTTTTACTCATTTTTGATATTTTTCTGGGAAAAAAACATTTGAAAATACCTAAAAATAAGAAGTTCGCGTTCATCTCGATGAAAAAAACCGTTTTTTTTTTTTGGATAAATTTGGATTCACCTCCATTTCAGTGATGTTCTCTTTTCCATTCTCAATTTTTATATGATCGAAATATAGCGAGTTCCAAAGTTACCAAATGGTCCTGTCTCGAACTTCTAGTCATTTTCAGTAGCGAATTTTTGAAGGGAATCCAAATTTTCAGAAGTCTCAAGATAGAAAATAAGGCCTTTAAAACTAGTGCGATTCATTGTGGTATAGAATTTTGCAAAGCTGATGATGAATCTTTTGAAATTAGAAGAAAAACATCATTGAATGAGAAAATCGGAGAACATTTTAGTTCTCCGATTCTCCGAGAGAAAATTTCGGAGAAACGAAATGAGACACAGGGCGATAATCTGTGGTTTCTTATCAGAACATACACATCAGTACGAAATCGGAAACTTGCAACCATTTCATTCATTTTGGGCTCGTGTTTCTTATTATTTTTCTACAGACCAAACTTTTTTTTATCGGTTGCACATCTTTTAAAATTTGCGGGTTTGTTTGAGAAACCTCTTTATTTTCGTAGTTGACAACTTTTCATGAAAATCTCTGACGAGTCTCAGGGAACCATTTTTCGAGCACTCAAATATAACTGATTTTCATTTACAGAGTACAATTTCTAATAAGCTTATTCCAGAACTAATGTTTTCTTGTGTTAGTTAGAAACATTGATTTTCATACTTGCTCATCCTTATATTTGCAGTGAGCAACTCGATCAAATGATGAAGATTTTCAGTGTAAAAACCTGTCGTCTTATTCATCTTCTCTCATTTTTTGTTTACGAAGTGTTTCATTTCAGAAAATCCACTCAAAATGGGCTATGCTTACGAGTGGCTGACGGAAAAGGAAAAGAAAAATATACCAACATTTCTAATCATATACGCCGTGAACAAAATATGTATACAGCTTGGCGTTGGGGAATATCATCGGCGTTTCGTATACACAAAGGACGTCGAAGGGTTCACGTCGGTGGTTGACAACCATAATAAGAAACAGGATGCATGGATCGAAAAGTATTTTGTAGACGTGGCATGTGAAGATTTAAACTTACTGGTGGCTAATCAAAAATCCAAGCTGTCGTGGTTGATGGTGGACCCCGCCGATGAAACTGATCACAACCAAAACACTATGGATCCAATTATAAACAAGATTTTTGAAAACTTGAGCCAATCTGTGGCATCCAGATCTTCACCACTTCAAGTCGATACAATCTGTGTATCCCCTACCAAAGTATCGGAAGTAATGTCAGTTATTCGTCATTTGGACCAATCGGAACTGATAAATGTAACTCTTCGGTTTAACGGACGGAATGAACCAGGGAAGATCGATGATACAATGATTGACTGGAATGGGGACAGCGAATGGAAAATGTTGGTTTTTGTTCTTGAGAACCTGACCAGAGAAGATTTGGAAGGATTGAGCAAGGCAAGCGATAATTCTATTTTTTGTATTACGGATTAGTTTTTTTTTTCAGATTTTTTCTTCACAAAGATTCGATGACATTTCTGTGTACTTCAAATCTTGCGACGAAAAAAACATTGGATCGTTTTTCGACACTGAGCTGTTTTATTTTCAAATTGACAAAGGATTCTTTTCGATTGTAAGTTTTTTTAAGCATGAATAAAAACTCTTCGCTGCGTTTTTATCCCAAATTGCAGAAACAGAAGCTACTCATTTTTCTGGATTTGAATATTAATATTTTACAGGAACCTCACATCGAACGTGCCCGTCCTTCTCCTGGTAAATCTTGTCATTAACAACAAACGCAATTATCTTATTTATAGATAAGAAGAAAACTTCTCAATTGGAATTGATAAAGTCATCTCTTCCTGAAAATATGGCTACGGAAGTACTCGGGAATTCGGTGATTATGGAGACTATCTTGGAAGAGTTGGAAGTCTTTGATATGTGAGCTTCTATTCTACCTCAAAATATGTAATTGTTTTTTTTCCAGTCAACGACTTCGAAAAGTGTGCAGAGGAGTTCGTGATTGTATCGATGATGTGAAACCAGAACCTCACATCAACGCATACGAGATTGATGTTACTCTATGCAGAATTTCAGTCAAGATCGAATCAAAACATGAAACGAGAATTATCAAATACAAATGCGATGAAGATGCTCAAAACGATTATTACATAAATTTGTTGCAGAAGGAGACGTGTCTAGACGAAGAAGAAAAACGAGCTCTAGAAGATTTTAACATCAATCGGATAGATAAGGAGAAATGGCTTTACGAATGCGAAAAACGTGCTTCAAACAATTTTCACATCAATCTGTTGCATCAGAAGAAGTGTCTAGAAAAGCTCTGGATTAGACCTGGAGCTTATATTGGAGAATTGTTGAAAGGAAGAAAGACTGCTCTGAAAGTTGAAAACTTGACGATGGACACTAAGGCACAAGAAGACGTTATGCAGATATTACCGTATCTCGACAAGGACTTCTTGAAGAAGATCAGAATTATTCTTCAGAGGATCATTATTGATGTTGCTGAGATGGCGAGAACTGATCAATGGAAGAGAGCAAGTCAGCTTTTGATTGAAGGAAATCGACTAATCACACCGATTCAAAAGATGAATATCACTCATTTTTCTATGGTGGATGTCCTGATGAAAACTCTGTCTTCTGATGACGTGGTATATCTGAAAACTGTAAGTCGAAATCCTTTTTAATGAAAACTTATCTTGCTTTTCAGGAACTTCTCAAGTCCTCAACACTCGAAAAGTTCAGGATCAAATTCAGACGCTCAGACATCAATGAAAGACTTCAGACTCTCATTGGTGAGCCGTACCGAATCACTTCGAATTTCAAAAAGATTTGGTACTTCCGAATGCCTTATACAGATTATTATCTTCACATCGCTCTGGACACTCAAGATATTGATGATGAATACGGATTTCCGGAACCGAAGACTATCGTCTTCTCAAAAGTCCCGAAAGAAGATACTCCTTTTTTCCAATAATCTTTTCTTGTAGTTATCCTGTAACTTTTCAATACATTTTAGCACTATTTATAGACAACATTATAGTTCAATGTTTGATTGGCCACCAGTAATTTTTTGCCTGCACAGGCCACGTCTACAAAAAACTTGTTGATCCACATAATCTGCTTTTTCAAGTCATCTATCACGGGCGTTAGCCCAAATCAATATTCTTACTGTATTCAAAATTTTGATGATTGTCAACGACACATAGTTCAATTTTAATGCGATTAGCGTAAAACCGGTGATAGAAGCACGTGTGCTTCTATTTTTCAAACTTTTTGTTGCGAAATTCAGAAATTCAGACAACTGCCTGAAATCATATTTAATCGGTTTTATTTGGTTGCCTTCTTTTAGGTTTCTTCTTCTTCACTCATTTTTGATATCTTTCTAAAAAAAAAACATTTGAAAATACCTAAAAAGAAGAAGTTCGTGTTCATCTCGATGATAAAAAACCGTTTTTTGGATATATTTGAATTCACCTCCATTTCAGTGCTGTTCTCTTTTCCATTCAATTTTTATATGATCGAAATATAGCGAGTTCCAAACTCATCAAATGGTCCTGTCTCGAACTTCCAGTCATTTTCAGTAGCGAATTTCTGAAGGGAATCCAAATTTTCAGAAGTCTCGAGATAGAAAAGGAGGCCTTTCAAACTAGTGGGATTCATTGTGGTAAAGCATTTTTCAAAGCTGATAATGAATCTTTTGAAATTAGAAGAAAAACAACATTGAATGAGAAAATCGAAGAACATTTTAGTTCTCCGACTCTCCGAGAGAAAATTTCGGAAAACTTTTCGTTTCTCCGGTTCTCCGAAAACTTTTCTTCGACCAAGCCTGTTTTGCACCATCTATGATTTTTTAAATGAAAAAGGACAGAAAAGTTCGAAAAGCAAACAAACCCCAAACACGAAGAAGAAAAAGAGGAACTGATAAGGAACAATTTTCCCAGCGAGACACTGTTGAGTTGTGAGAGACGCAGATACTTAATCGGCAGTCTCTTATCAGCTCACACACACACATCTGCACGAAATCGCAAACTTGCATCCTTTTAATTCAATTTGGGCTCGTGCTTCTTGTTAGTCCTATTAGCATTAATTTTTCAAAATCGGTTCCACATCTTTTAAAATTTGCGGGTTTGTTGAGAAACCTCATATCTTTATTTTCGTAGTTGACAACTTTTCATGAAAATCTCTGACGAGTCTCAGGGAACCATTTTTCGAGCACTCAAATATAACTGATTTTCATTCACAGAGTACAATTTCTAATAAGCTTATTCCAGAACTGATGTTTTCATGTGTTAGTTAGACACATTAATTTTCACACTTACTCCTCCTTATGTTTGCAGTGAGAAACTCGGTCAAATGACAAATATCTTCAGTGTAAAAATCTGCCGTCTTATTCACCTTCTCTCATTTTTTGTTTACGAAGTGTTTAATTTCAGAATATCCACTCAAAATGGGATATGCTTACGAGTGGCTGACGGAAAAGGAGAAGAACTATATAGAAACATTTCGAATCAAATACACTGTGAACAAGATACGCATAGTGCTTGGCGTTGGGAAAAAACGTCGGCATTTCGTATACACAAAGGACGTCGAAGGATTCACGTCGGTGGTTGACATCCTTAATAGGACATATAATGCATGGACCAACAAGTACTTTGTAGACGTGGCGTGTGAAGATTTGAACTTACTGATGGCTAATCAGAAACCCAAGCTACGATCGTTGGAGGTGGTGCCCGATGATCAAACTGATTACGACCAAAAAGCTATGGATCCAATTATAAACAAGATTTTTGAAAACTTGAGCCAATCTGTGGCATCCAGACCTTCACCACTTCAAATCACTGATTTCTATGTATCCCCTACCAAAGTATCGGAAGCAATGCCAGTTATTTGTCATTTGGATCAATCGGAACTGAGAACTGTATGGTTTTGTTTTGAAAAACGGAATGAACCAGGAAAGATCGATGATACAATGATTGCCTGGAATGGAGACAGCGGATGGAAAGCATTATGGTTTTCCCTCGACACCTTTACGAGAGAAGATTTGGAAGGATTGAGCAAGGCAAGCGATAATTAGATTTTTTGTAATACGGTCTAGTTTTTTTTTCAGATTGTTTCTTCACAAAGATTCGATGAAATTGATGTGCTCTTCAACTCTCGCGACGAGGAAAACATTGGAGCGTTTTTCGACGCTACACTGTTTAAAGTTGAATTCGATGGAAATTCCGTTTCGATTGTAAGCTTTACGCGGACCATGGTACAAACCGAAAAAAGGGGCTTTTTGGATCCGACTAGTTTTAGCCATGAATAAAAACTCTTGGCTGTGTTTTTATCGCAAATTGCAGAAACAGAAACTCATTTGTCTGAATTTAAAATCTAAAAATTTTACAGAAACCTAGCATCGAACGTCGATATCCTATTCTTGGTGAGCTCTTGCCATGGCCAACAATCACAATAATCCCTTTTTCTAGATGAGAATAAAACTTCTCAATTGGAATTGATAAAATCATCTCTTCCTGAAAATGTGGCTTTGGAAGTACTCGGGAATTCGGTGATAATGGAGATTATCTTGGGAGAGTTGATAATCTTCCAAATGTAGGTGTCTGTGCTAGCTAAAAACATGTCATAGTTCTTTCTTCCAGTCAGCGACTTCGAAAAGTGTGCAGAGGAGTTCGTGACTGTATTGATGATGTTAAACCAGAACCACATATTAACGCTTACACGATGGAATTTGATGAATTCCGAATTATAGTCAAAATCGAATCAAAAAATATATCGAAACATATCATATACATGGGCGATAAAGAAGCTCAAAGCGATTATTACAAGGATCGATCCCATCAGAAGGCGTGGTTAGACGAAGACGAAAAACGTGCTCTGGAAGATTTTTCTTTCAATTCGACAGATGAGGAGAAGTGGCTATACGCATGTGAAAAATTTGCTTCAAACGATGTTCACATCAATCTGTTGCATCAGAAGACGTGTCTAGAAGATCTTCGAATTACAGCTGCAACTAATATTAGAAAATTGTTGAAAGAAAGGAAGACTGCTCTGAAAGTTGAAAATTTAACGATTGACGCTAAGACACACGAAGACGTTATGCGGATATTACCGTACATCGACAAGGACTCGTTGAAGAAGATCACAATTATTCGGCGAAACGGTTTGTATCGCAATGAGCTGATCACTGATGTGGTTGAGATTGCGAGAACAGAGCAGTGGAAGAGAGCAAGTCAACTTTCGATTGAAAAATCTCCAGTAATCACACCGATTCGAGAAATGAATATCACTCATTTTTCTACTGTGGATATCAGGATGCAAACTCTGTCCACTGATGACATTTTGTATCTGAAAACTGTAAGTATGAATCATTTTAATAAAATCCCTACTATTTGCTTTGCAGGAACTTCTCAAATCTTCAACACTCAAAAAATTCAATATCAAATTCAAAACTTCTGCAATTGATGGAACACTCCAGAACCTCATTGGTGAACCATATCGTGCTATTCCGGATGTCAAAAAGATTTGGTACTTCCGAATGCCTTATACAAATTATTATCTTCACATCGTCCTGGACACTCAAGATCTTCTGGATGAAAAGGGAAATCCAAAACCGAAGACTATCGTTTTCTCAAGAGTCCCGAAAGAATATACTCCTTTTTTCTAAGAATCTTTTCTTGTAGTTATTCTGTAACTTTTCAATAAATCTCAGCACAATTTATAGACAACATTAAAGTTCATTGTATGATTGACCACCAGCAGTTTTATATCTTTACAGGCCACGTCCACAAAAAACTTGACTCATCTAGATGAGAGAGTATGGTTCCAAGAATCAACTTCGAAAATTCGGTCAGAGACGCAGACACTCTCGTTTCTCTGCGCCTCTAACCCAAAATTGAAAATTGTCCGAAATAGGTCATGTTTGGTCACTTTTGAACCGTTTTGAGTTGCTGATGCTGAAAATATACATTTCGTTGTTAGATCTGCAGGTTGGCTCAACTTATGGTGAGTTTTCCAAGCCGAAGTACATATTTCGAAATTAAGTTTTCCAAGTTGATTTCGCTTTCTGTTTTTCTAAAACTCTTCCATTCGAAAGTTTCATTACCAATTCTCCTCAGCATATCTCCTATACCAAACACGCTCAAAATAGATAGTACTGCGACTCAGATCCACTTCAACATATTCTCTGCGGTGTTTCATTGGAAGTACCACACTTTTCGGGCTTCAGTGTATATCCGAGTTGGATGACCGATATGATCATAGAGGTCGGCTCGATCGGGAAAGTTTTCAAAGCTGATGATGAATCTTTTAAGGTTAGAAGACGTCAGAAGTTTCTGGAAAAAAAAACATTCTGTTGAAAATGTGATTATTGGAAGAAATGGGGCTCTACAAGGGCTGAGCAGTGTGGAAAAAATAAGAAAAAACATATTGGCCGGGAAAAGAATCGAACCCATGAGTCTCAGATTCAGGGTCATCCCTCTTACCCACTGCGCCATATGGCCTGCGCGCGCTTTCGCTCTCTGCGCGCGCACCCATGGCGCAGTGGATAAGAGAGACGACTTGAGCTCTGAAGCTCGTGGGTTCGAGTTTTTCCAGGTCGAAACTATTTTTCGCCCATTTACTGTATAGATTCTCACCTCCTTCAAAAACGCCTCATCTTCCCCGGTGATGGTTTGCACATTTGATATGTAGATCTTTGCGAAATTCGTCAAGTTCATTTTCGGAATTCTTGTCGAGATTCGATAACAACTCATATCCAATTCCAACGCATTTCTCCATTGCTCAGTTTTGGCGATTTCCTCCAAATCGAACGGAATTTTCAAGGATTCCGGGTAATTGTGTCTGTTGTACTCCATGGAATAGTATAGAGAGGGGTCTCGGATTTCTAGAACCTCAAGAGACTCGGAGTCGAGGTACGGTAGAATTTGCATGATATCAGAGGGGCTCACACTCATCAGAACCACGTTCTTGACTTTCAAAGCCTCGGTTCTTTTTGCTAGAATCTTCTGGAATCCGGATAGAAATTCTGACGTCAGAGGATTCAGAATCGTTTCGATGGTGGTCTTCATGGCTTCAGATTGTTCCATAGAATTTTTTCGATGATTCGAAATTTGCGGTTGATATTGATAGGAAAAATTGAATCGAAATTTTCTCATACTTTTTTTCTGATTCTTGGAATTCAAGTGGAAATCTGATAACAGTCGAGAGAGAAATTCGGGATTCGAAGACTTCTCGTATTGAATCCACTTTTGTTGGAAATCATTCACATAGTTTCCCAATGTCAGCCCTTCTTCGGTTCTCAAAAAAATTGAGATGGTGTCCAGGAAAGTTTCAGGATTCAGATGATCCACGCAGGCACGGATTCCGGGGGATGTTTTGCGGAGGCGTTGACTGGAAAATGAGATTTTGTGGGTTTTGGTATCAAACAGTTATTCGTTTAGAGGTCACATAGCTCTATAAAATGATATATTGCTCGTTGCTCAGTCTTATCTGAAATTAACAAAACCCGAAAAAAGTAACAAAAATTTTTCGGAAAAACTGGTTTTTTCCTCATAACTCAGCGAATTTTGTCTCAAAATTGTTGAAAGTAGCCTCAATCGTCTGCAAATCAAATTTTACATTAGAAAATATACATTTTGAAATTTTTTTTTCAAAAATTTTATCAGAGCCAAAACTAGTTTTTGGCTCATAACTCGGTTCAATTTTGTTCAAAACAGATGTAACTATGAGCAATCATCTGGAAATTGAATTTTATATTTGTCAAAATGAGACTCGTTTGTTACCGAAAACTCACATATCAAAAATTCGAAAATATGGGTGTTCAAAAATCTTTCCCATGATCACTGGATTCTCCAGAACTGT
Source organism: Caenorhabditis sp. 40 LS-2015 (assembly GCA_900536305.3). Lineage (NCBI taxonomy): Eukaryota > Metazoa > Nematoda > Chromadorea > Rhabditida > Rhabditidae > Caenorhabditis > Caenorhabditis tribulationis. Next base: position 112,140 of record LR543265.1, on the reverse strand, counting down.
CGCTGATTTCTCATTGCTCAGCGTTAATTTCTGAAAGAAAAATCAATCAATAATAGAAATCATGGGTCACACTCACCACTAGAGATGGTGCAAATCTGAACCGTGAATTTGGCTGAAAGTTGATCAAATTTTCAGAATCTCCATTTTTTTCGAATTTGAATGGAACATCGAAAAATGTGGATGGATCCAATTCGAAATCTTGGTAGATCAAGTCGACACCTGTGAAACTTGACCAATTGAGGAGGAGCTGAAAATGAAACTACAGTAATCCAAATGAAAAATTTGAAGAAGAACCTTATTGATTGATTTCAAGTTCTCCTCGAAGACCTTGTCCATTTTGAAAATGAATTTTAGAGGTTTTCCTCTCTTCCAGTCCAGCAAAATGTTGACATCATCGATATCGATTTTTCGATTCGAATTTGAAATTTTGATTTCAATTTTTCGAAGGAATTCTGAATCCAAATGCTTCAGAATTCGAGCTGCTTCATCTATCTTCGAAACTTCAAGTGATACTCTCTTGATTTTGAGATTTCGAGAATTCAAGGAATTTTCAAGTTTCTTCAGAATATCGTCTTTCCTCCGCACGTCTTCTGAATCCTCCTCATCAAAATGGATCTTCAATAAATCCATTGGATCCTCGTGAACCTTCATGAAATCCTCCAGAAGTCTCCAAAATTCTGAATCCGAAAACTCCATAGAAACTTTTTCATATGGTTTTTTGAATTGAAATTCTCCATGGAATTTTTCTTTTTTCACACTTAATTTTATTGCCGATAACTGTCGATTTGTAGGGAGCATTTTGAATGCTGAAAATTTCAGAAATTTAGACATAAATTGAGAGAATAGGAAGGAAATGGAGCAAACATCAATAGAGTTTTATGCCGTCGTCAAAAAATTAGGTGGTTTCGATAAAAATGACAATAAAACCAAGAGATAATAGGAGCATGAGAAACGCAGAGAAACAAAGGAATAAGTATAGTTTGATTCTACCTATTTTTACACTTTCTGCGTCTCTCGACAGTTCTCGGCTATCGAATTTTATGCGGAAAATGAAAAAATTCGTGGAGAAATTCCAGTCAAAAGACCATTAAGAAAATGACTAGGAGATTTCGGATTCAGTGTTTTAAGGCTTCTGGACGATTTCGTGAAATTTCAGAAGGATTCGATGGATTTGTTGAAGATTCAGTTTAATGAGGAGGATCCAGAAGACGTCAGGAGGAAAGAAGAGATTCTGAAGAAACTAGAAAATTCCTTGAATTCTCAAAATTAAGAGAGTGTTCTTTTTAGTCTCGAAAATAGATGAGGCAGCTCTGATTCTGAAGCATGTATCTGGATTCAGAATTCCTTCGAAAAATTGAAATCAAAATTTTGAATTTGGATCAAAAATTCGATAACGATAATATCAACTTTCTGCTGGACTGGAACACCTATATTTTCGAATTTTGGATATGTGAGTTTTCGGAGACAAAAATCGGATCATTCTCATTTTTTTGAATGCAAAATATAATTTCCAGTCGATTGCTCATGAAAATTTTCAAAACCCGGAAATTTTCAAAGTGTGATTTTAAAACTATTTTCAACGGTTTCAAAGCAATGTTCGAAAATTTGAGCCTGCGTGGATCATCTGAATCCTGAAAATTTCTTGTCCACAATTCCACCCAGAGATGCGCGGACAGTCCGTGTCCGTTGTCCGTTGTCCGTTGTCCGTTGTCCGTTGTCCGTGCCTTTTTTGCTGTCCGTTGTCCGCTGTCCGTTGTCCGTAGAAATATTTTTTTGTCCGGTGTCCGTTGTCCGTTGTCCGAAATTTTTTCTGCGTTTTGTCCGTTGTCCGTCGTTTATTGCTCTCGAAATTTTGAAATTTGACGCTCAAAAATCCCTTACACGGCATTGCTGGGTACGAATCTGATGTGATTCCATCTTCAGAAGAACCATTCTGACGTCTTAAATCAAGAAAAAGACTCTCTTCTTTCAAAAAAATACAGTTGTCCGTTGTCCGTTGTCCGAAAGTGTCCGTTGTCCGTGCCTTTTTTGCTGTCCGTTGTCCGCTGTCCGCTGTCCGTAAAAATATTTTTTGTCCGTTGTCCGTTGTCCGTTGTCCGGACAGAAAAAAAAGTGTCCGTTGTCCGCTGTCCGTTGTCCGTAAAAAAAAATTTCGCTGTCCGCGCATCTCTGATTCCACCATTCTCGTTTCCGGTGTCGCAATCCACCGAAAGAGATAGAAAGTAGAGACGCAGAGAGGGGACGCGCGTCGAAGGTGTGCCAGTGTGTTCTATGTGTTCTCTGCAGGGGTCTCCAGATCGTCTCCTTTTTCTTCTCTCTTTTCTTTCTTGCCTGCGTCTCCACTCTCTCGCCCGTTCGGATGCATGCAACGTCGCTCCATAGACCCGAAACAACACGTTGGCGAAATCTTTCGATCATGTCCCATTCCATTCGTTTTTTCTAATTTTTTTCGCGCGTTTTTTGTCGTCCAATTTTTATTATTATTTCCTACAAAAATTTTTTCCAGATAATGGGTCTAACCACTCCTTCAAGGCCAGAGGCCAAGCTGCTAGAAGTTGTGTCAGGGTAAGTTGGAAAAAACAGAAAAATTTCGAAAATTTTCGAAAAATTTTTTCAGAGGTGCTACTCCAACTTTGTTAGGCATGCCGAAAGAGGTGATGTTCAAGATTTTGGACAATTCTAGATGCATGACAATGTGAGTTTTTCAATGAATTGTTTTAGAGAAATGGTCGGTTTTGCCCGCCGATTTTCCAAGTCGGAAAACCGCCGATATCTTGGTTCGGAATGCAGATCTGACTTTAAAAATTACATTTTTGGAATCAGCACAACAATGCGATTCAAATAAGTCTATACGCGGCATAGATTCGTAGATTTTCATTTTCTGAAGGTTACAGGTCCTGAAGCAAATCTAGTGAAACTCTGTTTAACATGCGAATCTAACACTGAAATTTGTACTTTTGAAATCAGCGCGTCATGACCACTCTAATGAGCCTAAACACAACTCTGCTGGGACAATTATGAAAAATGGGTTAGAGACGCAGAGAAACGAGAGTGGCGGGGCGGAAAACCTGCCGTAACTTTGTTCATCCTAACGACTAAACCTTGAAATTTAAAATGATGGATTGAGCCCTCTGAGAGCTTCAAATTGAGCCTACGCATGACCAGTGTCTTTTCGAATGAAAATTTCACAAAAAAAATTTTTTTTCGGAAAGTTTGTATAGGAGTATTTCGAAGATTATCTTTTTTTTTCAGGCAAGTTCTCCGAAAAGTGTGCCGTCCACTTCGAGACTTCATAGATGAGTTCGAGCCAGCTGCGAATCTTGACAGAATCGAAATTGATATGGACAATGGCGGGTGCAGGGCCCGTTACGTGAACCATGACGACAGAGAAATGAAGATCAAGTACTCGTCAGACCACGGAAATTGCTCCGTGAGTCACCAGTACGGGCAACGGATGTTGAAGAATCAAGATGTTTTGGAGATTCTTGCTCATGATTTCAAGCTTATTGCCAAGCATCAGAAGAAGCCTTTGAGAGAGTTCAGTGTCATCTGGAGTGGCACGATCGATGAGCAAATGAAAAACGTTTTGGAGTCGTGGAGAGGGATTCTGAAGGCTCCAACAGTCCGAATCGCGAATGAAGGCAAGAAAGGCGTTTCAGAGGTTCTGAAAATTGTGGATCCAGAATCCGTTCATTATTTGAGCATTGAGAACATGTTCATGAGACATTGTAAGGAGGGAAATGATGCGTCGAACTTGAAAATTCTGGATTTTGTATATTGTTCGGATCATTTCTCGGACTTTTTCCGATCTCGATTTTTCGATGTCGGTCTTCGCCAATTCACATTAAAAGACTTCAAAACTTTGGAAGAGGTGAGTTTTTTTAAATCTTGGATTCTTGGATTCTTGGATTCTTGGATTCTAGGATTCTAGGATTCTAGGATTCTAGGATTCTCGGATTCTTGGATTCTTGGATTCACCTGTATTTTTGAACATATAAATTTGTGCATTTCCAGAATTTCTGCAAATCCGACGTCTCCGAACATCTGAGACTTGTCTTCGGAACCATACAAGATATGGATAAGTTGGCCGAACTGCTGGGAACCCCATTCGAACTCGACGAATACAGCGATGACGTTCAAACAGCCAAGTACCAAAACGGGGATCTACGGATCGATATGAATTATTATTATAGACAAGTGGTTTTCACCAAGGAGGTGCAATTGGTTGCGAAAAGAATGAGATTGTCGTAAATTCCTGTTTTTCTAAATGTTTTGGATGAATCATTTCAATTTCAGCCCAAAAGCTGGTTCAATGCGCCTAAATAGGACTATGTTTGGCTAACATTCAAAAACGGGTTCAGAGCTGAAAACCTACCACAACATGGTTCTTATTGCAGATCTAACCATGAAAAAGATGATCATTAGACTCGGCTCATTGAGAGCTTCAAAATGAGCTCAAACACGTCATTGTTTTGTAGAATTTTCATTTTTGAGAATCCTGGAAATCTTATGCGCCTTTAAACTTGGGATTTCTGTTTTTTTCAAACATCATCTTGTTTATACTCATTTTGAAGCTTTTGAATCGCTGATTTCAGATATTTAGGTTTCCACGGCTGCAACTCCTAACTGCAAACAAAACGAGACATTCGAAAGTTTCTCAAAAAAAAATTTCGAAAGAAAACCTCGTCTTGTTTATACTCATTTTGAAGCTCTCAATGAGCGGAATGCAAATTTTAACACGAATATTTTCTCAGACTTTATTCAAATCACTTTCTATGCACAGACAAATAAGCAATGCCATCAAGGTTGCACCAGATATGAGTCGATACCAGTCGGCTCGTAGTACATTCGGACCAGACTGTTACCCTTCTCTCCCGTCATGAAATAGAGTCCGTGATCAGCGATGAGTCTTTCCGGGTACGTTCCCTGACAGTCTCTCATTGATGGAAAGTGGCTGAAAGTACAGTAATCCTACTCAGAAAGATGTATATCGTTTGAGAGCTGAAAACAAGCCGATTTCAAACTGACGTTTCGATCGAAGATCCAGTAAGCTTCACAGATGCAATATGAATGTGTCGCTCGTGATCGAACGTTTGACTTTCCAAGTTGCTGGGCTCCAAAAAACCATTCTTGACCATTTGCATCACGTCCTCCTTGTAGCGATAGTCGATGGGTCCGGAGAGCATTTGTTTTTTTGCCGTCACGGAAAACATGAAAAAGTATCCGAGCTTGGTGGTTTGCTTTGGCTGAAATCGGGAATTAGGGAACCAGGTTTTTCAAGTTTTCGTTCGGTATTTGCCACTACCTCCGAACATTTTTTTGAAATATTTCGAGAATTTTCTCCGAAATTTTTTTTTCAAAATTTCTTTTTCTGGAAGTTTGTCGAAAAAAAAAATCTCGGAAATTTTTTGAACAATTTCTTCAAAAAAGTTTCGAAAAGAAAAAATCAAAATTTTTGTCTGGTCATGAGCACTTTACCACAATTCCGTCGCAGTCCAAAAAGTATTTCTTGTTCTCGAACTTCTTGATCTTACACAGTAGATTGCCGATGAGCTGAACTTTTCATACCGTCAAATAGAAAAAGAAAACCTCACTTTTGTCTCTTTCGCCACTTCTAATGTCTCGTCAACTATTAAAACGCGAGCATGAGTGATGGTCAAGAAGTCGAGACCATTCGTGGTGTACTTGGCACAGTTGTGTTTGCCGCCGCCCATTTGGATTTCCATCTGGAACGGAGCACCGGAGGATGAGTTGATGACGAGGAGGAAAGCACAAAGTGCCAGAAGTTTCGGGGTGTGCTGCTGCTGAAACTACAGTAATCCTTGGAGTTACAGTAATCCAACAGTATCCTTACCATTTTTCGTAGATCTCCTTTTTTTGATCCGCAAGAGTGATTTCTGCTTCTCGATGATCCGCCGAAAACTGAAACTAATCGATAATTCGTGGATTTGATTTTTTGACCAAAGGTCACTTTTTTGGGCAAACTAGATGTTCGAGTTGGATTTTTGGAATCTTTTGGCTTACGTGGAGTCTCCTCATCAGTTTTCTATTGTTTCCCGCCAAAAACTTTCACACAAAATGCCGTCCTGGAATCATCTGCCACCAGAAATCAAGCAGCATGTTGTCAAAAAGTTGGATTTTATGGGAAGGTGAGATTTTCAAGCTTTCATAATTTTCTTCATAATCAAAATTTCCGAATGATTGTTATATCGAAATGTGGGAAATTTCAAGAGCTTTCGATTGACTTTAAATACAGCACACTAAAATTTCAGACTCGCCATGAAAAGTGTCTCGCATTCGGATCGCTGTGTCGTCGAATCGGTGGTTTTCCATTTGCCACGTGTCCGTTTCGGATACAAGGAGGAGAGATGTCTGATTGTAATCTATCAGGGAATCGGGAAATTTTTGAGACTGGAATTTGGATTTGTCAAGGAGCAATGCAAACGGGTTATTTTATACAAGTGAGTTTCCTGTGGATTCTTGGATTCTGGGGATTCTTCGATTCTTGTTCCATTTTCCAGATCGGAAAATACCTTCAACTCTGAAAAAACCTCATGGAAAGTTATTGACTCCACCAACCTCCTCGAATCCGGTCTATCGATTCTGAAGACGCTCCTCGCCCATCCATCCATTTCAATCAACGTTCTGGAATGGGATTGCTCACAAGAAGTTCCGTTCATCACCTTCTTCGCCGACACTAAACTCCACGTCCGTGAAATCGCGTTCACCAACAAGGGTGGATTGCAACGCCTGTTGGTCAACAAGATTTGCGTTGCTGAAGACGTGAAAACGCTTCGTTCATTTGGATACATGCTCTCCGATGAGAATCTGGTGCCGACCTGGGTGAGCGAAGAGTATGAAATGAACGATGGAAGACATGAATGTAAGAAGATTTGGCTCTTGGAAAACCTCTCGTAACTTGGCTCAAATTGAAGATTCAAAACTGCAAAGTATATGTTTGAAATCAGCACACCAAAAGCTTCAAAATGAGCCTAAACACGATACAGTTTGATCAGATTTCTTTTCTCGGATTCTGAGTGAGAGACGCAAAGAAACGAGAGTGTCTGCGTCTCGCACACCAATTTTCAAAATTGACTGAAATAGGCCGTGTTTAGACTCATTCAAACCGTCTCAGCGTGCTGATTCCAAAAGTGTAAATTTTAGAGTTAGATCTGCAGGTTCAACCAAATTTATTCTAATGTTTATAGACGTCACCGTCTACCAAACGGAAGACTTTTCATTGCGCATCATGGTGTGGATGGTCGAAAGTATGCTGAACCTGAACCATCCTACTGAAGACAGTCGGAAACGTATGAGAACGATCAAAGTGTTGAAGAAATCGGAGGAGAGTTGGAATGATGACTCGGATTTGGGCAATGAAAATCATGAGGTGTTTATCAATAACACCTCGTGTGGAATTCGGATCGATGGGATGTTGAGAAGAGATGTCGAGCAGTTTGATTCTGTCAAGGTGAGTAGAGCGTTTAACTTGAAAGTATTATTTTTGGAATCATCTCAATTAGACGATTCGAATGAGTATGAGAACGGCCCGGTTTGGCAAAACATGAAATTTGGGGGTAAGATACGAGTATAACCTACCGTAACTCGGCTCAACCTGCAGATCTAACATTGAAATCTACATTTTTAGAATAAGCACATTAAGACGGTTTGAATGAGTCTACGCACGACATAGTTATTTCAATTTTGAGAATTGACGAGATTTGGGGTCAGAGACGCAGAGAAACGAGAATGTTCGATTCTCTCATCTGTGACTAAATCGACCGTAACTCGGCCCAACCTGTAGATCTAACGCTGCAAGTTACATTTTCAGAATCAGCACATAAAAACGCTTTGAATGAGTCTAACCAAGGCATAGTTATCTCAATTTTGAAATTAAAGGAAATTTGGGGTCAAAGGCTGCGTTTCTAGTACCGATTTTCAAAGATGACTTAAGTAGATCGTGTTTAGACTCATTCAACCCGTCTTGACGTGTTGAGTTGGAAAATTTAGCTTTCAGAGTTGAATCTGCAGGTTCGGCCCAATTACGGTATTGTATCTGAACCGTACCAAAATTTTGAATTTAACGAAACCCGATTTTTATCAAAATTTTTTCTTTCAGCATCTCAAATGCGGTCTTGGAAACAATTGCGGAAAGTGTGGTGACCCGTTTGAGTATTGGTACTATCAAAATTTGCCTCGTCGAGTGTTTTACGAGTCGTTTTGGAGTGATTGGATTTATCGCGAGAAAAGAGATTCTCAATACAACGCTTGTAAACAATACCATGCTGATGAGAAGAAGAGCATGAAGACGTCGAGCGAGAAGATTCAGAAGGAAATTGCGTCGTGGGGATTCAAACCGATGGAGGAGTCAGAAGACGTTGAGGATGTCACGGAGACAGATTCCGATTCTGAGACGGAAGAGGATTCGGATTCTGAAACGGAGACGGATTCTGATTCTGAGACGGAAGAGGATTCGGATTCCGATACGAAGACCGATTCAGATTCTGAGACGGAAAAGTTTTCGCATTTTGATAAGGAGGCGATTTTGAATCTTGATGCGGAAGCTGACTCGGATGATGATTTGAATGCGCTGTTGGACATGAATGGTGGTGAAGATTCAGAAGATGTTGAAGAGTCAGAAGTCGTCCAAGTGGATTCTGAAGACGTCGAGGAATCAGAAGACGTTCACGTCAACATCGAGCTTGGAAAATCGACTCGCTTTCATCACGCTGTTCTATCAAAGTTCACTATTATCGCCTCGATTTTTTTCGTTATTATTTCCTACTTGGCTTTTTACTATTTTCACTGATTGAACGATTTCGAAAAATGAATTTATGTGTTGGAGAAAAAAGCTGAATTAATCACAGAGATCAAGAGCAAAAAACCAACGAGAAAAGTTTATGACGACATTGTGAAAGACTTGAGGAAGACAAACACGGGCCGAGTCGTCTATTTGTAGGCGATTTTTGGAGGGTGGCATCTGGAATTTTTTAATTTTGCAAATGGATTTGAGTTCAGCTCAGTGAGAGCTTCTAAATGAGCCCCATCACGATACATATTGACTAATTTTAATTTTTTGGAGCTCCATGCGCCTTTAAATTTGGATTACTGTACTTGGAGTTAACATGGGCTTGTTTATACTCATTTTGAAGCTCTTATCACGCCGAATTCAAAATTTCAAGTTTTCAAGACTCACTTGATCTCCTTTTTCTTTCTCAGATCACTGGAGTGTCCGCATTTGGATTTGCGGCAGTTGGTGGCTCCTTTCGGAAGACGAGCGTAGCATTTGCGGCAGATCATTTTGTCGGAACGGTAGGATTCGGCAAGCTGGAAGTTTAAGGTTGAGGAGATTCTGGAGGAAGACTCAGAATCTCAAGCAATCTCAAAGAATCTCAGAGAATCTCAGAGAATCTCAAAGAGTCTCAAAGAATCTCGAAGAATCTCAAATACTTCTCACCTTAACAAGAGTTGGCGTGAAAGCCATGATTAGTTTGGTAGATCAAGTTTCAGATGGGTAGATCAAAAAGTTTACTCTTCCTCCATTTCTCCCATCCATCCTTATATACAAGGACCCATATTGTGTTCCCTTGATCCCTCAACATTTCCAAAATCATGAAATATTACGAAATTCTTGCCAATTTTCAGAATTGCTAAGCAACTTGGAACACTTTTAGTGTCTTTTGAACTATGAGTAATGTTTTCGAGAGACGCAGAGAAAGAAAGAAGTGGGGAACACCGTGTTGGCCAACGTTGTGATGGATTTCGCAATATTGGGCAAGAATGCGAACAGATAATAAGGAAAAGGAGGAGTGGAAGACATGAAATATGAGTATAAAATCTACAGTAAACTTGGAAAAAAATTTGTTGAAAAAAAATTTTTTTTCCGAAAATTTTTTTCGAGAAATTTTTTTTTCGAAAAATTTTCAAATTTTTGTTTCCACCTCAATTGGAAGTTACAGCCGTGGAAATTGACATATTTGAACTCAGCGTTTTGAGTGCTTCAAAATAAGTATAAACAAGGCCATGTTCCCTCCAAGTACAGTAACCCGAATTTAAAGGCGCAAGGGTTCCGAAAAAATGAAAATCACCCAAATCATGTCATGTTTTGGCTCATTCGAACAGTCTCAGCGTGTTGACTTTAAACATGTAAATTTCAAAGTTAGACCTGCAGGTTGAACCAAGTTACGGTAGAATCTTCATAATGTGTTCGATTTCAGTAACAACCAAACCATGCCGTTTTTGGGCTCATTTTAAAGCTCTCAATTAGCAATCTCAGATTTGACAATCCTTTATTCGAAAAAATGGCTCTATGAATAGAAAAAGAAAATGATCGAGTAAGCAATGATGGCCAAGAAAATTGAGAAAATAATAGTAAACTTTGAGAGGATAGTGTGATGGAAACAAGTACATTTTTCTGGCTGCGTTTCGTTTTTTTTTTCTTCAGAATCTTCTACGTCTTCTGTAGCTTCAACGTCTTCTGAATCCACTTCATCCTCAGAATCCTGTTCCGGAGCAGTATCGTATTCAGAATCTTCCTCCATTGCGGTTTCAACGTCGGTTTCAGAATCCTTTTTGTCTTCTGGGGCATGGCAGTCGCCTGCACCGATTTCAACGTCTTCTAAATCTTCGACGTCTTCTGCCTCCTCTATCTTCTGAACCTCTTCAACTTTCCCAGCTCCTTTTTTCTTCCAGTTATTCTTCTTCTTCTTCTTCGCTCGATTCCTCCCCTCGAACAACTCCATCAGCGTCTCCACAGTGACCGGCTTGAATCCCCACGACGAAACGCTCTTCTGAATCTTCTTGCCCTTCTGCAGCGACGTCTTCACCTTCTCGTCCGCCCGATACCGTCCAATCGCCACTTCCACGTCACATTTGAGCGAACGCACCCAGCTGCTCCAGAAGGGCTCGTGGAGAATACGACGAGGCAAATTTTGATAGTACCAAAACTCGAACGCGTCTCCGCAGTGCCCGCAATCGTTTTCAAGACCACATTTGAGATTCTGGAAATATGGTTTTTAGGTAGAGCGGGTTGAGATGGTTCGAATGATTCCAAACACGACCTATATTAGTCAAATTTCGATGTTCTGGTCAATACGCAACCACACAACCCAAAATTTCCAAAATCTCAAATTCAAGTTATCTACGTCGTGTCTATACTCATTCGAACCGCCTTAATGTGCTGATTCTGAAAATGTAATTTTCATAGCTAGATCTGCAGGTTGAACGGAGATACGATGGATTCAGTGATCAGGTGAGAGACGCAGAGAAACGAGAGTGTCTGCGTCTCTCGCATTCCAGCAAATTCTGTCGTGTTTAGGCTTTTTTGAATCGCCTTGACACGCTGATTCGGAATCTGTTCTTTGTTTCTAGAAAGAGCTCACCTTAAACTTCGAGAACTTCTCCACACTCTCCGACGCCATCATAATCAACCACGTTCCACACGTGGAGTGGCCGTAAAATGACACATATTCTTCGTCTCTGCTCGCCGGACGTAAATTCGGATTCGAGGCGTATATGCTGAGAAACTTTGCCACGACCACGATTGATAGATTGTCGATGGATGGGATGCTTAGAAGGCCTGCCAACGATGCCGCCATGTAGAAACACGAGCGTCTCGTGCTGTTCTCCATTTGATAGTTGGTATTGTCTGGAACAACGATTGGGAGTCGGAAAAACTGGAGATCGCGAGGTGAAGAGGGTCGAAATGAGCCCAAACAAACCACTAGTTTCGGGTGAGGGATTTTTGATAAAGGTCTTGTTAAGCCTAAGATTTCGTTAAGCCTGAGCCTAAGATCTCGCTAAGCCTAAACCTAGGTCTGAGATCTCGCCAAACCTAAGCTTAAGATATCGTTAAGCCTTAGATTGTGCTAAGCTTAGGCCTAAGATTTCGCTAAGCTTAAGAATAAGATCTCGCAAAGGCTAAGCCTAAGATTTTGCTAAGCCTGAGCCTAAGATCACGTTAAGCCTAAGATCTCTGAAGGATAGTCATGTCTAGGCTCATTCGAACCATCTCAACTAGCTGAGCCCGAATATTGAAAGTAAAATCTACTCGGACACACTTCAAAGATGTTTCTGAAGAATCAAGACTCACAACGATGTCTTCCATCAATAATTTCATAGGTCTCTATTGCCGTAGTTGGAACCAGATTCTCATCGGAGAGCGCGTATCCAAACGCACGGAACGTTTTCACCTTTTCAGCGACACAAACATTATTGGCCACTTCTCTCAACCCAAATGTCGTGTTAGAAGCGATTTCTTTGACATGAAGTTTGGCGCGAATGAAATGAATGGCCACTCGATTCAGAAGAGTGCTATCCGATTGGAATCCTTCCGGAAAATCCCATTCCAGAACGTTGATTGAGATGGATGGATGGGCGAAGAGCTCCTTTAGAATCTCGAGGCCAGATTGGAGGGGATCTATGGATCGGAGGGTTTTTGCGGAAACGTCTTTGGGGTCAGAAGTGTTTTCGGATCTGGAAAAGAAGAGGGAAGTTTTGAATGTTAACAGTCTCAAAATCCAGGAATTCACGAGAATCCCCAGAATCGCAAAATCGTCTAGAATACTTCAGAATCCGCTGGAATCTTCCAGAATCCTCCGGAATCTTTCAGAATTCTCTGGAATCTTCAGAAATACACCAGATATTTTCGGAATTCTCCAGAATCCTTCAGAATCCTCAAGAGTTCTCCAAAGCTCTCCAGAATCTTCCAGAATCCTCTAGAATCCTCTAGAATCCTTCGGAATTCTCCAGAAACCTCCAGAAACCTTCAGAATCTTTCAGAATTCTCCAGAGTTTTCCAGAATCCTCCAGAATCCTCCCGAATCCTTCAAAATTTCTCAGAATCCTCCAGAATCCTTCAGAATCCTCAGGAATTGCCCAGAATCTTCCAGAATCTTCTAGAATTCTTTAGAATCCTCCAGAATTCTCAAGAATCTTCCAGAAACTTCCAGAATTCTCCGGTACCCTCTAGAATTCTCGAGAATCCTTCAGAATTTTTTAGAATCTTCAGAACTCTCCAGAATCTCCCAGAATCGGCCAGAATCCACGAATCCTCCAGAGTTCTCCAGAGTCTTCCAGAGTTTTCCAGAAATTTTCAGATCCCTCTAGAACCCTTCGGGATTCTCCAGAATCTTCCACAATCCTCCAAAATTTTTCAGAACAAATCAGAACCTAGATCAGTTTTGATTCAATATCAGGCTCAAAACGCTTCCAATTTTCCCTGAAATTCCTACCTAATTACAGTGACCAATCTGTTTTGTTTGATGAATTCCAATCTCAGAAATTTCTCAATTCCCTGATAGATCACAATCAGACATCTCTCCTCCTTGTATCCGAAACGAACACGTGGCAAATGAAAAACCACCGATTCGACGATACAACGATCCGAGTGCGACACACTTTTCATGGCGAGTCTGAAATTTTAAGGGTCTGTATTTTACATCATTCGAAAGCTCTTAAAATTCTGCACATTTTGTTATAAAACTCATCAGAAAACTCAAATTCCGAGGAAAGTTATGAAGGGTTGAAAATTTTACCTTCCCATAAAGTCCAACTTTTTGATTACAAGTTGCTTGATTTCCGGCGGCAGATGGTTCCAGGACGGCATGTTTAGAAAATTTTCGCCCGGAAAATTTTGGCGGGAAACAAGGAAAAGTTCGAAAATAATCGATAGAGGGAGATTACACGTAGGCGACTTAGGAGATTTTTAATTTGGGGGCAAAAACAAGTTTTTCAGAGAAGAAGAGTTCACGGAGGCCAGAATCGGCTCGCGGGGAAATTCGTCGTGCGCTGATTCGAAAGACCTTTAATTTTTTTTTCTAAGAATAAGTAATACCAGTAGGTTTACGCCCCGCTAACGAGGGGCTCCGACTCCTGACTTTCGCTCACATCCACGTTCTGGAGCCTGCGGTTCCTTCTTCAGGGTCTCCGGCCATTCCAACTAAAGTCCGGAGCCTAGGAAATCCTAGGAATGTATAAATGTATACTTTTCGATGACCAATTCACAAAGTCGAGGAAACACCGAAGAATGCCAAAGAAATGGATGGACTCTGAAAGGAATTCTAGAAGCCATTGTTAACATTCTTTATTGACACAACACACTCAATGCACGTCTTGTTCTTGAAAGCATGGTCGTTTTCAGACAGCTCACCGTCACAAGGGATACAGACAAAATCTTTTGTTCGCATCTCGTTATCTGAAATTTCTGATGAGTTATCCGGATAAACAAGGCTGAGTGAGAACAACTTTAGCAGAGTGTGATTAAAATGGAAACTCACAATGTTTGTGCATATCATTTTTCGAACAGGTGTGAAGACGGCAAAATCGGCATGAACCTGTGCCTTTCAAGTTAGTGCACTTTTTGATTTTTTTGCACTTGATGCTGTTCTTGTCAAGTCTATAGCTTCTGTATGATCGGCGGAAGAACTTCTGAAAAGATTTTTTTGGTTTACATAGTGAAATCTTCAACGTTTGAAATCTCTGCCCTGGAGCAAGGCTTAACAAAGGTTCAGAAAATTAAGGAAATAAGAAAGGACACTTCACTTTGCAAAAGATGTGGTTGAAACTAAGAAAACCAATCGAAATAGGCTGACAATTTCACTTTTCCTGAATCTCACCGGACAACTCTGGCACGTCATAGCTCTGTAATGAATACCATCCGCCTTCATTCCGCAGATGACACAATTGACCACCTCGTGTAACGCAGCTGGAAATGGAACAGAATTTTAAAAAAGCTATCTCTGATGGTGAGTCTCGCAGTTTTGACGGAGTTTTGTTTCTTTCTGGTGGTCTATTACCTGTTCCTTGAATAACCTCATTATGTTTATCCCGATCACATCAAACAGGAGAACTGCCCGCGAGCAATTTGACACAGCAATGCTACTCGTAATCAAAAAGATAACACCAACTTATAGAATGCGCTGAACTTCACATATCCCGATTTCTCCGAAAAAAGTTGGAGAAATCGGAGAAAATTTATCGGCTTCGTAGAACAAAAGTTGATAAATTCGACTCATTTGCAATGTATTTGTCTTCTGTTCTTGTTAATTTGTTACTGTCATAAATTAAGTTGCTCGAAAAGGCTAAAAAAGTTCTCCGAAATTGGGAACTTTTTATTACAGAAAACGATTTTTCAAACTACGAAACCGTGAAAACTAATAGTATGTCAAACTTTTCAAATATTCTGAAAAAAAAAACTCACCTCAAACTCGAAAAATCCAAAAAAAAAAAAGCGACATCTAGGCAGACGACGTCGAGGGAAGGCGGGGGAGCATCTGAAAATTGGGATAGTTTTTCATTGGAAATTTCGTTTTTCAACTTACAGTTTCAGAAAAATCAATAAAAGGGAATTGGGCCTCCGAGAACAGTGGGCGGCCTAAGGAGGAGAGAGGCCTCAGATGGAAACTACCTCTTTCCCTCCGTGAATAAGAAAGAATGACAGTCCGATGGTCGGGTCGCGCGAGAGGGGGCGGAGCTTGTGAGCGAGACAGTAGTCTACCCCCTCTCGCGCACTATCTGCGTCTCTAGATTATCTGCGTCTCTAGATTTATCATGATCTCTAGTAGAGCTCCGGATACATAGAATTTTCTAATTTTTTTTGTGCCATAACTACCCTGACAAACTTTGCATAAAGTTTTCATACAAAAAATGAAGAAACATATCACATCTTGAAACTTTGAAACTAAAACGTTACAGTTGGATTCACCACCTCAAGACCTTCAAAATGAGCCTTCAAAAATTTCAAAAGTTTTGTATGTATGGCATGTTTATGCTCATTTTGAACGTCTCCATGAGCTGGATACAATAATTTTAACGAAAATCTGAGAATCCTATGTATACGGAGCCCTACTGGCGATATCATCATGAAGGATCTAGAGACGCAGACTACTGTCTCACTCACAACAAGCTCCGCCCCCTCTCGCGCGACCCGACCATCGGAGTGTCATTCATTCTTATTCACGGAGGGAGAGAGGTCGTTTCCATCTCAGACCTCTCTCCTCCACAGGCCACCTACTGTTCTCGGTGGCCCCATTCCCGATAATTGATTTTTCTAAAATTGTAAGTTGAGAATTGAAATTTCCAATGCAAAATAATCCCAATTTTCAGATGCTCCCTGTTTCCCCTTGACGTCGTCTGCCTAGATGTCTCTTCTTTAGATTTTTTCGAAATTAAAGTGAGTTTTTTCGGGATATTAGAAAAGTGTGACATGCAATGTTTCCATTCGATTCCGACCAAGATTCGGATTTTCTAGTTGAATATTTCCTCATAATCTGAGCCTAGGTGAGATCGACCCAATAGATTCAAATTTTCAAGCCACAGTTCGCAAATTTTTCACCTCCTCCTCATTGCTCTCTCCCATCGGCTCAGTTATCCCACAATCTGACCAATTTGAAACCCCAGTGCACTCCAGGGGTGAGAGAGTAGAATTAATGGCTCTTTGTGTGTGCAACCCGACCTTGCCCACAAAATTTATGGTCGACCTGTAGTATGTGGTCGCGTTTCAACCGCTACTGTGGGGACTCACTAAGAAATGTTGTGAGCAAAAAACGAAAATGTCGGTTTTTGAAATGCTTTAGCCCGCAATCTTGCCGATCTTCTGGAATTAGATTGGGACGCTATGAAAAAATACTCCTCATTTTTTCTCATAAACATTGTTTTTCAGAAGATGGTAAAACTTTTTGTCTTCTTTTCGTCAAGAGACGCATCTTCGAACGTCCATACAACACCGCCCTCGTCTCGACACTTGGAGATGCGCCCATTCTGGGTAGAATCGAGATCTCCAGCAGCCCGTGAGTAAAGTTTTTTATTCAGTAAAATTTTTGCTTTTTCCAGACTCGCTAACTTCAGAATGCATAACCAGGCCAGTGTCCTGGGATACCTTCATAGACGCTGGCCTGGGATCGAGTTCAATCCAATCCAACTGGTGGTGGTCGAGGCGGGGTCCGAGGTCGTAATCCCGGTTCAAGTGTTGGGGATCATAACTATCCCACCGTAAGTTTTTTAAATTGAAATTTAACATAATTCTTAAAAATTTCAGACGCGACGGCATCCGACAAAGCCAGGAGCAAGCCCAGAGAGAGCGTAAGTCGCTCAAGCCACAACTCTCTGAAGAAGAAAAAATGGAGCTTCGTGAAGCTCAGAAGCGCAAAGAAGACGGTACTGGAGGAGGTTGGGGTGGAAGCCTCGCAACATCCTCGTTTTTCGGGAAGAGAAAGCCCGAGGAGATTATTATTCTTTTTTTACATCAAACGGCTGAAATAAATTGTTCAACAATGTGTGTTCTTGTTTACCTAGACATCTAGGTTCTTTTATGGGTCCATCCACTTCAGCTTTTTGCGGCGACTCCTTCCTAAATTCTCGTCGAAAAAGTTTCCATAAATCTCTAGACACGCCCCTCTCTCCTTGAGGAGGCGAGAGAGTGAGAGAGTGCCAGAAAAAAGAAGAAAAACGAGAGAGTACGAGACGCTGATTTTTCAATTTTTTTGATCTCTGTTTGTTTATGAAATTGAAATACATATTTCGAACAAATATATTTATATAAAAAAATAGTTTTTAATTGAGCATGTCAAGAATTCGCACCGTCTGCAGGTGTTGACCGTCAACTTCTCGTTGACGTCTCTGGATACAGTGTCTCTGTATCGACAGCAGAGTTTGATCGTGTGTACGTGTAGATTGGATCCGACACGTGGGTCTTAAAAACCGATCGTTTTCAAAAGTTTTTGAGAGGAAAAATCTCACCTTGTCTTGGGATCCCCTTCCTCTCGACCTTATTCGGTGGTTGATCCATTCTGATCATTTGTTTTCCATTGAGTGGCTTGATCGGGCGCACTGGAGCATCGACCATTTTTCTGAAAAATATGAAATTAACGCGAAAATTGAGTCAAAATGTAGAGTCATATGAGCAGGTGAAACAACATCACATGCTACAGGTCAACCATAAATTTTGGGGGCAAGGTCGGGTTGCACACACAATGAGCTATTAATTCTATTCTCTCACCCCGGGGGTGCACTGAGGTTTCGAATTCGCCAGATTGCGGAAAACCGAGCCAATGGAAGGGGGCAACAAGGAGGAGGTGAAAAAATTGCGAATTTTCGTTCAAAATTTTGAATCTAGGGTCAGATAATAAGTAAATATTCAACTATTTTTCAAGATCCATTGTTTCAAATGATCTTTAAAAAAACTCACTTCAATTTCGAAAAATCAAAAGGAGCGACATCTAGGCCGACGACGTCGAGGGAAGTCAAGGAGGATCTGAAAATGAGGATTATTTTTCATTGGAAGTTTCATTTTTCAACTTACAGTTTCAGAAAAATCAATAAGAGGGAATAGGGCTACCGAAAACAGTAGGTAGCCTTAGGAGGAGAGAGGTCTGAGCCGGAAGCAACCTCTCTTCCTTCGTGAATAAGAAGGAATGATATTCCGATGATCAGGTCGCACGAGAGGGGGCGGGACATCTTGAGGGCGACAGGGGGCGGAGCTTGAGAGCAGGAAAATAGTCTGTGGTTCTATATTTTCCATGATCACTAGTAAAGCTCCGTATACCTAGGATTTTCTGACTGCAAACGCTTTTACCTGTTTCGCTGCTTCCCCGGTTGTATCGAGAACGATGATGTTTCTGTTCCTGCTCTTTTCTAATGGTACATATCAAGATCTAGAGTGTCATTTTCCGCTCACATTATTTCTTAGTGAGTCCCCACATGTGCGGGTGAAACGACACCACATGCTACAGGTCAACCATAAATTTTGTGGGCAAGGTCGGGTTGCACACACAAAGGGCCATTAGTTCTACTCTATCACCCGGGGGTGCACTGGGGTTTCAAATTGATCAGATTGTGGGAAAACTGACCCGATGGAAGGGGGCAATGAGGAGGAGGGGAAAATGTTGATTGTTGGTTTATTCGGGGGGTCATATTAGGAGGAAAGTTTCAGCTGTCACCAAGCTTGCTCGGAAAAGTGTTTTCGAAAATTCGGAAAAGATTTTTTTTCGAAATTTTTTTTCGGAAAAATTTTTCCGGTTAGAAATTTTCCGACTTTTTTCGGCAATTTTTCCCGTCAGAGAAATTTTCCGACCATAAAATTTTTCCAAAAAAAAGTCGAAAAATTGGGAAGTCGGAATGTTCGTTTTTCGATTTGTGAAATTTTTGACGAAAGTATGATTATACTCATTTTGAACGTCTCGATGATCTGGATACAAAAATGTTAGTGAAAATCTGAAAATTTTACTCATACGGAACTCTTATAGTGATCATGAGAAATCTAATGTCATACAGGTGCGTATGGGTACGCTTTGCGTCTCTATGAGATTCTATCTGTTTGTGTTTAATTTACGAAGTTCGCTCTTTCGGGTGATCTGTACATCGGATTAAGATCGAGAGAGACACAACCCATGAGACGTTTTATACTCATTCCTATTGGCTCAGACGGACACCAAGAGGTCGGTCCATCAGGACCTCTCCTTCGCGCAAAAAATGAATGGTGAACCAAAGACTTGTATTTTTCTATAACTAACACAAGGTATTGGCACAATATCTTTGTAGTGTTACACTATCATCATGAAGAATCTAGAGACTGTCTCGCTCTCATGAAGCCCCACCCCTTCTCGCGCCACCTGGCCATCGAAATGTCATTCTTCCTTATTCACGAAGGGAGTGAGGTCGTTTCCATCTGAGATCTCTCTCCTCTTTAGGCTGCCTACTGTTCTAGGTGGCCCAATTCCCTCTTATTGATTTTTCTGAAACTGTAAGTTGAAAAATGAAATTTCCAATGAAAAATAATCCCCATTTTCAGATGCTCCTCCGCATTCCCTCGACGTCGTCTGCCTAGATGTCGTTCCTTTTGATTTTTGCAAAACTAAAGTGAGTTTTTTTGGGTCCATTGGAAAATTTTGGCATACTGTTAACTGTTACGGTCTCGCAGTTCGAAAAACTTCATTCTGTAACCAAAAATTTCCATTCAGTTCCGGCCAAGATTCGGTTCCTCCAGCTGAAATTTTTTTCATAATCTGAACATAGGTGAAATCGACCCTATAGATTCAAAATTTCAAACGAAAATTTGCAAATTTCTCATGTGGTTTGAATCATGACCTCATAGCCTCGCCATTATAGAGAATTTTCAAGGCGTAGTATCTTGAAAAGTATCTACTCCACGCGTAGAGACGATATATCGCCGCAGGCAATCTAGACAGGTGTTTGAGTTTTCTTGAAACATTTAGAGACATCTGAGAACAGTTTTTTTTCGAACACACTACCGGAAAAGGGATATTGTACGATAAGAAACAAACTGGAAATTTTTTGCTAGGTACATGTTCAATTAATCAACCAGCTGGTGTATTAAGTGACCAGATATAAACCTTTCGTGGAATACAGACGATACGCATGTTCTTTTTCTCATTAAAATCCGTTTTTGGTTTTATCCAAATCTCTACGTTCGGTTTCACAAGGAGGTCGCTGGCTTGAACTTTTTCTCACAACCTGGGTGAACATAAAATAGAACCCACAGATTTTGATTCTGAAGTCTAAGTCAGCAACATGCTCTCGTGATACGAGTAAGGTCTTCGCAAAGTTGAATACTCACAGTGAAGATGGATATTCTCGTCAAAGATCACTATGGACCTCAACTTGTGAGGTCATAACTTGAAACATTTTGCTGTCTCAAAATCTTAATCTATGGGGTCCATGTCACCTAGACTAAGTTTTTGAGAAAAAGTTCAACCCAAGAACTCTCCTAGTTACAGTTTTTTTTTTCAGACATGCTAGTACCCCTTCTTCGCGTACTTGATGCTGTTTTCCCGCAATGGGACCATCTCAAAGGAGAGGAGATCAACAAAATGCTCTTTCGTATGGGAGCTATGAGGTTCCAATTTGCACACCGTGAGGGTAGTGCAGTTGGTCGACTCTCCTTTGTGGAAACAGCGTGAGTTGTTGTTTCAATGATTCTCAATTTCAATTTTTACATTTGTTCAGTCCACGGAACTTTATGTTCAGAGCGAGAGGCTGTCGGTGGACCACAGTGGAGTTGTATCTCCACGACAGGTACGGCGTGAACCTCCGCTATCCACAGATGTGGGGAGCTCGAATTGGCGGGGGGTACCCGCTCTATCCACCAGAGCTCATTCTCGTGGAGATACAAGAGGTAAGTGTATGACATTTCACACATTTTTTGTATTCAAATTTTTACAGAGGACCACTGCCAGGACCGACCCCCCACGCTTCAACACCGTCCACCCAGTATTCCTCGTTTTTTCTTTTAGTTTTTCAAAATAAAATTTTGATCCTGTTGAATATATGTTTCTTGTTTGCCTAGAAAACAACTAGGTTCTTTTTCAGGGTCCATCCACTGCCGTCGGCTTCCTTCGTTGAGTCATTCTTGAATTCTTCTCGAAAAAAAATTACTTTTCAGCAAATCTGTAGACACGCCCCTTTCACTTTTTGTGGTAGTCCAATTGTTCACGGCAGGGTAGTAAATCATAAGTGGGCGGAGTCAAAAGTGGGCGAGGGAGAGACGGAGAGAAAAAAAGGAAACAAAAAGTTCTCGAAAGATACAGATTTATTGTGACACATAAATATCCAAAAGAATCAAGAAGTCAAATTGAATACAAATGATGACAGAGTGAGTGAGTGAGGACAGAGGGATACTAAGAAACTACAACATATCATGGACGTCATCAGGTCACCTGATGGCCTTTAAAGAGGACCTGGTGATGAAAAATGCAAAATTTCCAGAATAATTCGAAATATCAAAAGATATGGAAGGGGTCAGAAAATAAGGAGACAGACAAAGAAAACCTACCGTAACTCGGTTCCACCTGCAGATCTAACAATGAAATTTGAATTTTAAAGACCAAAACTTTAAGATCTTCAAAATGAGTCTAAACACAAAAGGGTCTGATGAGATCCGAGATTTCGGTAAATGGTCAAAGTCAGATGAAGAAAGAGTGTGGAAAGATTGGGTCTTGTTTCCTGAGAAGAGAAGAAGTTGGCACTGGAGAGGCTTCGGAAACTCGGAGTGTGAGGGTTGGATTCAGAAGGTCTGAAAGAAGAGCTTTGGAATGTTTGAAACATCCGGACCAACTTACCATAAAAGGAGAGCAAAGCTGGGCAGAGTTGGACGACGAAGAGTCGAGGAAGGAAGGAGCGGTTGGTCACTGAAAAAAATGAAACGGATAATAAGGAATAGAGGAGTATGCAGACACACAGACAGACATAAAGTATGGACATTCGGGTAAACTTACTGGATGATGAGTAGGAACGGAGAGGGGAAGAGATGGAGATGGAGTTGGAGATGGAGAAGTGATGATAGATGATCACTGAAAAAAGGAGAAACATATAATAAGGAATCAAGGGGTACACAGACACACAGACACACAGAAAGACAGCGTCGACATCTGGACACACAGACCGATAGACATACAGAAAACAAGGACATCCAGATCCTCGGACACACACAGATTTTTGCTCATGGACATATAGAAACACAGACCTCCAGACTCATTAACAGAGTTCCTGACTAAAACAGTTCATGAGATTCCGGAGGCCCAGACAGTTAGACATCTGATGATATGGACCCACAGACACCAAGGAACCCAAGGACACACAGACTGAGTTCTCAGACCAAAACTGGCCATGGACCTCATGACACACAAACCCAGTGGACATCCGGACACCTACACACAGCCAGGGTGGGGCATTTGGACAGACACAGAGGTCTGATGGAAATCTAAGTCCGGATACACAGACATACAGACACACAGACATCAAACACGTCACGGACACACAGGCCCACAAACTCGAGTACTCACCTTTCCACCTCGTTTCGTCTTGTTTCCTCTCGGCGGGAGCTCCGCTTCTTGAGACGTCAAGGGTCCACCGGTGGTCCGGGCCCTCGAACCGGACCTTCCAGTTCTTCCGGTGAACCCGGCTCGCTCCACGTCGGCAAGAAGTCGTCGGGAGGAATCTCCCGCACTGGAGGACTCTCCTCGAGATGCTGAAGTTCCTTCTTGGGAAGTCCCAGCACTCGACGATTGTTCGCGTGATCCTTGAGCCGACCGCAATCTTCTCTGCTCCCTAACTCTCTCCTCAACCCTTCTCAAGCCATCGTTGCACTCTACAACGGCTTGGGCTCGCCGAGCCAGGTTCCTCTCGTGCGCCGTAAGTTGCGGCGGCGGCGGGGCTTGGGTCCTCTCGCTTGCCTGACGTCTCTTGATTTCCTCGTACTCCGGGGTCCCTTTCAAATGAAAGATTCTCACCGGCAAGGATTGTGAGCGCGTTCGAGGCGGCTCTGAGGACATTCCAAGGAGCTCCGCGGCGACTTGAGCCATGCTAGCTTCATCGATTTTTGGCTTGCTCTTCTTGGTCTTCTTGGCTTTAGTAGCTTTGGAGGTGGAGGGTTTCGCGGACTCAGTTTCCTTGGCTTCCGGGACCACCGTGATGGGGATTGTCTGAAGTCTGTCCAACCGAGCCACGGAAGGACTCCGAATGTCCGAAGACGTCGATGGTTCCGATTCCTTTTTCGCCGACCTTGGCAGAGATCCTCGTAGTGGTGGAAGTGGTGGTCGTTTCGGTGGCACTCCAGACGTCGATGGTTCTTCCGTAGAGGAGGTGGATCTCGATGATCTGGTTCGTCGAGACGAGGCGGATCGACTTGGCGACGATCTGGCTCCAGATTTCGGAAGCGATTTTCCGACGCGCTTTCGAATACGCTCCATCTTCTCTTGTCCGCCTTCCCATGGAGAAGTCACGATTTTTTGTTCTTCCTCGGAAAGATCTCGGGCGGTTAGGCCGACAGTGGAGGTGCTTGGCTTCTCTTCATCAGATGAGGACATTGTTTCTGAAAATGAGGTAGATCAGAAACTGGCAGAAAAAAAGGGGATCGATTAAAATCAAAATCTAGGAGATGGAGGATTCGAAAAGTCGAAAAAAAGGAAAAAATCGGTTTTGAAAGTTTAAAACGAACGAACGACATCAATGCAACATAATTCCCGCCTTTCTTGAAAAAGGTACAGTACCGTCTAAAAGGTTGTAAACGCTGGGTGTTTTGTCAATATCTCTGCTTAGAGATTAGCTTATCGGCTGAAATTACGCAACAACATGTCAATTGTTGAAACACACAAGTCTGCAAATTTTCATACAAAAATTCCAAAAGAAAAAAAATTTTAGGTCAATTTTTCAAATTTCCAAAATTTTTCGATTTTTGAACTTTTTTTTTGACCCGTCTTCATAAGATGGGAAACGTGCTTTTTCATTATGTGTGGTATATGATTGGATAGGAAAAGAGTTGGGCTTTACAAAAATATCAAAAACTTGTAACCTGCGTGTTCGGCATTCAGACCATGACCGGTCGAAGGGCAGGCAACTGACTTCAGGCAGGCAACCTACTTCTTTCACAGTTTTCTGAACTGCTCATATGCTTTTCAGTTCAAATTTGTTCCCAATCTACTGCTAAATAGTTTTGAATAAAATTACAGAAAGTTTGGAGTTTTTAGATAGCTAGAGCTCCTGGTCGAACTCGCTAACCAAAACTTGGAAAATCGAAATTTCCAACTTTTCAGGTTTTTGCTCTCATTACGAAGTCGATATCGCTGATTTTCATTATTTTCTTGTTCAATTCACATCTTAAGATATGCAGTTATATAGTTTTACATGAATTTCGTTTATCAAAAGGTCAACTGTGAGTGTGCATTCGTTCAAAGTACATACAGCATCCCGAAACTTACTACCGATTCAGTGATCGCTTCCCAAAACCACCTATTTGCCTTTCCCAACCTAATATTTTGTCTAAAACAGTTTTAGATATTATTAAAAGACAATTAAAACAAGGTTTGGACTTCCAAACAATTATTTCGTTGACTAGGGAGCCTTGCCAACATCTTGCTAAACCTGATTTCATGGTGCGCGATATAAAACTGCCCATACGAACTGTCTGGAACCTCATGATTAGAAAAATTCATGTTTTTTGAAAAGTCACGTTATGTCAAAGCATAAACAGACAAGAAAATAATGAAAATCAGCGATATCGACTTCGTAATGAGAGCAAAAACCTGAAAAGTTGGAAATTTCGATTTTCCAAGTTTTGGTTAGCGAGTTCGACCAGGAGCTCTAGCTATCTAAAAACTCCAAACTTTCTGTAATTTTATTCAAAACTATTTAGCAGTAGATTGGGAACAAATTTGAACTGAAAAGCATATGAGCAGTTCAGAAAACTGTGAAAGAAGTAGGTTGCCTGCCTGAAGTCAGTTGCCTGCCCTTCGACCGGTCATGGTCTGAATGCCGAACACGCAGGTTACAAGTTTTTGATATTTTTGTAAAGCCCAACTCTTTTCCTATCCAATCATATACCACACATAATGAAAAAGCACGTTTCCCATCTTATGAAGACGGGTCAAAAAAAAAGTTCAAAAATCGAAAAATTTTGGAAATTTGAAAAATTGACCTAAAATTTTTTTTCTTTTGGAATTTTTGTATGAAAATTTGCAGACTTGTGTGTTTCAACAATTGACATGTTGTTGCGTAATTTCAGCCGATAAGCTAATCTCTAAGCAGAGATATTGACAAAACACCCAGCGTTTACAACCTTTTAGACGGTACTGTAGATCAAAATTGGACTCAAAATTGAGAGGGTCAAAATTTTGATCTATCAACATATACATTTGAAAAGGAAAACAAAAAATGGAGCTAATTTAGCCAACTTTGATTTTCTGGTATCGAGACTCTGGGGTCTGGGTCTATGGGGACGCCGCCCTCGGAAAACTATTTTCAACGAAAATTAATCAGAATTCCGAAAGCTTTTTGTAAATCATCATAACAAGTATGACGGGAGAATTATTTCGGAAGATTCTTCAATTCGAGAAGTTTTGAGTTTGGGAGATCAAATGGGCATAGGGAAGAAGAGGTAGATCAAAAAGACTGAGATTCGATGAATCATCGAAATCAGAGGTTCATCGAAAAAACTGAAAGCAAAAGGAGGTTCGTAGATCAGAATTCGGTAGAGGTAGATTAGAAGCAAAAAGGTAGATCAATAAGCGAAGTCGAGGTTGATCGATAAGCGAAAGAGTAGATCAAAAGCTTGCTACAGAATAAGAGATTGAGCTGTGACTAGCAGCGGGAATGAGGTAGGTCGGAAAACTTTCGGCTTCAAGAACCTAGACATCTGGATTTACGAGGGTCCCCCAAAACACGGAGTAGACATTGAAAACTACACTGTCATGAATTATGAATTCAAGTAACGCGCGGAATTCTAGGAATTCTTGGATTTCAGCATGAGAAAGCAAAACGAAGGAAAAAGAGAAGAAAACGATGCTCTAATTTTAAAATTGATGATCAAAAAAACAGTCAACAAATTCGGAGAGTCTGTGACTAAATTTACATCAAATTAGTCTTCCATCAAGCAAACTAGAGACACTCATTAGCAGAATAATAGAGGGGAAAAAATATGAGTCACTCAGGAGAAACAAATCGATTCCAAAGAATTTCAATTTAAAAATATCGCGCGAAAGGCGCCAAAACATTAGGCCACGCCCACTGAAATGAGTCAACGATTTTGTCCGATTTCGTGGTTTGCCTGGTTCGCGGGCTCACAAACTTTGTATTTTTTGAGGCTCGTAGATCAAACTTTTTTCAGTTTTTCAAAAAAACTCTCATGAACAAGCGAAGCCCGCAAAAACACAAAATCGGGGAAAAAGTGGGCGTGGCCTAATAGTTTGTTTCCAAGAAGTGAATTCAAATGTGCTGTTTTCGAATTGAGAGCTGACAAAAAACCGAAAAATAAGAGTTATCGAGAATCAGACAATAGGGGAAAGAATCAAACATACAGATATCAATTTCCGAAAAAAAGAGATTTTCGAAAAATATGGAAAAAAGCCGCGCAGAACTTTCTAACATTAGTAGATCAAAAGGAGCCCAAGATCAGAAGAATTTGATTTTTGATCTACTCGTGATAGAAGACGCGCGAAACAATGAAATTCACGGCTTTGAAAAAAGTGTCACTGAGTATCAAGAAAAGAGAAGATGAAATGAAAACAAGATGATAGGAGTATCAGGATGAGATGAAGATGGTGCACTTTTAAAAAGGTCGCGCGAAACGATGAGAATCCATCCTAATTGAGCTGATGCACTTTATCAGGAAAAGAGAAAACTAAATCATGAGATGATGAGAAACCATTAGCGCAGATGACTCAACGATTGGGAAAACAACTTCATGCGCGCGCATTTTGAACAAAGATAGATCAAAAATCCGCGCGGCCGTTTGATCTACGGGTGATGCGAAAGAGTGCAGAAAAGACTCCCCAAAAATTTATACTGAAGGCAAACAAGTAGATCAACGAAACAATGTGAACTGGAACAAAAGAGTAGATCAAAAAGTTTTCATGAGAACCTTTTTTGATCTACCAAAATTTTTTCTTGCCGAGAATTTCAAATGTCGGGTCTCTGAAAGGATACTGTAGATATCAAAGTTCTGTAACGAGTTTTTTTTTTCCGCAGACCAGTTGTTTGTTTTTTTGATGTTTGAGATTTGAGATTTTTTTTCGCCGCCATTCAAAAATTCAACCGTGTTCCCCTTATTTTGTGTCAAAAATCTTCTTCCCAGACGAGGCGATTGCAGACGATAAGAGGACACGGAGAGAAAAAAAGGAGGCTACAAGTATCTGGGGGGGATTTCGATTTCGATTTGGATCCACCTGCTTGGAGATTTGCGGCGGAGATTTGGGGAGGAAAGGGGGGCCGAATTTTTGGGGAATTCAAAAAGGATTCACTGTTGCGGTGGTTGAGTGATCACCCATGTTTCTCTAGATTCCTTTAGATTGATTTTAAGGACTTGAGAACCTTCCAGAATCCTTCAGGATTCTCCAAGATCCTCCAGAATCGTTCAGAACCGTCTAGTATCATTCAGAATACTCCATGATTCTTTAGAATCTACCAAAACTCTCAGAGAAAATTCATCAAGCCTACTGGAACGTTGAAAAAGTTTAAAAAGGAACGTTTTTCAACTTTTTTCAATTTCAGTCCACTCTGGGAAATTCACATGTTCAGAACCCAAAACATCACTTTGAACAAATTTTTCACATTTTGCAAAATTCTGTATTTCTGCCAACTTTCGCTTATCCAGTTCTGGGAAAATTTTTTCTCGGAAATTTTGGATTACTGTAACATTTTTTCGGATTTTTTTCTCTTTTTTTTTTGAAGTTTTGGGTTAGTGTAAATTTCAAACTTATTCATTTCATACAAAACTCACATTTTCGAAATAAACGTTCTTCCCCTCAAAATGAGTTAACTTTGAAGAAAAAACGTTTTCGAACAATTCGAAAACTTTTTTTCGGAACTGGCTGAATTTCATTCTTGAGAAATTTCTCGAGACCGTTCCGAGATCATACACTGAACAAAGACAAACTTCATCGAACATTTTTGAAAACCCAAAATAAAAGTGACCCAGATTTATAGAGCCAGACGGAGTAGTAATGAAAATTAGTCGAGTTTATGAAGTCGTTTTTTTTGGAAATCTTGATTCATGACGCACGGAAATTTATGATAGTTGAAAACTTCATTGACGTAGCCATTTAAAAAAATCTTATTGAAAAAATTTTTTTCCTATTTTTTTCGGATTTTTTCCAAACTTTGTCTAGTCTGTCCTTTGTCTAGAGTCTAGACCAGTTTTCTCCAAAAGTTGTGATTTTACAGTAATTCTCAAATGGTTTAGACCGTAAACTGTCCGAATTGCGATCTTTGCTATACCCAGATCTTCATTACAATTCCGAGTTTTTCAGATAATACGCATTCATTCAGTGAATCGCAAAAGATCAACGAAATCAAGACACCTAAACCGATTCTTTTGGTTTTTTTCTCAGTTTTTGAAGTTTCCATTTTCCAAGATTTTATCAGTTTAGCGAAATATAAGAAGACCCCTTGGGAGGAAGGAGGACGAAAACAGCGGCTACGCTGTTTTCGGACTTCCTTGTTTCTCTGATTTTTTGGATATTGGAGGATTCTGATATTTTGAGATTTTGGGATTCTGAAACATTCTGAAAGATTCTGAAGGTTCTGGACAATTTTGAAGAATCATGAAGGATTCTGAAGGATTTTGAAATTTTGAAAAATTTCAGAAAAATGCACTGTCAATGGACTCCGAAGAGCAAGCTGGTGATTACTGTTGCAGGTTTTTCATTTGGAAATTTTTAACTTTTTTTGAAAATTTTTGAATTCCAGCCTCCATAATAATCACAATTGTGATTATTACATGGTGCATACTACCGTATGACTACAGTCATATCCAGAGGACAACTCATTGTGATACTGTGAGTTTTTAGAGTTTTTTTTGAGCGGGAAATTCGAAAATTTGTGAAACAAAACTTGGTTTCAGAACCCAAGCAACGAAGAGAAGTATTTGCTATTTCCGATGTTCACGATAATATCTGGAAGTGGATTGGGTGAGTGAAAAATTTTTTGTTTTGAAAATTGGCCATGTTCAAACTCATTTTGACCGTCTTAAAATGCTGATTACAAAAATATAATTTTCATCAAATTTAGATCAAAATTAGTCAAGTTACAGTAATCTGAAATTCTCGAAAAAAAATTGAATTTTTCAAAAGTCTATGATGATTAAACTTATTTTGACGGTCTTAAAATGCCGATTCCAGAAATGTAAATTTCATGAGTCTTGCTTCAAAACTGACAAAGTTACAGTAGTTTTAACTGATTGAAGGGAAAATAGGCATTTTGAAGCGGGAGTCGTCAGCTGAGAAAAAGAAAAACTTGATGGAATCGGGTAGATCAAAACTTCAAAAATAACGAATTTTCGGAAGAGGAAGTCGGCTAAGATCAGGAAGAGACAGATTGGAATCGATTCTAGTGTGGCGTTCAATGTTTCGGAGGAATGTAGAGAGTTAAAAAGATTTTTCGAAAATCCTTTAATTTTTTTTTTGTAAAATTTAAAAAATTTCGTAATCAATAAGTCACTCAAAACACACAGAAAATCAATTGCTTCACTAGTAAACTCTTTATGTGGCCCCGCATGCTGTCCATCTGACACAAAGTTCCCTCTTCTTATGTGAACGCAGATATTGGAACTTTTTTGAAAGTTTTGAAAATTTTACAAAGTTGGTCGTGTTTGTGATCATTTTGATGGGGTTGAGATGTTGACTCCAAAAATACATTTTTCATATAATTTGGTTGGTAATGGGCGCAGTTACAGTAATTTGAAATTTACAAAATTTCAAACATTTCAGAAATTGGTCATGATTATACTCATTTTGATGGGATTAGGATGCTGATTCTGAAAATAAACACTATATAATGTTTTGTCAAAAAGCCTGTAAAACTAAAACGAAAAGTCTACTCGGATAAAAGTGTGTAGATCAAAATTCCAAAAGTGACGAATTTTCGAAGGAGGAAACCGATAAGATCTGGAATTGGCGGAGATAGATTAGAATCGATTCTAGTGTAGTGTTTCTTGTTTTGGACGAATTTCGGGAAAGTGTAAAAAGTTTTTTTAGGTCAGAATCAGCCTAAAAAGAGGTATTGAAAAACTGAAAAAATTTTAAAACTTTTTTAAAAGAAAAATTTCAGATTACTCTAACTCTGTCAACTTTTTAAAAATTCTCATGAAATCTAAATTTTCGAAATCAGCATTCAAAACCGCTTGAAATGAGTATAAACATGACCAACTTTTGGAAAAAAAATATTTTTGAAAAAAAAAGTTTTTCCAGGCAACCAGCTATTCGAAATATTCGCTCTCCTCGGAATGGCTCAAAAACTCAATAGGACTGCAATTTTTAATCGAAGAGATTGGTTTTTGAACTTTCGACTTGGAAATGTGAGAACGAAGATTCCAAAGATTGCGGAGCAAGTTGAGTCCGTGGGGATTGAGGTACGTGGAGTAGTTTGGGCTACAGTAACTCTGTCAGTTTCAATTCAAATGCAACACAAATTGAATTTTCGAAATAGGCAAAACGAGCTGTTCAAAATGAGTGCAAACATGACCAGTTTTGAAAAAAAAAATTTGTTGAAAAAATTTTTTGAAAATTTCAAATTACTGTAACTTGATCAATTTTTGTTAACATTTTATGAAACTTACATTTTTGGAATCAGCATCTCAGGGCGGCTGAAATGAATATAAACATGACCAACTTTCAACTGTTTCAAACAATCAAGACTACTGTACTTTTCAGCCCTCTAAATCCGTGCGGTACATCAACTCCCCCGCATGCTGTACCTACAATTTTCCGCACATGCTCTCCTGCGAGCAATCAAAGTTTCTGGTTATCGAAGGAAGTTTTTTTCAGGTTTGCTCAGTTTATTCTTCAATTTTCGCTATTGGAATTTTCAGAGCTACAAATACTTCTCATCTATGGAGTCAATGATTCATGAATGGTTGACTCCCTATGGGGAGGAATTGGACGAGGTGGAGCGGATGGTAGATCAAAAAGATTTGCAGAGGCATAAGTAAGTTTTTTTGTGAAAATTCGGAGTCTAAATAGTTTAAAATCATCAAATTTGGACAGAAATTTGACAAGTTACAGTAACCTCGAAAAATCGCAAAAAAAAAAATTTCAAAAGTTGATCATGATTATATCCATTCTGACCGGTTCAAAATGCTGATTTTGAGAATCTAAATTTCACAAAATTTAGCTGAAAGCCGACAAAGATACAGTAATTTGAAAATTTTCAGAAAAAAAATCATAAATTTTTTTTTCAACTTTTCAAGACCGATGGATTTTGACCAAAAAAAAACTTTTTCCACTTCCCCGAATTTCCTCCAAAACAAGAAACACTACACTAGAATCGATTCTAATCTATCTCCTCCGATTCCCCGAAAATTCGTCACGTTTGTAATTTTGATCTACCCAATTTCATCCAATATTTTTTCAGCAGACCATTCCTTTTAGTGTTACACTATCCCGGCCTATTTTTGACAAAACGTTTCATAGTGTTCATTTCCAGATTCAGCATCTCATCCCCTTTAAAACAAGTATAATCATGACCAACTACCAAAGAAATTTGAAAGTTCCGAAAATTTCAAATTACTGTAACTCCGCCCATTTTCGTCCAAATCTTATGAAAATTTAATAAATAAAATGAGCATCTCAATCTGGTCAAAATGAGTATAAACACCGTGAACTTTATAAAATTTTCAAATGTTTCAAAAAATTTCCAGAATCTGCGTTCACATCCGAAGAGGGGACTTTGTGACAGATGGGCAGCATGCAGGGTCGGATAAAGAGTTCACTAGTAAAGCGATTGATTTTCTGTATAGTTTGAGTAAGTTGTTGATTTTTTTTTTGCTGAAGAAAACTGAGAAATTTTGAATTTTGCCTGAAAATCCAGTTCAAATCAGGCCAATTTTGGAGAAAATTGAACTTTTTTAAACCAGCTCAGTAATCTCTCGAAATTCTAAACTTTTTTCAGCCCCCGGACCAATCTTCATCTTCAGTAACGAGCAAAAATGGGTGCAAAAGGAAATTGTCAATTTTTCCACTGTGAAAAATGAGATGAGAATCATGCCGACTCCAGAGAACAAGCCATTCAAAGATCTCTACTTTTCAAAATTTTTCTGTGATACTGTACTGATAACAGGTGGGGAGGTTTAGAACAGATAATAGGGAAATTTTGAGCCCAAAACTATTTGAAATTTGGATTTTTTGGAAAAAAATTTTTTGAAAATTTTGAAAATTTCAGCTCCTTCCTCAACATTTGGATGGTGGTTAGGATATCTGTCCAAGAATCAAACCAACGTCTATTATCGGGACATTCGAGAGGTTGAAGACCAGGTACAGTATTCCAAAAAAAAATTTGTTCAAAACTTTTTTTATTTTATTTTAAAATTCCTCCAATTTTCTAAAATTTTCAGGTCAAATACGAGATGGTCGAGGACGATTTCTACCCATCGCAATGGAATAAACTTGGGATGGATTTGAACAGAGAAATTGTTTTGAAAAAAATTTGAAATTTTTTTTTGAAATTTTTTGTTTTTGTTGATTTTCAGAATTTCTTGGTGCTTTTTGATCTCATGAACTCTTTTTTTTCGTAAATGAAGTTTTTAGATTTTTGTGCTTCTCGTGGACAAGGCGTTTTGAAACTGTGGACATGTCATAACCAAGACGTTTTGTAACTTCTCAGTTTTCTTTTTTCGACTTCTGAATCCCTGACGTCACCCATGCTGGCCTTCTGATTTGTCTTCTGAATCCTCGACAACACCCTCTTTTCCTCATTAGTGCATTCTTGCTCATTGCTCAGCTTTCCAAATGCAATCGTATAGTAGAAAATAGAAATTCTCATAATCCGCTAATCCCCTAGTGGGGACCCCTCTACCTGCCTGCCTGATTCAGAATATGTAAGGTGTCCGATTTCCATTTTATAATTTTGTCCGGGGATTAGGGGCGTGGCCTAATCCATGGATTATATGTCCCCTTTTTGCTCATGCTGCAGTTTTGATCTACTCCATTTTGATCTACCTTTGAGTCTTCCGTTCGAGTCGTTGAGCCGTAGTAGGGACCCGTTGTATAACCTGGAAGTTTTGTCACTAGGACGTTCTGTAACTTATTCGTTTTACAATTGAAGAGTTTTGCAACTGAGACGTTCTATGACCTGGAAATTTTGTCACTAAACTTAAGGCGTTCTGTAACTCAGCCGTTTTATATCTGAAGACTTTCACAACTAGGACGTTTTGTAACTCACAAGTTTCATAAAACGGACGCTCTGTAACCGTGTCATTTCAAAACTATCCCTTTCTATAACGAAGTCAAAGTTTCAGAATGGATGATGCCTACGGACACCCGAATCTACTCGGATTACCAAATAACGCCATGGCCAAAGTATTGGGCAATTTAGACATCCCGAATCAGTGAGTTTCAAAATCTTCGGACGTTTTAAAACTTTGGGACGTTCTGCATCCGGAGCGTTTAGTAATTGGGACGTTTAGTAACTAAGGCGTTAAATGATCGAGACGTTTTGCAACCGATCGTTTTGAAACTGAGCCATGTCAAACAATGTTGTTTTGGAACCCTCGGGTTTTCTGACAAACTTGAGTTTTTAGGCACTGTGGACGTTTCAAAACCGGGACACTTCAAAACCGGGACCTTTCTAATTTAGACCTTCAGGGTTCGGGAGTCTGTAGACGTTTCAAAACTGGCCATTTCGAAACTCAACATTTCAGATTCTCCCTCCGTCTAGTCTGCCAAAAGTTCCACAATCTTCTGCCCATCCAACTCCACTGTCTCCAACTGATCTTCTCCCCGAAATACGCTCAAATCCACTTTCAAGACTGCCGGGGAAAAATGTGCAGCATCGAGTATGACCTTCTACAGGACGCCTGGGGACCATGTGTCTTCGTGAGACGAATCGAGTCACCGAATTTCAAAAAGTTGGGGCCCGGAAATGTTGGACACCATCTAGCGCGATTCTTGGGAGGACTGCTAGCGAATCCCAACTTCGTCTTGGGAGGTATCCGAATCGATTTCTCCTCGACGCTCCGCCCACTTCTCGAGGACCCTCGTCCACACATCCAGGAGATGTTGACAGTGCTACAAGAAAAAATGAACAATAACCCACTCCGAGAAGGTCCGTTTCCCTTGGAACACCTGATTCTGGAGTACGTTCCCCCGGCTCTCGTTCCACTCGCCGTCACACTATTCGCTTCGAGACAAATGGCTCTGAGCTGTGGAATGGAGGACGTTCGGCTCGATGAGGTGGTGCAGACTGACTCATGGCGAGCGTTGAAACAAGTCGAGTTGGCCAAAATGGAAGCGGTGCCACCGATGGCTCACTTTGGACTAATGCGCGCGGTTATCATCACTGTGCCACACGTTTCTCGGGATGATTTGTTGAGTATCAGGATGGTAGGTGAATTTTGCTGATGAAATTTGGATTTTTGACGTTGAGAGCTTCAAAATGAGTATAAATAAGGTCTAGTTTGCTCAATGTTGCTGGGTATTCCAAAAAGTGGGCGGAGCCTAAAAGTGACTATTGTCGTTTTGGAGCGGTTAAAATGTCAGCATTCGATTTTTCATGTCAAGCCCTTTCGAATGAGTATAATCATGCCCTACTTCCCTTCAAATTTTGGGTTACTGTAGTTTTCGTGGTGAGACCCTGATTTTCAAAATTGGAGCAAACCTAGGCATGGTTATACTCATTCAACAGCTCACGTCACCACAAATTCCAATTATTTCTTTTCAGGCCTTCTACGACTACCCACTGTTCGATATGTTCCGTATGTTCTGTGCAACGTTGACTTTCGAAGCTATTCTGGATGCATTCGGAACCGATGACCAGCAAAGTTTGGACTTCGGCTTGCTCTCATGGCCAATTCAGAATACCGATGGAGACATTTTGTTCGTCTCATTTTCCATGGGAATGCGATGTGTGGAGTTTTCCAGAAGTCGAGGAAAAGAGCTCGTCCCTGTTTTATGATAATTTTTCGTTCTGAAATTACTGTATTCAAAATTTTGGCCAAATACTCAATAATGGAATAGAAATCTGATACTTTCTGTTTAAGACCTGGATATCCGAAATTGGGTTAGAAACTCAAAAAAAATCAATTTTCATGGCCTAAAAATTAGAAAAATGAATTTTCGAGGTTACGGTCATTTTTGGATTTCTAGGCCATTTTTGGGTTTCCAGGCCACCAAAATGGCCTTATAGGGTTTTTTATGGTCTGAAAATTCAAAAATGGCCTAGAGACCCAAAAATAAATTTAAGCCTCAAAAATTCATTTGTCGAGTTTCTAGGCTATTTTTTGGGTTTCTAGGCCGTTAGAATCACTTTTCAGATTTCTAGACCATTCAGACCAATTCTTGAGCAGCATAATTCGAAAATTTTTTTTTTTTTCAATTTTCAAAAATAAATTTCGAATTTTCAGAAAATCTCAGATGTAATACTTCCCGCGTATTTTACCTGTTGTATTTTGTATTTTTTTTGTGTATTTTCAAAAATCCGCTTTCAAGGTTTTCTTCTCACCCATAATGAATGTTTTTCGATTTCTGTTTGATGGCCTTGAAAATCAACAACAAGAAATCGTGGCCGTTCGCATAACAAGGTTGCATCATCTTTGCCCACTATGACGTCACAACACTAGTACTCCGCGCGACGAACGCAATCGCGCCCCAGCGAACACGTTTCGAAAGTTGGTGTTCAAACCGAAGCGCATGACAAGGCCTTATTCGCTTGTTTTCTTTGTCTTCGTTTGCTTTTTTTTTAAATTTATTTTCATTTTGACCGTATTTTAGAGCTGAGTCTGAATATCAAGTTTTCAAAATAATTTTCAAAACCAGCCGGACAAGGCGGTCAAAATGAGTATAAACAAGGCCAATTTTGAAAAAATTTTTTGGTTTTTTTTTTTTGATCGTCTTGACCTGCTGGGTTCGAATATCAAAAAATGATCAAATATTTCAGAATCAGCAGGTAGAGACCGTCAAAATGAGTATAAAAAAGGCCTAATTCTAAAATATTTGATTTTTCAGAGCTAGATGAATTCCGGGCCAGAAAACGGAAACGGAACGACGCCTTCAGGTCCAATTCCGAAAGCAGTGAATGCTTTCAAAGTCACCCACCAGAAAAAATACATCGCTCGACCCACGCGTCCTCCGTATTTTTCAACGGTGACGACCGTTCGACAAGTTCCGAATGCTCCTGGATCCCGTGAACTTTTGAATCAGGAAAAACTTCAGAAGCTTCGAGAAGGACAAAGTGCTGAAAATCAGAAAATTAATCAAAATATCTTGGAATCGCTCGAAAAACTGAAGGGTTCCGCTGGACCATCCCCACCAATTCCACAATCCTCAGAAGTTCCGAAAGTGCTCGAAAACTGCCCGTCTTCCATGACAGCGAATTCGGAATCTTCAAAGTCAGAAGGCTCTGGAGTTAACCTGGTCGAGTTTGCCAATCAATTTGAGACCCTCGCGGAGACTTGTGGCCTCTTGGAGCTCGAGTTCAAAGCTATTGGGATTCGAGAAAATGTTGAGAATCATAATAAGGTGAGTTTTTTAAATAAAATATTTAACCACATGAAGCTCAGTTTGTAGAGCTTAGCCGGATCATTATTTTGGGATACCGTTTGTTGAAAATCTTGATTTTTAAAGAAAAAATGGCCCAGAAAATCCAAAAAATCCATTTTAATGGCCTTGAAACTCTAAAATGGCCAATAAACCCAAAAATTCATCCCTTTGGGCTAGAAACCCCGAAATGGCCTAGAAACCCAAAAGTACATTCTTTGGGCCTTGACATCCCCATATGGCCTAGAAACCCAAAAGTCCATTTTGGTGGCCTAGAAACCCAAAAATCCATATTTGCTGGTCTATAAATCCACAAATGAGCAGCACCTAGCTAGAGACGCAGACACTCTCGTTTCTCTGTGTCTCCGCTACTGTGCAGTAAAACTACTGTAACTTGACTCACCCTGCAGATCTAATTGTGAAAACTATATTTTTGAAATCAGCTAATTAAGTCGGTTTGAATGAGCCTAAACATGACACAGTTTGGAGAATTTTCAAACTTCAATATTTTTGAGTGGTACTGTAACTTGACAATTTATTGCTGACAAAGTATAACAGAGTACTGGTAAAAACGAATTTTGATCACGGATTTATAAAAAAGATTGGGATACCAAGTAGAATCTCAAATTGAGCACTGATCTCAACTTTAGATATAATCATAAATCGAAAAGTTCCACGATCCGGATTGAATCTCAGCTCCAATAATTTGGAGTCTTCGATTTTATATTGAAAATAGCAGTTGTAGTAGTATGAACAGGAGTCAGATTGCACTTCATGCCTGCGCCAGGTATCCAGTTGAGATAAGATTTGGTCCAGACGGTGACGGTGGGTGAGTGGCTTGCATTGGATTTGGAAGTAGTGGATGGTAGAGGAGTTGATGAAGATCTGTGGAAAGACATAATAAGCTTTCGGAGAGTTTTGGAACCTCGAAGAATCTGAGAATCTTCAAACCTCAGAATCTCATAATCTCATAATCTCAGAATCCAAAATCCATCAGAATCTCGCAATCCATCCGAATCTCAGAATCTCAGAATCCATCAAAATCTCATAATCTCAAGGTTCATCAAAATCTCAGAATCTAAAAATCTCAGAATCTCAGAATCTAAAAATCTCAGAGACTCAGAATCCAACAGAATCTTGGAATCTCAGAATCCAAAATCCATCAGAATCTCAGAAACCCAGAGTCTCGGAATCTAAAAATTTCAGAATCTAAGTATCTAAGAAACTCAGAGACTCAGAATCCATCAAAATCACTACAATCTCAGAATCTCAGCCAACAAAAAACTCACATTTTTCAACAAGACCAAGTCCCTGGGCTGCAAAAGACTCATCATCACATTCACCTCCGAATACTTGGCCTATTTCACCAAGTCTTCGACCTTGACGTTGTTTCAAATCCAAAGTGACCGCAGATTCCGAATTTGATCTACCTCCAAAAGTTGATCTACCTCGAACGTCTCATAAAGGGAATATCTGCCAGCGGTATGAATGTGTAAACCTTCCAAAAACTTTGTATCCAAGAGTTTCAAAATTTTGAGAACTTGAGCCTGATCTATAGCGGAAATCACCAATACTTTCACTTTCAATAGGCTTCTTTTGGATTTTAGGCAAGTTTCGAGAAAATCGATACTCGATTTTTCCCCCACCCTGGAGGGCCACTCGATCTGAAGGTTCTCCAAAACCGAAGACGTCTTCTGGAGCACGTGTTGGAGTTCTCCGAGAAATAGGACCTCAAAATCGACGTTATCCAATAGTAGGGTCTTTTGACCGTATTCCACAGCCGTTGAGAAATATTAAATCGTTGTGTTTGCCACTGGAAATTCGTGCTTCACTTTTTTGAAAGTCACAAGATTCTTGAAGTCGTAAAAAATGCATCCGACACCGTCCTGGACAGAAATCTGAAGACTGTTGACGTTTATATGGGTATTGGTGTATTCGAGGTAGTCACGAATGCCATGGTTTACTTTTCGAAGGGAGAATCTGAAATTTACAGTGATCTGAAAAAAGTGGGAAACTTTTCAAAATTTTCAGTGGAAAAATCAAGAAAATAGAGCGAAAATGAGGAAAGTTTGGGGATTTGAAAATGTTTGGATTATTAGGGGTTCTCGGTCATATGGAGGTCTCTAGACCATGAAGATAGATTTTCAGATTCCTAGGCCACTTGAGAGTTTCTAGGCCACCGAAGAAGATTATTGGATTTCTAGACCATATGGAGATTTCTATGCCATCAAAATGACGTTCCCGGGCTTCTATGCCAGTTGGTGGTTTCTAGGCCACCGGATAAAAAAACGGACTTTTGAATTTGCTCGACAATTGAATTTTTGAGGTTTCAGGCCATTTTTGGGTTTCTAGGTCATTTTTGATTTCTAGGCCACCAGAATGAATAGTTGGGTTTTAGGCTATTAGAGGATTTCTAGGCCACCAGAATGGATTTTCGAAATTCTAGGCCACGTATTAGAGCATCCGAATGACGTCATGTTTATATTCATTTTGAAGCTCTCAACATTCAAAATTCAGAAATCCAACATTTAAACTTCAAAAACTAAGATCCCAAGACTTACTCCTCCTTCAAACTCAAATTCTCCATAATCTTTTCCATCACCAAATCCGGCATATTCATGAGTCCCGTCGTGTAATCACTCTTCGAAAACCAAATCTCTTCGGGGATTCTGAACATTTCTGGAGCATCTGGCACACTTTCTATTTGAACTGGAGTGCTCCGGAAGCTTGGATTCGGCACAACGTATACCGTAGGAATCTGGCGGATTCTCCAGAGCGGGTCCTGAATTTATTTTTTCCCATCAATTTATTCTCTTGTTCCAGATGTCCACAAACCCTATTACAACAACATACAGTATCCAGAATACGGTTCCAACAGTTGGACAAGAAATTGGAAAACATGAAAATTTTAAAGTCCGACAAAAAAAGTTCGAGAAAATTCGACGGAAAATGAAGTGATGTGAGAAGTTGAGCAGAGTGTTAAACGAATTTTTGAGAAAGCGAGAGAGTATTAAAAAATGAGAGAGTTAGAGAAATCACGAGGAGTGTTCTATCCAGGTGAAAGTTAATTAAGGGGCACACGGAAATGTTTGATGGAAATAGTTTGAAAAATAAGTGTGTATTTTTGAGGAGTAAATGTCAATTTTGATTAGTTTCCAGTAGATTTTCGGGTTTCTAGACCATTTGTGTTTTGGGTTGTCTAGGGGGTTCAATGACTTAGAAGTTTAAACATGGCCTAGAAACCCAAAAAACGGCCTAAAAACCGAAAAATCCATACTGGCGGCCAGAAACCCATAAATGATCTAGAAACCCAAAAAAAAAGACCTTAAACCTTAAAAATTCCTTTTCCGAATTTCTAGGCCATTTTTTGGGTTTCTAGACCACAAGAATCACATTTCGGATTTCTGACCACAACATTCAATTTCCGAGCAGCATTCAAAAGTCCGTTTTTTTCACTAATTTTCAAAATTTTCTCCGATTTTTCATTCTGATGGCCCAGAAGCCTTCAGATTGACTAGAAACCCAATAACTTCCTTTGATGGCCTAGAAACTCTCTGGTGGCCTAGGAATCCCCAAATACCTTTAAAACTTGAACTTTTTTTTTAATTACTAAATTTGGTTCAACATTTTTTAAAATCAGTTGTATTTTTTTTGCTTTTCAGTTTTCTAAAAAAGTTTCGCAAAGTTTCGATTTCCACCTGCTTGGTGTATGTCACATGAGCAAAAATCTAAAAACTTGAGAAAATTTTTTTTTTCGAAAATTTTACATTTTCATACTTTGACTCTTTTCGAAAAATGTATTTCGCTGGTCTACAAAAACCCCAAAATGACCTAGTGAAACAAAAATCCATTGTGGCCTAGAAACATTTGGTGGCCTAGAAACCCAATAATCAATTTTGGTGTCCTAGAAACCCCAAAATGGCCTAAAAATCCAATGGTCTATTTTAGCGGTCTATAAATCCCTCAGAATGATCTAGAAGCAAAAAAAAGCAAAATCCCCTAAAAGTACACATATTCATGCTCGAAACATTTTCCTTTCCCACGTCCGCCTCTGCCTCCTAATTACGTCCCACCTGGATGGAGACGGCTCCATGTGATATGCTCTCTCTAAACCTCTCACTTTCTCACACCGAACAAAAAAATCTTGTTTATCACACACACACACACTCGCCTTTATTTTTCACATCACTTCACTTCTCCCTCTATTATTCCCTTCGGAATTTTACGATTTTTTTCGCTCGCGTTTTTCGTTTTCCCCAAAAATTTCTCAATGATAGCCAAAGTTTGGAGCCGTATTCTGGACACTGCTTGCTGCTGCTGCCGTCGGAGGGTTTGTAGCCATTTAGAAAACCGCAAAATTTCAAACTTTTTTTTAGGACCCCCTCCAAAACCCTTCTGAGTCCCTTCCTACAGTACCGCCTGAGCCAATTGTTGCTCCAGTTTTGGCTCCAGCTCCAGTTCGAATCAAAAAAGTGCCAGATGCTCCGAAAGTATTTGAAATTCCCGATGAAATTTGGTTTTCAAAGAGTGATTACGCGACGGGACTCATGAATATGCCGGATTTGGTGATAGACAAGGTTATGGAGAATTTGAGTGTGAAGGAGGTGTAAGTTTTTGGAAATTTGTTTTTGAAGTTGTAAACTAGAATTTTCGAACTTGGAATGTTGAGAGCTTCAAAATGAGTATAAACACGTCATCAGGATAGCCTAGAAATTGGTGGCCTAGAAAACCAAAAATGGCCTAAAAATCCAAAAACTAGATTGATGGCCTAAAAACTTCAGGATGGTCTAGAAAAAAATGTCTTGCAAAATCAACAAAAAAAAGATCCTGAAGTTTAGGTTGCCTCAGATGGCCTGGAAATCCAAAAATCAAAGAATCCCCACAACTTTCATCAATTTCGCTGTTTTTTCGTGATTTTTCTACTGAACTTTTAAAAATTTTTCACTTTTGAATTAACGGTAAGTTTTGGAATGTTGAGAGTTTCAAAGTGGGTATAATTAAGAAGTCATTTGTATGGCCTAGAAGTTGGTGGTCTAGAAAACCAAAAATGCCCTTGAAAACTTGACACGTGCTTTTGGTGGCCTAGAAACCCCCAAATTTTCTAGAAATCTAAATATCTTTTTTGGTGGCCTAGAAACTCTCAGGTGGCCTAAAAATCCCCAAATTGTTGAGGAATCTGAAAATTTATTTTGATAGCCTAAAGAACCCAAACAATCAAAAAAATTTAAAATCCTCATAACTATCTTAATTTTCGCTCTTTTTTCTTGATTTTCCCACCGAAAAACTTTTTATTTTTTCCTTTTTTTTCAGATTCCTGTAAATTTCAGATTCTCTCTCCGAAAAGTGAACCATGGCATTCGTGACTATCTTGACTACACCAACACCCGTATAAACGTCACCAGCCTTCAGATTTCGGTCCAGAAAGGCGTCAGATGCATTTCTTACGACTTCAAGGATCTAGTGACTTTCAAAAAAGTGAAGCACGAATTTTCTGTGGCAACCGCGACGATTTCATATTTCTCAACGGCTGTGGAATGCGGTCAAAAGATCCTCCTTTTCGATGACGTCGATTTTGAGGATCTATTTTTCTGGGAACTCGAATATGTGCTCCAGAAGACGTCGTCAGTTTTGGAGAATCTTCAAATTGAATGGGTTCATGGAAAAGTGGATATTGGAGTAAAATCAATTATCGATTTTTTCGAAACTCAACTGAAAACAAGAAGGAAATTATTGAAAGTGAAAACGTTGAGGATTTCCGCGATGGATCAATCTCAAGTTCTTCAAATTTTGAAATTTTTGGATTCCAAGTTTCTGGAGAAACTCTGCATCATGAATGCAGACCGCGAAAATCATTATCAGAGATTCGAGATAGATCAAATTTTGGGAGTAGATCAAACTCAGAATCTGAGGTCTTTGCGGATCAAAAACAAAGTGCTGGGAAAAGACTTGGTTTATTTGGCCAAGTTTCCAGAAGTGTCTGTGGAGACCAGCTATATGTGGCCGAGTGATTTGAAGGTGCTGAAAAATGTAAGTTTTTTTTGGTGGATGGGATTCTCAGATCAAAATTTTAGATCTTCCTCACCTCCCCTACTTTCCGTTCCTTTGATGTCCGATGCGACACATCTATCGCTGTACCGGACCGACTGATTCAACTAACCATTTTATTCGGAGATTGGAACTTTTATAGACGTCGAAGATACAATATCTTTCGATACAGTTGGTACTTTCTACTTACAAACGATTTGAAGCGACTTCTGGAGCTGAGCTATCATCCGGCTAATGGAACTTTTCAGTTTCTAAAAACGGAGATTGTGGCGATACCGTTTATCGATTACCGACAACCTATTGTTAATATGGAACATGTTCGGACTTGATTATATAAAACTTTTTGTTATGTCTGAAATTTCAAAACTTAAAAAATTGTGTCATGTTTAAGCTCATTCAAACCGTCTTATTTTGCTGATTCCAAAAATATAATTTTCACAGTCAGATCTGCAGGTTGAGCCACGTTACAGTCGTTTTTCTATTCGAGGTCAGAGACGCAGAGAAACGAGAGGGACTACGTCTCTAACCGAAAACTCAAAATTGGTTGTTAGAAGTCATGTTAAGGCTCTTTCAAACCGTCTTGACAAGCTGATTTCAAAAATACATTTTTCATAGTTAGATCTGCAGGTTAACTCAAGTTACGGTTGTTCAACTATGGTGGGGTAGAAGCGCAGAGAAACGAGAGTGTCTGCGTCTCTAACCAAAACCTCAAAATCGACGATTTTAGGGCATGGTTAGGGTCATTCGAACCGTCTTACTTTGCTGATTCCAAAAATGCATTTCTCATAGTTAGATCTGCAGGTTAACCCAAGTTACGGTCATTTTTCTGTGCAAGGTTAAAGACGCAGAGAAACGGGAGTGTCCGGGTCCGTCTGCGTCTCAAACCCAAAGTCTGTCTCCGCTTTTTCTCCATACCAATACAGATTGAATGTGCATACATACCTCTATTATTTTTTGCG
Organism: Caenorhabditis sp. 40 LS-2015; assembly: GCA_900536305.3. Classification (NCBI taxonomy): domain Eukaryota; kingdom Metazoa; phylum Nematoda; class Chromadorea; order Rhabditida; family Rhabditidae; genus Caenorhabditis; species Caenorhabditis tribulationis. The sequence goes on along the minus strand of LR543265.1, from coordinate 68,165 downwards.
TCATTTTCAATTGTTTCTCTGCGTCTCACCTTCCGCCCCTTATCTCTCACCCGGAACCCTCCAATTTCCTCTTTTTTATGAGTTGCGCCGGTTGTCATGACGATCCATGCATACACATATGTCATCTTTTTTGTTATCCAACTCTATTTTTTTGCTCCAAGGAGAAAAAGAGAGGACATGATTCTCTCAACGTTCACAAATATTCTAACTGCGATTGCTCAGCTTTGCGGATGCTCAGGTGGATCGAAAAGTGAAGAGGAGCCGGAGGAAAATGTAGTAGATCAACCGATCCCGAAAATTTCTTGTAGATAAAATTTCAGAATCTTCTGATGTTGGCTGAAAAGGAAGATGAGCAAGAAGCTCACGCGGATTCTGAAATTGAACCGAAATTTGATACTGGACTTTTGGACATGCCGGATTTGGTGACGGACACAGTTTTGGGGTACCTGGAGTTTCGAGATATGTGAGTTCTTTTTTTCGTTCTGAAAGTGAGTCATGTTTAGACTCATTCGAACCGCCTTCACTGGTAGATTTCGAAAATGCAATTTTTATAGTTAGATCTGCAGATTGAGCCAAGTTACGGTCATTTTTCTGGTTGAGGTGAGAGACGTAGAGAAACGAGAGTGTCTGCGTCTCTAACCCGAATTTTCACCATTGAGCGATACACGTCCTTTGTGCTTATTTTGGAGCTGTTAATGTGCTGAGCTTGAAAAAATGCAGTGCGAAATATAAAACACAAAATCTAGTATGATATTCGGATTTTGTTCAAGTTAGGGTGTCATCCAAAAAATGCGAAATATTGAATTTCACCAAATTCTATTGAGTTTATGCTCATTTTGACCGTCTTTATCTGCTGATTTCAAAAATATAGTTTTCAGAGTTAGATCTACAGGTTAAGCCGAGTTACGGTAGATTTTGCTACTGGGTTTAGAGACGCAGAGTAACGAGAGCGTCTGCGTCTCTAATAGCTCCTCTTGAAGCTCAAAACGAGCAGAATTCAAAAATTTCAAAAACTTCATGATTATTTCAGAGTTGCTCTCCGGAAAACCTGCACCTCCACTCGTCATTATTTTCTTCATAGAAACTCGAATTTCAATCTGTACTCGGTTCAGATTCTGATCTACCCCAGTTACCTATCGCTTACTCTTAACGAGACCTTTCAAGTGGACTACGAATATCACGATTCTGGATGTATTCTGAAGGCGGGGGACGGAGAGAAAAAGTTGAAAAGTTTCGGCTGCATGGAACTCTTTTTGGCTGATCTACAATTGATCTTGAAAAGTCAGACCATGACAATGGAGCATTTTTCGATGGAGTGGCAACGAGTGGTACCCTACATGGGCTCAGAGCATGATGACGTCATCGAGGAGATTCTGAATTCCATTCAGAAGACGTTAGCCTCCAGAAAGACCAGATTGAGAGTCAAAGCGTTGACAATGAGGGCGTCGAATCAAGATCAAGTTTTGAAAATTCTTCCATTTTTGCATTCTGGAGTATTGAAGATTCTGGAGGTGAAGAAAAAAGAAGCAGTCAGAGGGATTCGAGAGGATTTGGGAAGAGATGATGAGATTTTTGAAATCGATCGGATTCTGCAGTTGAAGCATTGGAAAAACCTGGAGGAGATTGTTTTGGAAAAACGGATTTTGCATTCAGAATTGAAAAATTTCGTGGATTTCAAGAGGGTTCATGTGGAGTTGGAGAGGTTGAAATTCAAGAATTTGCTGTTTTTGAAGGAGGTTGGTTTTGAATGGTGGCCTAGACCAGTGTGGGGTTTTCGGAGAGATTCGAAAAAATTTCTTCGAATTTTTTTTCGAAAATTTTTTCGAACTTTTTCGAAAAAATGTTCGAAAAGTTATTCGACAAATGCGTCTTTAAATTTACAGTACTATCAAACAGACTACGACACTCCGAAATAACGCACTGCGCTCAATTTGTTCGAACGACTTTTTCAGGAATTTTCGAATTATTCTCGAGAAGTTTCGAAAATTTTCGAGAAACTTTTTCGAAAATTTTTCTCCAAAAAGATCGACAAAAAACTTTTGAAAACCACACACTGGCCTAGACCTCTATTTTCTGATTTTTCATTTCAGACAGTTGATGGCCTAGGAACCTCCAAATGGTCTAGAAACCCAAAAAAATTCCAAATCTTCAGACCATCCTCCACTCGTCCACCTGTCTTCACTTCCAACTTCACTGCAAAAACGTTGAAATCAATGCGGAAATTTGGAGCCTCTGGGGACCGCCATTTCTCCCAGCATTTCTAGCATTCCATGTTTATGATTGGCACTTTCCGATGGTAGATCAAAAAGAAGAGGAAAAATTTTTGAGATTTTTTCACGACCCTCAAAGTGGGGCGACAAGTTTCACTATAGTGAGAATGCTCAGATTTTGAAACTTCTTTGAATCGAAAGTCCTCAAAAGATTTAGAAACACAAACGCTTTTGTTTAGAATTTCTAGGTCATCCGAGGTTCCTCACTCATGTTGAGTATCATTTTTATGTTTTTTACTTGTGCATGTAATAAATTTTTCACTAGTTAGACAGCATTGAAGAAAAAGTGTGAAATTTGCCAGGAAAGAGTCGAAAAATTTGTGATGGGCGATTGATAATCGATAAAAATTCTTCTGTTAATTGTTAGCAAAAGATGCAATCCGTGTTGATCCGTTTCAGTACAAAATCGGTTCTAAGTTTGATGGTTAAGTTTTTATATAAAGAAGAGGAAATGATTTAAAAAAAGTGAAGAGAGTAACGGAAACACAATAAAAGTGAGAAAATGGAAAGAGGATTTTAAATAGAGAGAATGGGTATGGAGCAAGCAAAGGAAAAGTTTTCAAACTTTCAAAATGTTCAACTTCAGCATCCAATACGAGTCTTCGAATGGAACGGAGCACACTTCCAGCATGGTGGAGTTGTTCAGGGGGACAGTCACGCATCTGAAAACAAAAGTCAATCAGTTGACAGTAGACTTACCAGAATTTATTTGAGAACCACGGCTCGGACTCCGAGCCGAGACGCAGGCAACTAGATCAAACCACCAACCTTTCATCCCTTTCGCTCCTCTCGTATCGAAGCTCTATCCATTTCAGAACTTCGTCAGCAATTTGTTGACCTGTTTCGACCGTTCCAGTTTCCATCCAGAAACATGCTCCAACTTGTCTGTCTCCATTCAACCAGGCTTGAATCATCACGATGTAAAATTCTTTCGACAACGTCAAGTGCTGTGTTTGAATGCCGATTTCACGATTAGACAGATCTTTGATAACTCTTAAAATGACGTCTGCTTCCAAGTCATCCCCTTCTGTTTCAATGATGACAAGCTTTCTGGCGTTACGAACAATCTGAGACTTGTATCCATCGAATCGCAAGTCGTCGCTAGACACCTTTAGGCAATCCAAACTCTCCAAATTTTCCACAATCAAGGGAAAATTCTTGTGAGCTAGACCGTTGTCACCAAACCTTGCCAGGCTTTGCACTTGCAATTGGAAACCAACTGGGAGTCGGTGGATTCCATAGCTGCCCAAATCCAAATGTTTAACTCGAATAGGCATTGTTCTGCCACCGAAGAGGACTTCCTTAAGATACTTGGATGCTTTGAAACACTTCTTATTGTATTCGAATCGCTTGACTGTGCTGGCTTCTTCCCCTTCATAGGTGTACAGCGTAATATAGCATTCGAATTGACGCTTTGTATTGTTTCTTCGGCAGTCAAATGGTAGTAATTTCTGTTTATATCGTTCGATGCGTCTGGCGAGATAGTCGGAGTTTAGATACTCTTGACGTAGAATATTTCTGACTTCTTGATCTTCATCAGTCTCAATGGGAACATTCTCCCGGCTCTTGATGTGGTCTTCCACGGTTACTCCGTTCGAGTTCAACTCATTGAGTATCTCCAAAGCCTTTTCGTAGTTTCTCAATTCTTTCCTATACTCCTTCTCGTCTTCTTCCTTATCGAATCGAACTTTCTCGTTTTCTTTCTGGAATGAAACGTCTCCTGGCAGTAAAACGTCGTGGCCAGAAACGAACGGGAATCCAAACTCGTCGTAATCCAAATTACTCTGATAATTTATAATTTCAGGAGCAGTTTCATCCGAAAAAAGTCTTTCGACCCCAACTTCATAGATAGTGTCGTTGACCCATGTGGTGACCTCGGTCAAGAAAAATTTATCCATTTTGAGTGGAACCACTTTTTCAACACTTCGAAGCGAAGGCATGTGAAGACTGATTTGGAATCTGAAATTGAGAATTGAAAGTATTAATTTCTCTTCCGAAATATCTACCTGACGTTGGCATCCATGTGAAGCAGAACAGCCTTCTGACTATGGTATTCTAGACGAAGTCCAATCATGACTGCTCTCTGTAAAAGAGTGGCTATGAAAAGAGGAATTCAGATCGGAACAAAAAAGAGGTAGAAGAAGACTGAGGGGTAACAGCGGAAGTGCGAAAAAGACAGAATGAGCGATCGAACCAAATCGAACCATGGAAATGACCTGATCTCGAATAAGGAGAACAACTAATGGAAGAAAAACCGATAATGACGAAGATTATTATTCCCATATTGAATGACAGAACAAAGACAGTGGACAAGAGCAATCCATCGGGGATTAGCATGGGTCTCACCATGATAGCCCTGGAGCAGAATAGGGGCGGAGTCTCTCTTTGGTAGTCAGAGTTAGCAGATAGATAATCCAGGTGTTGAAGATTTATCTGTCACTATTGGAGAGTGCTAATTGTCTAATAATCAGAGCTACTAAGACAGATGCAGAAATCTACTGGTCAACAGGATCACCTGTCTGTCTGTGCGTTGTTGTCCATTTTTGGAACCTGACTTCTGCACGTAATAAATATTTCACTATTGTGCCGCATCAAAGAGTACGTTTGACATTTGGCTGGAAATAGTTAAAACTCGAGGTCGCGACATGATTTTTCTTTAGAAAAATCGAGCGATTGGTAATCAGATGAATTGTTCCGTTGGCTGTTTGTAATTAGATAAAATGTTCTGCTGGTTGTTAGTAGAAAATACAATCCATGTTGATCTGTTTCAGTGCAAAAAAATTGGTTCAAAATAAGATTTTTGAACTTTTTTATACGAAGAAAAGGGATTGATTTGAAAAAGTGAACAGAGTAACAGAAACAAAGGAAATAAGTGAATGGGGAGACAACTTCAAATAAAACTAATGTGTATGGAGCAAACAATAGTAAGGTGAGAAGGAAGTACATCAGAGATCAATAGTATCAAGTTCAAAAGCAGACAGGCACTAGGGAAGAAGTTTTCAAACTTTCAAAATGTTCAACTTCAGCATCCAAGACGAGTTTTCGAAGGGAACGGAGCACACTTCCATCACAGTGGAGTTGCGCAGAGTGACAGTGACGCATCTGAAAACAATAATTGAGCAGTTGACAGTAGATTCACCAGGGACTATTCAACCAGGAAACCGGTTTCCGGTACCTCTGAGAATTTTCCATGAATTAGCTCATGTTTAAAGTAAAATCAGTGCTTTCGAATGTGCCCTGTGCCTATTTACGCGAACTTCTAGAAGTCGAGATTCGGCTCCGAAAAAAATGGTCATTTTTCACCACTCCTGCCCTTTGAACGAGGGTTCACCATCTTTCGGAACTTGCATCTCGACTTCTAGATATTTGCGCCGATAGCCACATAGCACATTCGAGAGCTCTGTTTTTGTTCTATGTGCAAATTTAAAGAACACTCTTGAAGGGATCGAACGACCAATGAAACGATACCTTTTATTCCTCTTGCTCCTCTCGCAACGGTTCTTTATCCATTTTAGAACTTTGCCAGCAATTTTTCGACCTGTTTCGACCGCTCCAGTTTCCATCCATAAACATGCTCCAACTTGTCTACCTCCATCCAACCAGTTCTGAATCGTCGTTGTGTAAAATTCTTCCGACAATGTCGAGTGCTCTGTCTTAATGCCGATTTCATGATTAGACAGATCTTTGATAACTCTGACAACGACCTGTGTCTCTATGAAATCCTCATCTCCTTCAATGATGAGCTTTTCAGCGTTACGAACAATCTGAGACTTGTATCCATCGAGTCGCAAGTCGTCGCTAGACACCTTTAGGCATTTCAAATTCTCCAAATTTTCCACAATCAAGGGAAAATGCTCGTGAGCTAAACCCTTGCCGCGCTGGTCTTGTGGTTGCAATCGGTGACCGGTGTGAAGACTTGCCTCTTGTTCATGCAATCGAAAACCAACAGGGAGTCGGAGGATTGTAAAACCGAACAAGGATAAATCTTTAACTCGAATTGGCATTGTTCTGCCACCGAAGAAGACTTCGTTAAGATACTTGGATGCTTCGAACAACTTCTTAGTGTATTCGAATCGCTTGACCTCTCTGGCTCCCTCTTTATAGATGAACAGCTTTATATAACAGTTGAAATGATGCTTCAAATTCTTTCTTCGGCAGTCGAATGGTAGTAAATCCTGTTCATATCCTTCTATGCAATCGGCGAGATCGTCGGAGTCCATACGAAGAATATTTCTGACTTCTTCATCTTCATCAGTCTCAACGGGAACATTCTCCAGACTCTCGAGGTGTTCTTCCACGGTCACTCCTCTCGAGTTCAAATCATTGATCATCTCCATAGCCTTTTCGTAGCATCTCAATTCTTGCCTATATTCCCTCTCGTCTTCATCCGAATCGAATCGAACTCTCTCGTTTTCCTTCTGGAATGAAACGTCTCCTGGTAGTAGAACGTCGTGGCCAGAAACGAACGGGAATCCAAACTCATCGTAATCCACATTACACTTATCACTTAATTGCTCAGGAGCGCTTCCATCCAGAAGGAGTCTATCGACGCCAACTTCATAGCAAGTATCGTTGACGAACAAGGAGGCATCGTTCAAGACTAATGTATCCATTTTGAGTGGAACCACTTTTTCAACACTTCGAAGCGAAGGCATGTGGAGACTCATTTTGAATCTGAAAATGAGAATTGAAAGCATTCATTTTTCTTCCTAAATATCTACCTGACGTTGGCATCCATGTGAAGCAGAACTGCCTTCTGACTGTGGTATTCCAAACGACGTCCAATCATGACTGTTCTCTGTAAAAAAGTGGCTATGAAGACGAGCTCAGGTCGGAACAAAATTAGAAGTGGTAGAAAAAAGACTTATGAACAACTGCTGGAAAGAATTGAGAAATGAACTGATCTCGAATAAAGAGAACAACTATTGGAGGAGACACCCGATAATAAGACGAAAACAATTGTTCTCATATTGATGACCGAACAAAGACAGTGGACAAGAACAATGCATCGGGGATTAGTACGGGTCTCACCACGATAGCCCTGGAGAATGATGGGGGCGGAGTCACTGTTCGGTAGTCAGAGTGAGCAGATAGATAATCCAGGTGTTGAAGATTTATCTGTCACTATTGGAGAGTGCTAATTGTCTAATAATCAGACCTACTAAGGCAGATGCAGATATCTACTGGTCAACAGGATCACCTGTCTGTCTGTGTGTTTTTGTCCATTTTTTGAACCTGACTTCTGCACGTAATATATACCAGTCGGTTTACGCCCCGCTAACGCGGGGCTCCACCTCCTGACTTTCGCTTACGGCCCCGTTCTGGAGCCTGCGGCTCCTCTGTCAGGGCCTCCGGCCCTTCCAACGGAAGTCTGGAGCCTGCGGCTTCTCTGCTGTGAAACTTTTCTGAATGAGAAACTTCGAAATATTTGGAAAACGTGAAAAATATTTCCGTGAACCTGTCACTCTCTCTTCTCAAAACTGAATCTACTGATCGAGCCTAAAAATGAGACTTTTTACGTCCTCGTGACCTCATTTTTCGATGAATCGAGAATCGAAATAGAAGGGCATCATCCCCAGATATTCAGGAACCAACTGTGTAAATTTCAAAAAATTTGGTCAACTTTGAGTATGTGAAAAGGTGCGCTACACATTTGTCGTTCCAAAATTTCCCAAAATTAGTACTGGAAAAGTGGGAGAACAGCTGTAACTTGGTCCATTATTGAGATATCGAAAATCTGAACACACAGGCATCAACCTGACCCCATTTCCAGTCTACGGGTGCAAAATTTATGAAAATCGGTTCAGTAGGAGTTGAGTTACAGAGTGGCACATCCAGACAAACATACGGAAGTTTTCAAATGTTATTAGTAAAGATTTCACTAGTTATGCCGCATTAAAGAAAATGTGGGACATTTGGCCGGAAATAGTTAAAAGTCGAGGTCGCGACATGATTTTTCATTAGAAAAATATAACGATTGGTAATCAGATGAACTGTTCCAATCCATGTTGATCCGTTTCAGTACAATAGAAATTGGTTCAAAATTAGATTATTAATTTTTTTTATATAGGAAGGTGAAAATACAATTGATCACAAGGGAAGAAGTTTTCAAACTTTCAAAATGTTCAACTTTAGCATCCAATACGAGTCTTCGAATGGAACGGAGCACACTTCCATCACGGTGGAGTTGCTCAGGGGGACAGTGACGCATCTGAAAACAATCAGTTGACAGTAGATTTTCCAGAGAATATTCAAGAACCACGGCTCGGAGGGACCGATACGCAGGTAATCAGAGATGTCAAACCACCAACCGTTCATTTCTCACGCTCCTCTCGTATCGAGTCTCTATTGATTTTAGGACTTCGTCAGCAATCTTTCGACCTGTTTCGACCACGCTGTTTGCCATCCATAAACATGCTCCGACTTGTCTGTCTCCATTCAACCAGTTTTGAATCACAGTGGTGTAAAATTCTTTCGACATCGTCGTATAGTCTCGTGTCTCAATGCCGATCTCACGATTTTGCAGATCTCCGATAACTCTGGCAATAACGTTTCTTTCCATGAAACGCTCATCTCCTTCAATGATGAGCCTTTTCGCGTTACGAACAATCTGAGACTTGTATCCATCGAGTCGCAAGTCGTCGCTAGACACCTTTAGGCAATCCAAACTCTCCAAATTTTCCACAATTAAGGGAAAATTCTCGTGCGCTGAACCCTTGCCACGCTCTTCTAGTGGTTTCCATGGGTAACCGGTGCAAAGACTGGCCTCTTGTACTCGCAATCGAAAACCAACAGGGAGTCGAAGAATTGCAGAGCCGCTCAAAGATAAATCTTTAACCCGAATTGGCATCGTTCTGCCACCGAAGAAGACTTCGTTTAGATACTTGGATGCTTCGAACAACTTCTTAGTGTATTCGAATCGTTTTCCTGTGCTGGCTCCCTTTTTAATCATGGACAGCGTAATATAGCATTCGAATTGACGCTTCGAATTGTTTCTTCGGCAGTCGAATGGAAGTAATTCCTGTTTATATCCTTCGATCCTTCTGACGATATCGTCTAGATACTCTTCACGAAGCATATTTCTGACTTCTTCATCTTCATCAGTCTCAACGGGAACATTCGCCAAACTCTCGAGGTATTCTTCCACGGTCTCTCCTTTCGAGTTCAAATCATTGAGTAGCTCCAGAGCTTTTTCGTGGTGCCTCAAGTCTTGTTTATACTCCATCTCGTTTTCGTCCGTATCGAATCGAAATGTCTCGTTTTCCTTTTGGAATGAAACGTCTCCTGGTAGTAGAACGTCGTGGCCAGAAACGAATGGGAACCCAAACTCATCGTAATCCCAATTACTCTGAAAATGTTCAGTGGCGAGAAATGGTGAGTGTACCTTTGTTCAGCCATTCATGACTTTCTTTAAACTTGTCCGAAGCTCATAAACTTTTTTGTAAATTATAGAAAAAGTCTTCAGTAACACACAGACAGGTTTTTTTGAACGTCGAACATTCAGAGAATTTTTAGAATACTTTCAGATGTAGACGTCACCCGGAAATAAAAGGCTGTGTTTTGGATATGATGTGTCTAACAGTCTCAATAGTCATTATGGAAAGTTTGGTGCACTTTGAACGACGGGCTCTCAAGTTATGGTGCTCGGAGCCTGAAAGGTATGGTTTGGCTCGTTGGCTATAACTCGACTGAAAATGGTTCAAATGAGCTTAAACTTCCAAAGAGTGTGTGTCTCATATTCATCTACAACACCAGTATGAAAACTCTTGTTTCGAGAAAAATACTTGTTTTTCGTCCAGTTCAACTGTTTTCCTTCAAAGTTCTATGTACTGAACGAAAAAATTTTTTTCTTCAAGATTCAAAAGTTTTTTACAAAATTGTTGATCGACGCAAAACGGATCTTTAGTGAAAATTAGAGCTCATTTGAACCATTTTCAGTCGAGTTATAGCCAACGAGCCAAACCATACCTTTTAGGCTCCGAGCATCATAACTTGAGAGCCCGTCGTTCAAAGTGCACCAAACTTTCTATAATGACAATTGAGACTGTTATCCAAAAAACAACCTGAAAGGACTAACTTTGAAAAAGTTTTTATTATTATTTACGGGTGACGTCAACATCTGAAAGTATTCGGAAAATTCTGAAAATGTTCGACGTTCAAAAAACTTATCTGTGTGTTACTGAAAACTTTTTCTATAATTTACAAAAAATTTTATGAGTTATGGACAAGTTTAAAGAAAGTCATGAATGGTTGAACAAAGATACACTCACCATTTCTCGCCACGGTACAGTTTCAGGAGCCCTTCCATCCGGTAAAAGTCTATCGACCCCAACTTCATAGAAAGTGCCGTTGACCCATGTAGTGACCTCGGTCAAGAAAAGTTTATTCATTTTAAGTGGAACCACTTTTTCAACACTTCGAATCGAAGGCATGTGGAGACTGATTTTGAATCTGAAATTGAGAATTGAAAGTATTCATTTTCTTGCGAAATATCTACCTGACGTTGGCATCCATGTGAAGCAGAACTGCCTTCTGACTGTGGTATTCCAAACGACGTCCAAGCATGACTGTTCTTTGTAAAAGAATAGATAAGAAACAAAATTCAGGTCGAAACCAAATTAGAAGAGGAAGAAAAAGTACTGAAGGGAAACTGGGGAAAAGAGTGCGAAGAATACAGAATGAGCAATCGAACCAATGACTGGAAATGAACTGATCTCAAATAAGGAGAACAACTAATGGAAGAGACAACCGATAATAAAATTAAAATTATTGTTCTCATAATGAGTGACTGAACAGAAGACATCAGAAAAGAACGATGCATCGTAGGGGATTAGTATGGGTCTCACCACGATAGCCCTGGAGCAGAATAGGGGCGGAGTTTCTCATATAGGTAGTTAGATTGAGTAGATGGATAATCCTGGTGACCGGGATTCCATTGTCATTATCGTAAAGTGCAAATTGGCTGATAATGAAAGTTACTATGACAGGCCAACAAGTCAATAAGATCATTTTTCTGATCCTAAGCGTACCAACAGAAATCAACAGGTTTTCCAAGTTTAACTCATTTTGAGTTCCATTTGGTTTCGTTTGTATTCGATGTATCCGACGGCGCCATCTTTTTTTTCCAGGAAACAAGATTATCGATCTGTTCACTGTATTGTATCTACCGAGGAGATACTCCGCCCTCATTCTGGTCTTATTTTTGTTGACTGATTTTGTTTACCTGTTGGGTCTGTCATAATAGCTCTCATTATTAGTCAATTAACACTTTCCGATGGTGACAATTGATCTCCAGGCACCTGGATTATTCATCTGCTCAATGTAAGAAGGGAGACTCCGCCCCTTCTCTGCTCCAGGACTATCGTGGTGAGGCCCATACTAATCTCTGATGCATTGCTCTTTTCCGATGTCTTTGTTCAGTCACTCAATATGAGAAGAATAATTTTCGTCTTGTTATTTTTCGAAAAGACATACTGCTCATGATGAGCATTCGAGGCAATCACAGTGAATGGTTAGATTTTTAGTCTGTCTGTGTTTTTGTCCATTTTTGAAAACTTACATCTGCCTATAATAACATTCTAACGCGACATGATTTTTCTTTCGAAAAATCGAGCGATTGGTAATCAGATGAATTGTTCCGTAGGTTGATAGCAAAAGATACAATCCATGTTGATCTGTTTCAGTGCAAAAAAATTGGTTCAAAATTAGATTATTAATTTTTTTATACGAAGAGGAGAGATTGATTTTAAAAAGTGAACAGAAAAACAGAAACAAAGAAAATAAGAAAAATGGGGAGACAACTTCGAATAGAGATCATGGGTATGGAGCAAGCAATAGGAAGGTGAGAATACAACAGAGATCAACAGTATCAAAAAGAGAAACTGATGATCACAAGGGAAGAAGTTTTCAAACTTTCAAAATGTTCAACTTTAGCATCCAATACGAGTCTTCGAATGGAACGGAGCACACTTCCATCACGGTGGAGTTGCTCAGGGGGACAGTGACGCATCTGAAAACAATCAGCTGGCCGTAGATTTTCCAGAGGATATTCAAGAACCACGGCTCGGAGGGACCGATACGCAGGTAATCAGAGATGTCAAACCACCAACCTTTCCTTCCTCTCGCTCCTCTCGTATCGAGTCTCTATTGATTTTAGGACTTCGTCAGCAATCTTGCGACCTGTTTCGACCGCTCTGTTTGCCATCCATAAACATGCTCCAACTTGTCTACCTCCATTCAACCAGTTTTGAATCACAGTGGTGTAAAATTCTTTCGACATCGTCGAGTCTCGTGTCTTAATGCCGATTTCACGATTTTGCAGATCTCTGATAACTGTGACGACAACGTCTTTTTCCATGAACTCCTCATCTCCGGCAATGATGAGCTTTTTGGCGTTACGAACAATCCGAGATTTGTATCCATCGAGTCGCAATTCGTCGGTATACACCTTTAGGCAATCCAAACTCTCCAAATTTTCCACAATTAAGGGAAAATTCTCGTGCGCTAAACCCTTGCCACGCTGGTCTAGTGGTTGCATAAGGTAGCCAGTGCGAAGACTTGCCTCTTGTACTTGCAATTGGAAACCAACAGGAAGTCGGAGGATCGCATCACTGCACAAAGATAACTTTTTAACCCGAATCGGCATTGTTCTGCCACCGAAGAGAACTTCGTTGAGGTACTTAGATGCTTCGAAGCATTTCTTATTGTATTCGAATCGTTTCTTTTTACTGGGTTCTTGACCTTCAAAGGAGTACAGCTGAATATAACATTCGAATTGACGCTTCGAATTGTTTTTTCGGCAGTCGAATGATTGTAATTCCTGTTTATATCCTTCGATGTATTCGGCGAGATTTCGGGAGTTAAAATACTCATCACGAAGCATATTTCTGACTGCTCGATCTTCTTCAGACTCAACGGGAACATTCTCCAATCTCCTGAGATAATCTCTCTTTGTCACTCCTTTCGATTTCAAATCATTGAGTATCTCCAGAGCCTTTTCGCAGTGTCTCAAGTCTTGCTCATACTCCCTCTCGTCTTCTTCTGTATCGAATCGAACTTTCTCGTTTTCCTTTTGGAATGAAATGTCCCCTGGTAGTAGAACGTCGTGGCCAGAAACAAACGGGAATCCAAACTCATCGTAATCCAAATTAGACTCATCTTCTCTATATTTAGGAGCCGTTCCATCCGGATAGCGTCTATCGACCCCAACAACAAAGCAATTGTCGTTGACCCATGTGGTGACTTCGGTTAGGTACAATGAATCCATTTTGAGTGGCACCACTTTCTCAACACTTCGAATCAAAGGCATGTGGAGACTGATCTTGAATCTGAAATTGAGAATTGAAAGTATTCATTATTCTTCCGAAATATCTACCTGACGTTGGCATCCATGTGAAGCAGAACTGCCTTCTGACTGTGGTATTCCAAACGACGTCCAAACATGACTGTTCTCTGTAAAAGAGTGGCTATGAAGAGACATTCAGGTCAAAACAAAATTAGAAATGGTAGAAAGCGCGAAAAAGGCTGAATGAGCGATCGAGCCAATGAATGGAAATGAACTCAAATGAGAATAACAACTATTGGAGGAGACGACCGATAATAAGACAAAAATGATGTTCTCGTTTTGAATGACTGAACAAAGACATTGGACAAGAACGATCCATCGGGGATTAGTATGGGCCTCACCACGATAGTCCTGGAGCAGAGAAGGGGCGGAGTCTCCTTTCTTACATTGAGCAGATGAATAATCCAGGTGCCTGGAGATCAATTGTCACCATCGGAAAGTGTTAATTGACTAATAATGAGAGCTATTATGACAGACCCAACAGGTAAACAAAATCAGTCAACAAAAATAAGACCAGAATGAGGGCGGAGTATCTCCTCGGTAGATACAATACAGTCAACTATTGGAAGAGACAACCGATAATAAAACGAAAATTATTGTTCTCATAATGAGTGACTGAACAGAAAACATCAGAAAATAACGATCCATCGGGGGTTAGTATGGGTCTCACCACGATAGCCCTGGAGCAGAATAGGGGCGGAGTCTCCCTTCGGTTGTTAGGGTAAGCAGATGGATAATTCAGGTGCCTGGGATTCGGTTTACTATCGGAAAGTGCTAATTGGCTAATAATGACAGTTACTAATAGTAAGACAGATGCAGATATCTACAGGTCAACAGGATAACTTGTGACGCTCACTAGGGAAGGTTGTGAACGGGTTATGCTCTTCTGAAGTTGACTTCTTTCACGCGAAAAGCTACCCAATCTGTTGCGTGTTCGCAATTCGGAAAAAAAGGTGTTTGAGTTTCTAAATCTTTTAAGGATTTTTAGCTTGCAACAATAAATTTTCGAATTTCTATCCCTTCAAAACAGTTTCAAAAATTCAGCATTTGCACTCTAGTGAATCTCGTCGTCCCACTTTGACAAGGTCATCCGAGGTTTCTCACTCATGATCAGTGTATCGTTTCAACACGGTTTCGAGAAATTTTACCTCTAACGATTTTTTCGAAAAGACACACTGCTCATGATGAGCATTCTAGGCCACCACAATGAATGAATATGTCTGTATGTTTGCGTGTTTTTGTTTATTTTTGAAAACTTATTTCTGCATGTAATAAGTCTTTCACTAGTTGTGTCGCATCAAAGCGAACGTGTGACATTTTCCCTGAACTAGACAAATGATTCGAGGTGGTGACATCATTTTTCAGTAGAAAATCTTATGAATGGTGATCATATGAAGTTTTCTGTTGGTTGTTTGCAAAATCGGTTCCAGTACAAAAAAAATCGGTTGAAAATTAGATTTTTAACTTTTTATATAAAGAAAGTGAAATGATTGAAGAAAAGTGAACAGAGTGACAGCAACAAAAAAAAAAAAAAAAA
>LR543265.1:0-52976 GCA_900536305.3 Caenorhabditis sp. 40 LS-2015 | reverse complement strand
AAAAAGAAAAAAAAAAAAAAAAAAAAAAAAAAAAAATTAAAAGTGAGATCCAAAGAATATGTGGGTGGAACAAGCAAAGGAAAAGTTTTCAAATTTTCAAAATGTTCAACTTCAGCATCCAAGATGAGTCTTCGAATGGAACGGAGCCCACTTCCATCACGGTGGAATTGCTCAGGGGGACAGTGACGCATCTGAAAACAATCAGTTGACAGTAGATTTTCCAGGGACTATTTGAGCACGGAAGGACCGAGATGCAGGTAAATTGAGAAATCGAACCACCAACAAAACTATACCTTTCATTCCTCTCGCTCTTGTCGTATCGAGCCTCTATCCATTTCAGAACTTCGTCAGCCATGTTTTGACCTGTTCCGATCCTTCCAGTCTCCATCCATAAACATGCTCCAACTTTTCTGCCTCCATCCAACCAGTTTTGAAGCACAGTGATGTAAAATTCATGCGAAAACATCGATTTCCGTGTCCGAATGCCGATTTCACGATTGGGCAGATCTCTGATAACTCTGACAATGACGTCGTTTTCCATAACACCTTTTTCAATGATGAGCTTTTTGGCGTTACGAACAATCTGAGATTTGTATCCATCGAGTCGCAAGTCGTCGCTATACACATTTAAGCAATCCAAATTCGCCAAATTTCCCACAATCAAGGGAAGACTTTTGTGAGTTAAACCGTTGTCACCAATTGTTGGCAGGCTTTGTACATGCAGTTGGAAACCAACAGGAAGTCGGAGGATTGAATCACCGCACAAAGATAGCTTTCTAACTCGAATTGGCATTGTTCTGCCACCGAAGAAGATTTCGTTAAGATACTTGGACGCTTCGAACAACTTCTTTGTGTATTCGAATCGAAATTTAACCTCTCTGGCCCCTTCTTTAAAAATGCTCAGCTTAATATAGCTGTCGAATTGACTTTTCGAATTGTTTCTTCGGCAAGCGAATGCTTGTAGTTCCTGTTTATATCCCTTGATGTATTCGGCGATATTGTCGGAGTCCATACGAAGAATATCTCTGACTTCTCGATCTTCCTCAGACTCAATGGGAACATTCTCCAGGCTCCTGAGGAGATCGTTCTTTGTAACTCCTTTCGATTCCAATTCATTGAGTTTCTTCAGAGCCTTTTCGCAGCATCTCAATCCTTGTCTATACTCCCTCTCGTCTTCTTCTGTATCGAATCGAACTTTATCGTTTTCCTGTCGGAATGAAACGTCTCCTGGTAGTAGAACGTTGTGGCCAGAAACGAACGGAAATCCAAACTCGTCGTAATCCAAATTACTCTCATAATGTAGCACTTCCTCTGTAGCACTTCCATACGGAAAGCGTCTATCGACCCCAACATCATAGAAACTATCGTTGACCGATGTGACGACATCGGTCAAGAGAAGTTCATCCATTTTGAGTGGAACAACTTTTTCAACACTTCGAATCGAGGGCATGTGAAGACTGATTTTGAATCTGAAATTGAGAATTGAAAGTATTCATTTTTCTTGCGAAATATCTACCTGACGTTGGCATCCATGTGAAGCAGAACTGTCTTCTGACTGTGGTATTCCAAACGACGTCCAAGCATGACTGTTCTTTGTAAAAGGCGGCTATAAAGAGAGATAATCAGTTTGAAACAAAATTAGAAGAGGTAGAATAAAGACTTATGAAGAACTGCTGGAAAGAGTGCGAAGAAGACAGAATAAGCAATCGAACCAATAAATGGAAATGACCTGGTTTCGAAAATGGAGAACAACTATTGGAAGAGAGAACCGATAATAAGACGAAAATGACTGTTCACATATTGAGTGACTAAACAAAGACAGTGGACCAGAACGATGCATCGGAGATTAGAACGGGTCTCACCACGATAGCCCTGGAGCAGAACAGTGACGGAGTCTCTCTTCGGTTGTAAAAGGGAGCAGATGGATAATCCAGGTGATTAACATTCAGCTGTTATTAGGCAAAAGGCGCGAAACGCAACCGCGCTTCATCCCACGAGCACGTTGAAGATCATGCGCCTTCGCGATTTCACGGTCATTTTCGAAAATTTCTTCGCTTGAGTCCTTCGCCTTTATTCTGATAAAATTCAAATATGGTGCAGAACCCTTGAAGGCGCATACTTTTCTCACGTGAGGTGGGGGTGCTGTTGCGTTTTGCGCCGTTTGCCTAATACTATCGTAAAGTGCTGATAATGAGAGCGGCTAGGGCAAGCCTAACAGGTCAACATGATCATTCAACAAGAACAATATCAGAATAGGGGCATAGTATCTTCTCGGTAGATACCATACTGTGAGCAAACAGTGGGAAATCCAGGTACCTGGGAATGAACTGGCACTTTCGAATACAAACAGAACCAAATGAAAGTTGACATGTTGAGTTGTTCTAGACGCAAAGAGTGAAGCTCAATTCAAAATGAGGGAAACTTGGAAAATCTATTTATTCATAATATGGTGTTCTTGGTGATTGGTGTTATTATTGGTATTCTTGGGATCAGAACAGTGCGATGTCTGAGATACAAATGATCTTATTGACCTGTTAGGCCTGTAATAGTAGCTCTCATTATTAGCCAATTAGCACTTTACGGTGGTGACAAGTCACCTAGATTATCCATCTGCTCACCCTAACATCCGAAGGGAGACTCCGCCCCTATTTTGCTCCAGGGCTTTCGTGGTGAGACCCGTACTAATCTCCGATGCATCGTTCTTGTCCAATGTCTTTGTTCGGTCAGTCAATATGAGAACAGTCGGCGTTGTCTTATTATCGGTTGTCTGCTACAATAGTTGTTCTCTTCATTCGAAACCATTCCATCCATTGGTTCGATCGCTCATTCTGTCTTCCTCGCATTTTTCCAGTAGTTTCCCTTCAATCTTTTTTCTACCTCTTCTAATTTTGTTTCGAGCTGAATTTCGCTTCTTAGCCACTCTTTTACAGAGAACAGTCATGATTGGACGCCGTTTAGAATACCACAGTCAGAAGGCAGTTCTACTTCATATGGATGCCAACGTCAGGTAGATATTTAGGAGGAAAAATGAATACTTTCAATTATCATTTTCAGATTTAAAATCAGTCTTCACATGCCCTCGATTAGAAGTGTTGAAAAGGTGGTTCCACTCAAAATAGAGAAATTTATTTTGGCTGATGTCAACACTTGGGTCAACGGCACTTGCTATGAAGTTGGGGTCGATAGACGCTTTCCGGATGGAAGTGCGCCTAAGGGTATAAACGAAGAGTGTAATCTTGATTACGATGAGTTTGGATTTCCTATCGTTTTTGGCCACGACGTTCTACTACCAGGAGACGTTTCATTTCAAAAGGAGACCGATAAAGTTCGATTCGATACGGAAGAAGACGAGAGAGTGCATAGACAAGGGTTGAGATACTGCGAAAAGGCTCTCGAGATACTCAATGATTTGAACTCGAGAGGAGTGACTGTGGAAGATCACCTAGGGAATGTTCCCGTTGAGACTGATGAAGATCGAGAAGTCAGAGATTTTCTTCGTATGGACTCCGGCGATATCGCCGAATACATCGAAGAATTTAAACAGGAATTACTACCATTCGATTGCCGAAGAAACAATACGAAGCGTCAGTTCAACTGCTATATTAAGCTGTACATCAATAAGCAAGGAGTCAGAGAGGTCAAACGATTCGAATACAATAAGAAATATTTCGAAGCATCCAAGTATTTCAACGAAGTCTTCTTCGGTGGCAGAACAATGCCAATTCGAGTTAAAGATTTATCTTTGAGCGGCTCTGCAATCCTCCGACTTCCTGTTGGTTTCCGATTGCGAGTACAAGAGGCCAGTCTTCTCACCGGATATCTATTGCAACCACTAGACCAGCGTGGCAAGGGTTTAGCTCACGAAAATTTTCCCTTGATTGTGGAAAATTTGGAGAGTTTGGATTGCCTGAAGGTGTATACCGACGACTTGCGACTCGATGGATACAAATCTCGGATTGTTCGTAACGCCAAAAAGCTCATCATTGACGGAGATGAGGATTTCATGGATACACAGGTCATTGTCAGAGTTATCAGAGATCTGCAAAATCTTGAAATCGGCATTCAGACACGTAACTCGACGTGGGCGGAAGGATTTTACACCACGACGTTTCAAAACTGGTTGAATGGAGAGAGACAAGACGGAGCATGTTTATGGATGGAAACTGGAACGGTCGAAACTGGTCGAAACATGGCTGACGAAGTTCTGGAATGGATAGAGACTCGATACGAGAGGAGCGAGAGGAATGAAAGGTTGGTGGTTCGAGTTTTCTATCTACCTGCGTTTGCGTCATTCCTGAATACCCCTGGTAAATTTTCAGACGCATGACTGTCCCCCTGAACAAATACGCCGTGATGGAAGTGTGTTCTGTTCCATTCGAAGACTCGTCTTGGATGGTAAAGTTGAACATTTTGAAAGTTTGATAACTTTTTTCTTTGTGCTGATCTGTTTCTGAATTTAATTTCTCTGTCGTACTGCATTCCCACCTTCCTATTGCTTGCTCCATACACATTTTCTCTCTCTCTCTCTCTCTTGCTATTCACAATCCTCTTCTCATTTTTCTTTTTTTCTTGTTACTGTCTCTCTGTTCTCTTTTTTTCAAATGTTTTCCTTCTCTTTATATAAAATTTCATAACCAAACTTTGAGGGGATTTTTTGTACTGAATGTCATCAACATGAATTACACCCTACGTCCTCCAATAAGTCTGATTACCAAGCGCCAAATTTTCTCAATAAAAAAGTGACGAGACCTCGAATTTTCGACTATTTCAGGGTAAATGTCACACGTTATCTTCAATGCCACATAGCTTATCCAACAGCAATCATCCAGTTGTCAACTACAAAAATGAAGATCTAAACACTCAAAAAATTTCAGGAAAATCGAATAGTTGGAAGACACTTTTTCAACAGCTCAAAATCGACTGGATTGCACTGAAAATCACAGAAATCGAAACATTTTTGGCTGGCAGTGTATGAACTTTTTTCTCATTGCTAGTTAGGAAGAAACACAAAATTGGGTCATTGTCAGTTTCGCAAGGTTTCCAAAATTGAAAATGACCAAATTTTATTGTTAGCATTGGAATTCAGGGGTCCGTATACGTTTGGTGGGCTTTTTACAAGTTGAAAACATGGATAGAAAAGTTTTAGATTTTCAACTGAAAACAAGTCGACTAGAAAACTTATATTCACGATTTCCGGACCGGGGACCGATCTGATCGTATCTGTTCTCACCGTCAACCTGATCCTCAACAACTGGTGAACAGGTGCGGCTGGAATATTAATAAGGAAGACACGTTTTTGACCTTGGTGATTAGACCTATTTTTAACAGGTTGTTTGCAGCACAAAATTCAATCGCAGTAGTAGCGGAGAAAGATGCAATCCATGTTGATGGGGTTTTCTAAAATGAAACCAACGGTTCAAAATTAGTATGTTAACTTTTTATTAAAGAAAAATAAATAGTAAGAACCAAGTGAAGAGAGTAACTTTAACAAAACTAAAAGGAAGATATGCTCAAACTTTCAAAATGTTGAACTTCAGCATCCAACACGAGTCTTTGAATGGAACGGAGTACACTTCGAGCATGGCGGAGTTGCTCAGGGGGACAGTGACGCATCTGAAAACAAAAATCGATCAGTTGACAGTAGATTAACCAGGGAATATTTAAGAACCACGGCTTGGAGGGACTCTAACCTTTCATTCCTCTCGCTCCTTTCGTAACGATTCTCTATTGATTTCAGAACTTTGTCAGCCATGTTTTGACCTGTTTCGTCCGATCCAGTTTCCATCCATAAACATGCTCCATCTTGTCTGTCTCCATTCAACCAGTTTTCAATCACAGTGATGTAAAATTCTTTCGACATCGTCGAGTACTCTGTCTCAATGCCGATTTCACGATTAGGCAGGTCTCCGATAACTCTGAAAATGACGCCTGCTTCCAAGACATCCCCTTCTGTTTCAATGATAAGCTTTTTGGCGTTACGAACAATTTGAGATTTGTATCCGACGAGTCGCAAGTCATTGCAAGACACACTTAGGCAATTCAAACTCTCCAAGTTTCCCACAATCAAGGGGAGACTTTTGTGAGTTAAACCGTTATGACCAATCGTTGGTAGGCTTTCTACATGCAATTGAAAACCAACAGGAAGTCGGTGGATCGCATCGCCGCCCAAAAGTAACTCTCCAACGCGAATAGGCATAGTTCTGCCACCGAAGAAGACTTCGTTGAGATACTTGGATGCTTCGAACAACTTCTTAGTGTATTCGAATCGTTTCACTGTGCTCGCTTCTTCCCCTTCAAAGGTGTTCAGCGTAATGTAGCAGTTGAACGGACGCTTTGAATTGTTTCTTCGGCAATCGAATGCTAGTAATTCCTGTTTAAATCCTTTGATGTATTCGGCGAGATGGTGCGAGTTTACATGCTGGTAACGAAGAATATTTCTGACTTCTCGATCTTCCTCAGACTCAACGGGAACGTTCTCCAGACTCCTGAGGTGATCTCTCTTTGTCACTCCTTTCGATTTCAATTCATTGAGTTTCTCCAGTGCCTTTTCGTAGTGTCTCAATTTTCGTCTACACACTCTCTCGTCTTCTTCCGTATCGAATCGAACTTTCTCGTTTTCCTTCTGGAATGAAACGTCTCCTGTTAGTAGAACGTCGTGGCCAGTGACGAATGGGAATCCGAACTCATCGTAATCAAGATCATCCCGAGTAAACAAATCTTCAGCAGCACTTCCATCCGGAAGGAGTCTTTCGACCTCAACTTCATAACAAGTGTCGTCGACCCCTGTGGTGTTATCGGTTAGGTACAATGAACCTATTTTGAGTGGCACCACCTTTTCAACACTTCGAATCGAGGGAATGTGAAGACTGATTTTGAATCTGAAAATGGGATATGAAAGAAATAATTTTCTCCCGAAATATCTACCTGACGTTGACATCCATGTGAAGCAGAACTGCCTTCTGACTGTGGTATTCCAGACGACGTCCTAGCATGACTGTTCTGTAAAGGGGTTGTTATGAAGAAAAATTTAGTTCGAAACAAAATCATAAAAGGTTGAAAAAGACTGAATGAAAACTGGGGAAAAGAATGCAAAGAAGACAGAATGAGCTGTCGATGGAAAAAAATGATGCGCTCATATTGAGTGACTGAACAAAAGACAATGGACAAGAACGATGCATCTTGTACATACATACATACACTGTTTGGGGTTAGTATGGGTCACCACGATAGCCCTGGAGCAGAGTAGGGGCGGAGTCTCCCTTCTTACAGTGTGCAGACGGATAGTCCTGGTGACTGGGATTCAGTTGTTACTATCGTAAAGTGCTAATTTGGTAATAATGACAGTTACTCTGTCATGCCAACAAGATCATTTGTATCCATTGGTTCGATTGCTCATTCTGTCTTCTTCGCACTCTTTTCTCCAGTTTCCCTTCAGTCTCTTTCTTACCTCTTCTAATTTTGTTTCGAACTGAATTTTGCTTCATAGCCACCCTTTCTCAGAGAACAATCATGATTGGACGTCGTTTGCAATACCACAGTCAGAAGGCAGTTCTGCTTCACATGGATGCCAACGTCAGGTAGATATTTCAGAAGAAAAATGAATACTTTCAATTTTAATTTCCAGATTCAAAATCAGTCTCCACATGCCCTCGATTAGAAGTGCTGAAAAAGTGGTTCCACTCAAAATGAATACATTAGTCCTGAACGATGTCACCACATGTGTCAACGATACATGCTATGAAGTTGGAGTCGATAGACTCTTTCCGGATGGAAGTGCGCCTAAGTGTATTAACGACGAGTGTAATCTTGATTACGATGAGTTTGGATTCCCATCCGTTTCTGGCCACGACGTTCTACTACCAGGAGACGTTTCATTCCAAATGGAAAACGAGAAAGTTCGATACGATACGGAAGAAGACGAGAGGGAGTATAGACAAGGATTGAGGAACAACGAAGAGCTACTCGATTTTCTGAAGACACTCTATTATCTGGATTTACTCAATTACCGGAACTCAGAAGAAGTACCTTTGCATGAGTACCGCAAAGTCGCCAGACGCATCGAAGGATATAAACAGGAATTACTTCCATTCGATTGCCGAAGAGACAATTCGAAGCGACAATTCAACTGCTATGCTACGCTGTACATCCATAAACGGGGAGTCAGCTCAGTCAAACGATTCGAATACAATAAGAAGTTGTTTGAAGCGTCAAAGTATCTTAACGAAGTCTTCTTCGGTGGCAGGACAATGCCAATGCGAGTTGGAGAGTTATCTTTAGGCGATTTTGCGATCCTCCGACTTCCTGTTGGTTTCCAATTGCACGTACAAAGCCTGACAAGGCATGATGACCTAGCTCACAAGAACCTCCCCTTGATTGTGGGAAATTTGGAGAGTCTGGACTGCCTAAAGGTGTATACCGACGACTTGCGACTCGATGGATACAAATCTCGGATTGTTCGTAACGCCAAAAAGCTCATCATTGACGGAGACGAGGATTTCATGGATACTCAGGTCATTTTCAGAGTTATCAGAGATCTGCAAAATCTTGAAATCGGCATTGAGACAGAGAACTCGACGATGTCGAAAGAATTTCACACCACAACGATTGAAAACTGGTTGAATGGAGACAGACAAGATGGAGCATGTTTATGGATGGAAACTGGAGCGGAGGAAACAGGTCAAAACATGGCTGACGAAGTTCTGGAATGGATAGAGACTCGATACGAGAGGAGCGAGAGGAATGAAAGGTTGGTTTTCTCTATCTACCTGCATCTCGGTCCTTCCGAGCCGTGGATCTTGAATATTTCCCGTGAAGTCTACTGTCAACTGATCGATTTTCGTTTTCAGATGCGTCACTGTCCCCCTTCGCAACTCCACCATGCTAAAAGTGTGCTCCGTTCCATTCAAAGACTCGTCTTGGATGCTCAAGTTGAACATTTTGAAATTTTGAAAACTTCTTCTCTTGTGTTTATCTGTTTTCCTTTCCGATACTATAAATCTCTGTTGTATTTTCTCTCTTCATTTACACTCCGATTTTCATTCACGAACTTTTTATTTGAAAAAAGGAAACAATAAGAACAATGTGAACAGAGTAACAGTAACAAAACTAGAAGAATGAAAACAGGATTTTACATAGGAAGAGTGTGTGGGCGGAGCTTCACAGTATGGAACAAGCAATAGGAAGGTGGGAATGAAGTAGATCAAAAATATTGAGTTCAGAAACAGGTGCAGAAGAACACGAGCTCAAGGGAAGAAACTCACAAACCTTCAAAACGTTCAACTTCAGCATCCATGATGAGTCTTTGAATGGAACAGAGCACACTTCCATTACAGTGGAGTTGCTCAGGGAGACAGTGACGCATCTGAAAACAAAAATCGATCAGTTGACAGTAGATTTTACAGGAAGTATTCAAGAACCACGGCTCGGAGGGACTCTAACCTTTCATTCCTCTCGCTCCTTTCGTATCGAGTCTCTATCCATTTCAGAACTCTGTCAGCCATGCTTTGACCTGTTTCGACCGATCCAGTTTCCATCCATAGACATGCTCCGTCTTGTCTCTCTTCATTCAACCAGTTTTGAATCGTCGTGGTGTAAAATCCTTCCGCCCACGTCGTGCTATGTGTCTGAATGCCGATTTCACGATTGAGCAGGTCTCCGATAACTCTGAAAATGACGTCTCCTTCCAAGCCACGCCATCCTGTTTCAATGACAAGCTTTTTGGCGTTACGAACAATCTGAGATTTGTATCGATTGAACTGCAAGTCGTCGGTATACACCTTTAGGCAATCCAAACTCTCCAAGTTTTCCACAAGAAATGGGAGATTCTTGTGATTTATACCGATGCGAGCATGACTTAACAGCTGTCGTACTTGCAATCGAAACCCAACAGGGAGTCGGTGGATCGCATAGTCGCCCAAAGATAACTCTCCAACTCGAATCGGCATAGCTCTGCCACCGAAAAGGACTTCGTTGAGATACTTGGATGCTTCGAACAACTTCTTATTGTATTCAAATCGTTTGATTGTGCTGGCTTCCTCTTTATGGGTGTACAGCGTGATATAGCAGTTGAACTGACGCTTCGAATTGTTTCTTCGGCAGTCGAATGGTAGTAATTCCTGTTTAAATCCGTCGATGCTTCTGGCGATATCGCCGGAGTCTAGAGACTCTAAACAAAGAATAGATCTGATTTCTCGATCTTCCTCAGACTCAAC
Source organism: Caenorhabditis sp. 40 LS-2015 (assembly GCA_900536305.3). NCBI lineage: Eukaryota > Metazoa > Nematoda > Chromadorea > Rhabditida > Rhabditidae > Caenorhabditis > Caenorhabditis tribulationis. The sequence continues at coordinate 42,765 of LR543265.1, read as the reverse complement.
GGGAACATTCTCCAGATTCTTGAGGTGATCTTCCACGGTCACTCCTTTCGAGTTCAAATAATTGAGTCTCTCCAGAGCCTTTTCGTAGTTCCTCAATCCTTCTCTATACACTCTCTCCTCTTCTTCCGTATCGAATCGAACTTTCTCGTTTTCCTTCTGGAATGAAACGTCTCCTGGTAGTAGAACGTCGTGGCCAGTAACGAATGGGAATCCAAAGTCATCGTAATCAAAATCACACCTTCTAAAGATATCTTCAGGAGCACTCCCATCCGGAAGGAGTCTATCGACCTCAACTTCATAGAAAGTGTCGTTGACCCATGTGGAGACATCGGTAAAGTACAATGAATTCATTTTGAGCGGAACCACTTTTTCAACTTTTCGAATCGAAGGCATGTGGAGACTGATTTTGAATCTGAAAGTGAGAATTTGGAAACATTCATTTTTCTTTTGAAAATCTACCTGACGTTGGCATCCATGTGAAGCAGAACTGCCTTCTGACTGTGGTACTCCAAACGACGTCCAATCATGACTGTTCTCTGTAAAAGAGTGGCTATGAAAAGAAATTCAGGTCGAAATAAAGTTAGAAGATGTAGAAAAGACTGAGGGAAAACTGCCGTAAAGAGTGAAAAAAAGACAGAATTGAGAAATGAACTGATCTCAAATGAGGAGATCAACTAATGGAAGAGACAACCGATAATAAGACAAAAACAATTATTCTCCTATTGAGTGACTGGACAACAAACAGCGGACAAGAACGATGCATCTTGTACACACACTGTTTGGGATTAGTATGGGTCTCACCACGATAGCCCTGGAGCAGAGTAGGGGTGGAGTCTCCCTTCTTACAATGATCAGCTGGATAATCCAGGTGAGTGTGAGTCAGCTGTTACTATCGTAAAGATAATCCAGGTGAGTGTGAGTCAGCTGTTACTATCGTAAAATGCTAATTGGGTAATAATGATAGTAACTATGAGAGGCCAACAGGTCCATAAGATCATTTGTATCTTGGACATCGCTTTGCCGTGATCCCAAGCAAACCGATACAGATCAACAGGTTTTTCGATTCCCTCATTTTGAATTGAGCTCCACTCTCGAACAACTCAAGAACTCAACTTCCATTTGGTTTCGTTTGTATTCGATGTATTCGACAGCGCAAGTTTATTCCCAGTCACTTGGAATATCCATCCTTCTCACTGTAACTACCTATGAGAAACTCCGCCCCTATTCTGCTCCAGGGCTATCGTGGTGAGACCCATCCTAATCCCCCATGCATCGTTCTTGTCCATTGTCTTTTGTTCAGTCACTCAAGATAAGAACAACCATTGTTGTATTATTATCGGTTCCAACTTACTCGAAACCTGGTCGTTTCCATCCATTGATTTGATCGTTCATTCTGCCTGTTTCCTAGTTTTCATCGTCAGTTTCCCCTCAACCTTTTTCTACGTCTGCTAATTTTTTTTCGGAATAAATTTCGTTTCTCATCTATTCTTTTACAGAGAACAGTCATGATTGGACGTCGTTTGGAATACCAGAGTCAGAAAGCAGTTCTGCTTCACATGGATGCCAACGTCAGGTAGATAATTCGGAAGAAAAATGAATACTTTCAATTCTCATTTCCAGATTCAAGATCAGTCTTCACATGCCTTCGATTCGAAATGTTGAGAAGATGGTTCCACTCAGAATGGACTCATTGTTTCTGAACGATGTCACCACTTGGGTCAACGATACTTCCTATGATGTTGCGGTCGATAGACTCTTTCCGGATGGAAGTGCGCCTAAGTGTATTAAAGACAAGTGTTATCTTGACTACGATGACTTTGGATTCCCGTTCGTTTCTGGCCACGACGTTCTACTACCAGGAGACGTTTCATTCCAGAAGAAAAACGATAAACTTCACTTCGATACGGAAGAAGACGAGAGGGAGTATAGACTAGGATTGAGATACCGCGAGAAAGCCCTGGAGAAACTTAATGAGTTGAACTCGGAAAGAGTAACCGTGGAAGAACACCTCGAGAGTCTGGAGAATGTTCCCGTTGAGTCTGACGAAGACCAAGAAGTCAGAGACATTCTTGGTTTAGAGTATCTTAGCTCGCGCCATCTCGCCAGAAGCATTGAAGGATATAAGCAGGAATTACTACCATTCGATTGCCGAAGAAACAATTCGAAACGTCAATTCACCTGCTATATTACGCTGTACACATGTAAACAGGAAGCCATCACAGTCCAACTATTCGAATACACTAAGAAGTTGTTCGAAGCATCCAAGTATCTTAACGAAGTCCTCTTCGGTGGCAGAACAATGCCTATTCGAGTTAAAAAGTTATCTTTGGGCAGCACTGGAATCCTCCGACTTCCTGTTGGTTTCCAATTGCATTTACAAAGCCTGCCAACAATTGCTGGCAACGGTTTAACTCACAAGAATCTCCCCTTGATTGTGGAGAATTTGGAGAGTTTGAATTGCCTAAATGTGTCTTGCAACGACTTGCAATTCAATCGATACAAGTCTCAGATTGTTTGTAACGCCAGAAAGCTTGTCTATGAAACAGAAGGGGATGTCTTGGAAGCAGACGTCATTTTCAGAGTTATCAAAGATCTGCCTAATCGTGAAATCGGCATTCAAACACAGCACTTGACGTTTACGAAAGAATTTTACATCGTGATGATTCAAGCCTGGTTGAAAGGAGACAGACAAGTTGGAGCATGTTTCTGGATGGAAACTGGAATGGTCGAACCAGGTCAAAAGGAGGCTGACAAAGTTCTGAAATGGATAAGGGCTCGATACGAGAGGAGCGAGAGGAATGAAAGGTTGGTGGTTTGATATCTCTTATCACATGCGTCTGCGCGAATTTATAAAAGTCGAGATACAGGCTCCGAAAGATGGTGAAACCTGGTGAAATGGTCCCTGTAAAATCTTCTGTGAACTGATTTTTTTTGTTTTCAGATGCGTCACTGTCCCCCTGAGCAACTCCACCGTGATGGAAGTGTGCTCCGTTCCATTCAAAGACTCGTCTTGGATGCTAAAGATGAACATTTTGAAAGTTTGAAAACTTCTTCTTTGCTCGCTCACACATTCTCTCTATTTGAAATCCTCTTTCCATGTCTCTTAATTTTTGTTACTGTTACCCTGTTCACTTTAAAAAATATCATCTCCTTTTTTATGTACTGAAACCTATCAACAAGGGTTGAATCTTTTGCTATCAACCAACAGAAACATTCATCTAATCATCAATCGTCCGATGTTTCAATAAAAAAATGACGCAACCTCGAATTTTTGAAAATTTCAGGGCCACTGTCACACGTTCTCCTTAATGCGGCATATTTTCGGAATCGTCCAAATGTTTATTCATAACTCGCTCAATTTTTGAGCTAGAACAAATCTGAGCACAGATTTGAAATTCTTGGGTTAAAATACGTCGTGAGCTTGTTTTCAGATTCAAATCATAGATGGAAAAATTTGATTTTCGACTGAAAACGAGTTGACTAGAAATCGTATTTTCATGAATACCGGGCTGATGTTTTTCTTATCAATTTTTTTCTCTCGTGATGCCTGCGTTTCCTTTTTTCTACTTTCTGTTATCATATGCCTTGTGTATGACGTATTAAGCAAACATTGATGATTGTCTTCTTTTTTTGAGTTTCCAAAAAAAAAATTATTCTGAGCTCTGAAAATGCCGCCCAACTTTTGTGAAATGCCCAAACTTGTCATGGAGAATATCATCAAGAACTCGGATTTCTTATCGGTGTGAGTTTTTTCTTTTCAAAAATTTAGAAGTTTTGGGATCTGGAAATCGGCAGAATCTTAAAACTTCGGATTTCTAGAAATTTCGAAAATTTCAAAATTGCTCAACGTTAGTCGTGTTTTAGTTCCTTATAACCGTCTTGACTTGTAAATTTCAAAAGTCAGAAAATCAGCGTGAGATCTGCAGGTTGAGCCGAGTTACGATAGATTTAATGACAGGTGAGAGACGCGACACTCTCGTTTCTCTGCGTCTCGGACCGAAATTTCAAAATTGCTCAAAATTAGTCGTCTTTGGGCTCGTTTTGATCCTCTTGGCCAGCTAATGTCAAAAATTACAAATTCAAAGTTAGATCAGCACGTAGAGCCGAGTTTCTGTAAAATATTCAAAGTTCGCTTTTTTTTCAATGTAGACCAAACGCAGTCGTGTTTGGGTTAATAGAGCGTTTATTCAGGGTTGAGATGGTCGGAGAATGAAAGCAAAGAAAGTTTGACCCGAGTAGGAATCGAACCCACGACCTCTCGCACTGTAGTCAAACCGCTTACCAGTTGAGCCACACCAGCGGGGCGCGCTGTGGGCTTGTAGAGCCTTTATAGGCCCTCCTGGGAGCCCGCGAACGCTTTAGGCTGCTTAGCCTAGTGACTAAGAAGTTTGACTATAGTGCGAAGGGTCACGCGTTCGATTCCTACTCGATCCTATATATTTTTTACTATTTTTTACAATGTTTTACACTATTTTCCTTCTTCATGAACCATTTCTAAAAGTATAAAAACTTTATTCTGCTTAAAAACTCTAGTCCTGGACAATAGCACCATTTGGAACCTCATAATTCATAATCTTCGAAAACCAAATGAACTTGTATTCCTTATTATTTCGAACATGAAAGATTTCCTTGGTATTTGGAATCCGAAAGAAGTACTCGTCCTCTGGATATCGATTGAATGGGAGACCCCAAAATGTGGAAATTATTTCGGTCTTCTTGAGTTCTTTGTAGTTGGCTCGGAACCAAATGAAGTTGGGGTTCAGGAGGTAGGCCTGCAAAAAAAATTGATGGAAAATTGATTTTCGTGATTCTGGTCATCCAAAAATCTTGAAATTTCAAAATTCACAAATATCAGTCGTGTTTAGGCTCATTCAAATTGTCTTACTTTGCTGATTCTAAAAATCTAATTTTCATAGTTAGATCTGCAGGTTGAGCTGAGTTACGGTAGTTTTTGTAGAAGGTGAGAGACTCAGAGCAACGAGAGTGTCTGCGTCTCTAACTGGAGTTAGAAAAATTGGTCAAAACTACTCGTCTTTAGACTCATTCTGGCCGTCTCACTTTGATGATCCCGAAAATCTAATTTTTATAGTTAGATCTGCAGGTTGAAATAAGTTACGGTCGAATTTGTAACTGGTGAGAGACGCAGACACTCTCGTTTCTCTGCGTCTCTAGCCAAAATTTTAAACTTGATTAAATTGGGTCGAGTTGAGGCTCATTTTGATCCGACTTTTGTGTTAAAGTTCAAAATTTGATAATCTCAGTGTCCTCTGAAAGCTGAAGTGAGAAATTTTCAAAAAACAGTATTATACCTTTTTCAACAAATCCAAATCTTCAGCAAAAATCGTCTTCAAATTTGCCTCCACTTTCCGAAAATGACTAAAATTTTCCAAATTCTCCGAAAAATCCGGTAGATCTGAATCGAACTCCTCTGCACTTTTCCATTGCTCAGTTTTCACAATTTCATCCATTTCAAAATTACTGTTTTTTATGGAGCATCCAATTCCGATTTCCTTCAATGTTCCAGAATCGAAAAATGGTAAACTTTGAGACATTTGAGATTGATCAAATACATAAAACACCAGCTTTTCGGCTTTCAGTCGCCAGTTTTTGGTTGTGAAGGATTTCAGTGTATTGCTCAGCATAGCAGGGAGAAGCTGAGCAATCTCGGAATCTTTGATTTCTTCTGACTCGAATGACATAATAAGACTGAAGGTGTTAAACTTGCTCCGTTGAAATCTGAGCATAATGTTCAAATCGATCATGGCCAAATCCATCGGACTGGATGCTTCCACTAGCGCTTCTTCTCGATTCTCAAATTTTCTTGCCGTCGAAAAATTTTTCTCCAAAAAGTACTGGATTCTGTGAGATCCTTTATGGGAAGAAAAGTAGAGATCGATTCCTTCGTCTCGAGCCGAAATTTCGATTCCGTGGAGATCGAGATTTTCGAAAATTGATAGGTTTGAGGAGTCGATGAAGTTGCGGAGACGTTGGGAAACGTGACGGAGGGTTAGGCTGAAATTCGGGTTTCTAGGTCATCGGAGGGTTTTTAGGCCACCAAACTCGATTTTTGGATTTCTAGGCCATCAAAGGATTTCTAGCCCATTATAGGATTTCTAGCCCATTATAGGATTTCTAGCCCATTATAGGATTTCTTGGCCATCAATGTCGATTTCTGGATTTCTAGACCATTTTGGGATATTTCGGCCATCATGAGATTTCTAGGCCATTAGTATCAATGTTTAAATTTTTAAGCCGTAAAAATCGATTTTGAAATTTCTTGGCCATCATAAGATTTCGCGGCCACGAAATTTGATTTTTTGATTTCTAGGCCATTTGGGGATTTCTAGGCCATCAAATTCGTATATCATTATATCTTTGAAAAACTCACACAGATTTCCAGTCCAACCTCTTCATGATTATCTCCAGTACTAGATCAGGAAAAATCGAAAAATCCAAACTCATTTTTTGCTGTTTGAGAAGAAAATTGTGAAAGTGTCACGAGTCGAAACTTTCATCAACAAAATTATAAAATGTTTCTGTTTTTCTCTGCGTTTCTTTTCATTTTTGAGTCTTTTCTAACTTTCTTATCAATACCACTTGTTTATCAGAAAAAAATATTCTTCATTGGAAATAAATGGAAGAAAAGATTCAGGTATTGACTTCCACATCATCACCACCATCTAACATAAACTTATCCATTAGATAGAAATTAATGACCTTTTTCACATAACTATGAGAAAATGCCAGAACTTTTTCGGGGTTCTCTGTCTTGAAATAACAGTATTTCGAGTGTTGTTGAGTGTTGTGCATTAGATGGGCTCCGAGAGCCGATGAGAGAGCATCCCCGTCATCGAGGTAAAAGTATTGTAAATGGAAGTGGTCCAGATTTGAGGAGGATTGGAGGATCTGAAAAAAGGAAAATTTTCAAAATATCCTAAAGCTAGTCGTGTTTATACTCATTTTGATCGTCTTGATATGCTGATTTCAAAAGAATAGTTTTCGTAATTAGATCTGCAGTTTGAGCCAAGTTACGGTATTCTAGTTAGTAGGCGAGAGACGCAGACACTCTTGCTTCTCTGCGTCTCTAAACCGAGATTCAAAATCTATCGGAAAAGGTTATGTTTGTCTTGGCTCTCTGTATGTGAAATAGGATATTTCGAATTCTCAAAATTTCTGGATTTCAGAACTTTTGAAATTCAAAGTTCTGTAAAATCCGAAAATCCTGAAATTTTCCATGACTAGTCGTCTTTAGGCTCGTTTTGATCGTATCAACATTCTGAATTTGAATTTAAAAGTTTCACACTTTCAGAATCCTTCAGAATCTCAAGACTACAGGATCCCTAAATTCTCCGAAAAAAATTTATGCCGCCAAAATCTCACCTGCTTCAACTCGACAACATCTTTAACTCGAATTTCTCGAAAAGTCAAGTACACTTTCGAAAAGTGTCCGAAAATTTTTAAATCTTCATCAACCACTGCGAATCCACCAATATTGACTTCTTCCAGGTTTTTCCAATTTTCGCATTTCGAAATTTGAGAAATTCTGAATGTCTCATCATCCACTTCTCGCTCCACATTGGCGATTGACAAAATTTTCAGATTTGTCAATTTCAAGATTTCCGCGATCCAACCTTCCTGCCCCCCTTTCGTTTCCAGGAAGATCAGTATCACAGAAAGTGGGCGGAGCCTACTTTTGAAAACTTCCACCAACTTTTCGAGAGGCTCATGTTTGGTGTAGGGAACCGTATGGATCCTTATCAACTCCAAAGTTGATTTTTGAAACTTCAAAAGAGTCTCGAAATCCGCCCAGTATCGATTGACGAGGTCGACGTCTTCTATTTTTGACGTCTTCACATTCTCAGCATTTCCCACAAGCACTTCACCATCTCGTTTGTATCTCAATACGTTTTCACCGCCAAATCCAAAAGTCATCCCTAGATTTTCGACAAATATTGAGATATTTTGGAAACCCGAATCCGGCTTTTTCTCGTCGATGTAGTCTCGGAGAGTGGTGCACACTTTTCGAAGGACGAATCTGAAAAAAAGTTTTGAATTTTGAAATTTGATTTAAATTTTGAAGTTTGAGAGACTGATACGATCAGAATGAGCCTTAACATGACAAGTTTCGGTCAAGGTTGAAAATTCCGAAATTTTCAAACCTTACTGTAACTCAGATGAAGCTGCAGATCTTACTTTGATTTTTAGGTTTTTGAGCTCAGCATTCTAAGACCATCAAAATGAGCCTAAACACGACTAGTTGCAGTAAAGTTTGAAATTTCGGTTAGAGACGCAGAGAAACGGGAGTGTCTGCGTCTCTCACCTGTAACTAGAGACAGCGTAACTCGGCTCAAACTGCGAACTTAACTATAAAATCTATATTTTTGGGTTCAACTCGTCAAGACGGTTCGAATGAGTATAAACATGACTATCTTTGAGAAAATTGAAATTTTTGGGTCCGGACTCCCGAATTTGAAAATTGACCAAAATTAGTCGTGTTTAGACTCATTTTAATTGGTTTGACGTGCTAAATTTGAATATCAAGTTTTCAAAGCGTCATCTTCGAATTCGTTGCATCTAGATGGTCAGAACGATCCAAAAAAACTCACATTCCTTGAAATCCAACGAATCCCAAAATGTTGTTCATGACAAGTTCCGGCATGGTGATGAGTGTTGGAGCAGTCATTTTCAGTGAAAAATTGTCTTCAATGGCAAAAGTGACTGGGAGGGGTGAAAATCACAATAAAACTGAAAAACAACACGAGAGAGTGTGAGCGAAGAAGAGACGCTGAAAAAAAAAAAAAAAAAGGGGAAATGAAAAACAGCAGATTAGAGTGACGACTCTTCAAAATCAGTGGAAAAAACACAAAACAGAAAACAATAGTTTTTTCGGTCCAAAATTTTGATCGAGTCGGAAACAGTAACAACACTCGGTATATACTCCACATATGCTGCTAATATGAAGCTCCGCTAATATGAAGCTCCGCCCCTTTTTTCGAAAAATCACGATTTTTTGAAATTTTCGGGAGAAACGAGTTAAATTTCAAATTATTAGCAAAAATAATCGAAAACTTTTACGCTTGAGAATTTCCGCCAAAAATGAAGACGTAAAAGAAGAAAAGACAGTGATGATTATTGAGAGATTTAGTGAAGCAGAAAAGAAAAAAATACATGAAACAAAGAGACGCAGACAGTCAGACAGTTAATTGATCATGGGTGGAGAGACCTGATTCTGGCTTGATAGAATCGAAAAAAATCACTTTTTTCAAAATAATTTATTCGAATAGAATAGGTTTAAATACATGAATTAGCAAACGCGCTCCGGTGAGAACAATCTCAGAACTGGAATTTTCGATTTTTGACCTCCTCTTGGACAAAGGAATACGATCATAATAGGAGCATCATAAGAAAACTTAAGGATAGATTTTTACATCGGGATCACGGCATACAATATGTGTGTCCCACAGTTCGAATTGGACCCACTCCTTATGAGAAATCGCCAGAAGTTTTTCTGGATTTTCTGTCTTGAAATAGTAGTAGTCGTAGAGTTGATAAGTGCTGTGCACTTGACGTACTCCGAGAGCCGATAAGAGGGCATCCATACCAGCAAATTGAATATACTTCAGAGTGAACAAGAACAGATTTGAGGGGGAGGATTGGAGGATCTGAAATTTGATAATTTTTCGAAAAACTCCAACCTAGTCTTGGTTATACTCACTTTGATCGTCTTTTCTTGCTGATTCCAAAAATATAATTAACAGAGTTAGATTTGTAGGTTGAGCCAAGTTACGGTCGTTTTTCTTTACGAGGTTCAACACTCAGAGAAACGAGAGTGTCTGCGTCTCCTAGCGAAATTTTCAAAACTGACCAAACATAGTCGTGTTTAGACTCATTTTGACCGTCTGGACTTGCTGAACTCAAAAATATAGCTTTGCTAGTTAGACCTGTAGGTTGAGGTTTATGGTAGATTTAATGAAAAGGTAAGAGACGCAGACACTCTCGTTTCTCTGCGTCTCTAACCCACAGTTCGAAATCAACCAAATCGGATGGTGTTACGGACAGTGCGTGTTTTTCGAAAGGAAAAATTCGAAACATCGACTTTCGAAAAGTTTTCGGAGAATCGTTCATAAGTTCGTTCAAGTATTCGTTTGAAGAATTTTCTACGTTCCGTGAAATTGAGCGCAGTGCGTTGTTTCGGACTGTCTTAGTCTGCTTACTAGTACTTAAAAATTTGAAGGCACATTTGCTTTTTCTAGAAGTTTCGTTTTTTTTCTCGAACACTTTTCGAAATAAAATTCGAAAAAAAGATCAAACTGATGATCTTTCAAAATCTCAAGACTTCAAAATCCATTAGAAAAAATGTTCGGAAAAAACACTCAAGAAAAATAATTTTTCCAATTTTTTTCATTTCACTCCTAATCTCTCACCTTTTTCAACTCGACTACGCGTTCGACTTGGATGCATCGGAACATTACGTTCATGTGAGAAAAGTGTCCGAATTTCGTCAAATCTTCATCAAGCACGCAGTACCCAAAAATGTGGATTTGTTCCAGATGTTTCCAATATTCGCAATTCGAAATTTCAGAAATCTCGAAAATCCCCTCAATCCCTCCTTGCTCATATTTTCTGATTGCCAGCTTTTTCAGAGTTTCCGGATCTGTTTGCCTCAAAATTTCCACGATCCGAGCTTCCTGCCCTTCTTTGGTGTCCAAGATGAGGGTTTTCACGGAAAGTGGGCGGAGCCTACTTTTGAAAACTTGCACCAACTTTTCGCACGTGTGTTCGTAACAGGAATTCATTTTTATATAGATCTCCTTTAAAGTTGAACTTTGAAACTTCAAAATCATCTCGAATTCTTTCCAGAGTTGATCGACGTAGTCGACGTCTTCACATAGCTTTGACGACACTTTCCAACTTCCAGACTTTCCCACAACCACACTTCCATCTATTCTCGATCTTAATTCCAGCTTGTTTTCGTTTTCAAATCCGAATGTCATTAGGCCTGCGAGAAAAATAGCGAACTTCTGGAATCCCGCATCCGGCATTTTATCGTCGATGTAGTTCCGGAGAGTGGTGCACACTTTCCGAAGCGGAAATCTGGAAGAAACATTCGAGAATTCTGAGATTTGAAATGTATCTCTGGATTCAGGAAGTTTAGACGGTCAAAATGATCCCAAACTCTCATAATTTTGTAGGCCTACAAACTCACATTCCTTGAAATCCCGCGAATGCCAAGATGTTGTCCATGACAAGTTCCGGCATGGCCAAGAGTGTTGGCTCTGTCATTTTGAGTAAAAATGGTCTGAAATTTCGAAATATTTGCGACAAAATATTTCCGAATGGCAAAAGTGTCTGGGGGCTGAAAAACTCAATAAAACTGAAAAACAACAAGAGAGAGAGTTTGATGGAAAGAGAGACGTAAAGAAAAAAAAAATTTGCTCAAATTTTTTCACCAAAGAAGAAGACGTGAGAGGTGAGAAGACATTATCGATTCAGATTGAAAGGTATGCATATTGAGAGAATTAGAGACGCAGAAAAAAAAAGAAAAAAGAAAGAAAAAAAAATCAGGCAGATAATTGACTTGGGTGGTAAGACCCGCTTCCAAAATCGGAGAAAAAATATTTTTAAAATTTCTGAAAAAAAATTTATCCAAATGACAAAGGTGAGAATAGATTAATAGCAAACGCGCTAGATTGAGAATAATTTCAGAACTTGATTTTTGGACTTTTGTACTCCTTTCGGACGAAGAGATAAGATCATAATAGGATCACAAAGGGTAGATCAAAATACATCACAATGTGCAATCACGCTCTATAGAAGGAGAACCATTTGGGTTTCATTGCGACTTGCAGAATATCCGTCGGCTTTAAGACCTCTTTGCGCCACGATTTCGTGCCATTTTCATGAGTGGTTGGGGGTCCGAAGAGGTGGAGAAAGGTGTTCTCGCGATGATCGAATTTTTGGAATGTCACCTCAAACTCTTTGCCGTGAGATGTTGGGAGGAAGAAAGCCTAGAAGTGAGAAACTTTTATTTTTAGGCTCAGCACGTCAAGACGGTCAAAATGAGCCCAAACATGAACAGAATCGGTCAATTTTAAATTTTGGTCAGAGACGCAGAGAAACGAGAATGTCTGCGTTTGTCACCTGTGACTATATCGACCATAACTTTGCTCAACCTGCAGATCTAACAATAAAAATTATATTTTTGTGTTCAGCACAATGAGCTCTGCAAAATGACTCTAAACACCAATAGTATTGGCTGAATTTTAATTTTGGGCTCCGTGAGCCTTTTTTGACCGAATCAGGTAATTGAGCAATATTAGTCGTGTTCATATCCGCTTTGGCCGTCTCGCCGAGCTAATTCTGAGAATGTAAAATTCGTAGTTAGATTCGCATTTTGGGCCGAGTTACGGTAGATTTTTTAAATACAGATTTTTAAAATAGTAGATTTTTAAAATAGTATTATCAAAATAATAATGAATTTTTCAAAAATTTCAAAACATGGCGGGCTTAAACTCATTCAAACCGTCTTGACGAGTTGAGCTTGAAAACATAGTTTTCAAAGTTAGATCTGCAGGTTGAGCAAAGTTACGGTCGATTTAGTAACCCGGTTGAGAGACGCAGAAACTCTCGTTTCTCTGCGTCTCTGACCCAAAATTTCAAAATTGACCAAAACTAGCCGTGTTTAGGCTTATTTTAATCGTCATGATCTCCTGAGATTGATTATCAGAGTTTTAAAATGTTTGGAAGTCCGAATCTCGAAAAATCAGAGTCTCAAAAAATCCGAAAATCTTAATGTTCTCCTAACCTACATGGTGGTCCATAATTACCCGGACAAGACGTTTGGTGTAGAAATTGGGTAGAACTCCAGAACCAGATGACCAAAAGTCATGAAACTTGGCAGGATAATTCATTGGATAATATTTGATAAATTTTATCTAATCATGTCTCATCCGACCTTTTTTCTCGTTCATGACAGCCCGGAGAAGTAGAGGGTAAATTGCCCTATTTTGCATTATTAGCACGCAGGTATTGGTTGACAACTTGTTTTATACCACTACTACCGTACAGACGGAGGTTTAACTTCCAAAGTTTCTGAGTTGTTGCCTCGATACTTGAGGAAGATTTTGACAAACGTAGAACGATCCACCATGATTTTCACCCGGCTCTAGCTACGGGTTTTGCTCCATGAACCATTTTCCGTTTTTTTCGTGAAAATGAGCACGAAATTCAACAAAGTGCCTATATTTCGGAGATTTTCTTTGAGATATTCAACGCCTTGGACATCGAGACAGCTAATAAGAGATTGCTGGGAGTTCCAAAAGACTGCTGCTTTTGCCCTCACAGCAAAACTCAATAAATCCGGATGCAACACCCATCTACCAGCATTTACACGCGAGGGTGTTGATCACCATTGTCGGCCAACTCGAACTCGGATAAATCTTTCGTTAACAGTGTCTTGAAGACAGATATCTGGGCTAGATCTCACCAAAATATTGAATCCCTAAAGTAGGTCTTGGTCCCACAATAGCACAATTTGTCAGTCAATACCCGCGTGTAAACAGTGACCGCAACCTGCAACTTCTCCGAGCTGTCATCGATGTAAGGGGGATCGGATGGTTCATGGATACCCAAAAACTTTTCGTTAGCGACCAAAAAAAATACATTGACAAGTTTCATGTGTTTTGGCCAACTGGTTTCTGAGAACCACCACGATACATTTGTCCGGGTAATTATTGACCACCCTGTAGTCGTGTTTAAACTCCTTCCAACCGTCTTGAATTCTTAAACCTAAAAATCTTAGTTTTAAAAGATCCTAACCTTCTTCAGAGCCACAACATCCTCTCCTTTCACCTCCGCCAATCGAATTTTGGCGCGCGAGAAGTTCAAAAACAAGCGGAGCCTCGCGTGAGCATAGATCTCTTCCATCTCAATCCGTTTACAATTCTGAAACTGCCACGTCTTCGCCATCTGCTCCATGTAGAACTTGTACTCGAATCCTCGATATCTAAGATCTGTAGGTTTGTGAAGTACGATACTTTCCAGTGTATACTGATCCAGCAGGGGGAGTATCTGCATGACTTGTTTCTCTAGAAAAGCTCCGATTTTCAGTTTCTTGATTCTGAAATTCCTGGCTTCCAGATGTCCTCTTATATGCTCCAGAAGATGGCGATCTTCAAAATTGGACAACTCGATTTTCAACGTCTCCAGACTATCCGGTTTCAGAAGACTCCAGATGACGTCGAGGTCTTTTTTGAAGACGTCAAGGGCTTTCGCATTTTCATCGCCGGGAAATTGAACCAGCAGGTTTTGATCTACAATCCAACATCCTTCCAGACCGTCATGGTAGATGTATGAGTGCTTTTTGGGCTCCACTCCGTCATCATCCTCCTTTTCATATTTGAGTTCAACGATTTTTCCGTTTTTCGAGGTCCCCAATCCGAGGGTTTTCAGGTTTAGAGGAGGTGGATTTGATTTGAGGTAGTCTTTGAGGAAGGCTGAGCAATCGGTGGATGGATCGAATGCAATTGGGCTGAAAATTTAAAAGTTAAAAGTTTGAGACGGTCAGAATAAGTCTAAACACGACTAGATTTGGTTCATTTTAAAATTTCGAAATTTTCGAGTTTCAAAATTTTCAGTGTAACTCGGCCAAACTTGCAGATATGACTATGAAAACTATATTTATAAGCTCATCAGGTCAAGACGGTTTGAACGAGCCTAAACACGACTAGTTTCGATTGAGTTTCGATTTTGGGCTCCGCGAGCACCATAAGTGTTTATAGAATTGGGTCGTGTTTGGACTCATTTTGACCGGATTGACGTGGCGAATTCGTATATTACATTTTCATACTCGGGACAGTTAGATTAACGATTTTTTTTTTTTTTTTTTAGATTATAGATTTTTAAGAATGAGCCAAAACAGTCCAGAACTTACACTTCCGAAATTTCCTCCTCGTTTTCTTCATCTTCCACATGCTCTTCTGTTTCTTCTTCTTCTTCTTCTCCTTCTTCTCCTTCTACTTCTTCTGCTTCTTTTTCCTCTTCTTTTTCACTTTCTTCCTCTTCTTGGAAAGATGAAGTTGAAGGCTCTGGTTCAACCTCAATGATATCCGGTAGGTCTGAATCCATGACCTGAAAAATCTTGAGATGAGCAATCAATGAGAAAATTGCAGCACTGATAAGCTGAGCAATCATCGAAAATATGAAAAAAGTATTATATCTTAAACTGAACGGTTATGAAAACTTAAGCTGAGCAATGTCAAACAGTGCAACTCAAAAACTCCGATCGATTGCCTCCCACTCAGTGCTCAGCCATATTGAGAGTCACGCGAAATGAAAAGTAGTGCGAGGAAAGCATGTTGGGATTAAAACTGAGCAATCTGAGTAACGTGACTTGTGGCTGAGTAATATTAAGCGGAGCAATATGAGAAGGAAATTTCATGCGGAGCCAAATGGGAGGAGCATGCTACATACAAAAGGACTGAGCAATGTCCCTGAAAATATCGATTCTGAGAACTGAGCAATATGAATTTTCTAGATTGCTCAGATCAAAAAAAACAAGTGAAAAACTGGAGATTTATGCTGAGCAATATACACTTCATTGGAAGTTCGTGGGCTGAGGAATATGATTTTTTTTGGATTGCTCAGCTTGTAATTAGCACTACGACTTTCTGGATTGCTCAGCCCAAGATTCTCAAAATTTCCACAGAGATTGCTCAGCTTGGAAACTAGAAAAGTGATCAATGCGATTTTCAGTTGTTCTCCAGGTTTTCTTCATGATTGCTCAGGACGAGCTGAGCAAAATCGAAAATTTTCATTTTTGGAGATCATCTGATGTGTGAGTCTGCCCGTATAAATCTCGTGAGCTCTCACGAGCCAAGGTAAAAGAGGGGAAGAAGGATAAAAGTGCATATAATATATACATATCCTTGGAGCTCACGGAGCACATGGTGCATTTGGAGCACATAAAAGAGCACGGGGGAGGAGAGGATAATGACATAGTATACGACTCTTAGTTTGCCTTGCCATTTCTAGGAGAGGGGGTGGCAGATGACTGGGGAGGAGGGAAAAATGGAAATTATATGTAGTGGGTACAAAAAGAGGCGGGAAATTGAAGTTTCGCGCGGAAAGGTAGATCAAAAACCGCAATATCTGAGCAATCTGCAGAAGCTGAGCAATCCATAGAGACATATTGCTCAGTAATCAAGATTTTAAGCTGAGCAATCTTGAGCTGAGCTCTTCGAAAAATCACATTTCTCAGTTTCCTTTTTTCACTCATATTACTCATTGCTATGATGAGCAATGATAATGAGAAGTTTGAAGTTTTAAGCTGAGCAATCACAATGAAAATGAGAAGAATCTAGAGCTGAGCAACAGAAATGAAAGCAGTTCAAATCTGGAGCTGAGCAATCCAAGCTTCGAAAAAGAATTATGCATGAAAAAAAAAAATAAAAACTGAGCCTTCGAAAATCCCCAAAGCTCTAATCTTCAAAGATGAGCAATCCAAAAAAACAAAAGATCGAAAATTCAAAAAATTTTAAGCTGAGCAACCAGAAATGTCGTGTTGCACAGTCTTCACTATACTTCTCATGGCCATTATTAAGCTGAGCAACCATAATGAGTTATATAATGAGCATAGTCAGATTGCTCAGCATAAAATTCCCCAATGAATTGCTCAGCCTTCCCTGTGATGTTGCCATGGCAAAAGAGGTTCTCTTATTCCACTGCGTGAAATTTCCGCTTCTATCCACATTGCTCAGCGCGAAATTCGAAAATATTGCTCACCACAAGTCACGTTACTCGGATTGCTCAGTTTTGTAGGAGTCTGACTTTGGAAACGTCAGATGTTGATTGTAGTGTTTTCAGGGGATTCTGGATGCCAAAAGACGTCGTCTGAAAAAAGCTGTGACAAAAATTTTCAATTAGAGACGCAGAGAAACGATAGTGTCTGCGTCTCTTGCCTCTGGTTTCAGGAAAACTACCATAACTCGATTCCACCTGCAGATCTAACTATAAAAACTACAATGCTAGAAAGAGCTCAATGAGACAAGAAAAATGAGCTAAAACACGACCAGTTTTAGTCAATAATGAATTTTAAAGGTAACGGACTCAGGACCCAGGAAGTCATAAACCCCAAGTTTGAACTTGTCTAAAACTAGCAGTGTTTAAGTTCATTTTGATGAGCTCATTGTGCTGAGCTCAAAACTATAGCTTTCACAGTTAGATCTGCAAGTTGAACCAAGTTACAGTCGTTTTTCTTTCCGAGGTTAGAAAAACGAGAGTCTCTGCGTCTCCAACCGACTTTTTCAAAACTGAAGAAACATAGTCGTGTTTAGACCCCTTCTGACCGTCTTACTCTGCAAATTCTAAAAATGTAATTTTAATAGTTAGATCTGCAGGTTGAGCCAAGTTACGGTCGATATAGCCACAAGTGTGAGAAACAGACACCCTCGTTTCTCTGCGTCTCTGACCGAATTCTCAAAATTGATCGATTCATGTCGTGTTTGGGCTCGTTTTGAAGCTGGCCTTTTATGAGTCTAGTGTTGAAAATTCATTTTTGTCAGGTTTCAGGTCAGAAAGTTATGAGCAAACTTGTAACTTTTCTTATGACTCATTTCCTCTTGTGAAGTACTACAAACCTCGAGAAACATTAAAAAAGAGTTTATTAATGACAAAAAATATATCAAGAGCGCCTGACTCATGCTCGCGGAGCCCATGGGCTCCGCGAGCACACGAAGTGAAAAAATGAGGACAGTTGTTCTTTCATGAGTTTCTTCTCTCACATGGGGATATTTTTGAAAAGCAGGTTTTAGTGTTTCATGAGTTGTTTTGTTTACTTTGTATTTGGTTTTCGGTTCATTTTAGTTTTTGAAAATTTCGTCCACAATTTCTTTTTCTCAAAGCTTCCAATTTTGATTTAGATTTTATTTCCAGATATTGAAAATGATTGAAAACCAAATGTCGACAGAAGCGAAGGAGTACCACACTTACTGCAAAATACTTACAGTAGTCATCATCCTGTTACAACTGGCACTTGGTGTGTATATCTATGTGACCTTCTATTGAAAAGCAGGTGAGATTTCAGATGATTTTAAAAAAATGTCAGTATTGGCGGGAAATTTGAAACCTTCTTTTGTGGTAAAAATCATAAAAATCGGACGCGAACTAGCAAAGTTACTATGTTTTGAAAGTCGAACAACAAAAATTTTTTTCGCGGATTCTCAATTTTTGACAATAACTATGTTAAGGTATGAAAACTTTGTCCTTTGAATTTCAAAAATGACTGAAATGTGTCGTGTTTAGGCTCATTCTAACAGTTAAACCTTGCTGAGCACAAAAATGTAGTATTCATAGTTAGATATGCCATTTGAACAGAGTTACGGTGTATTTTGTAAAACTTTGATTTTTGTAGTCCTCTCGGACAAAAGACCCTTTGAATTTCAAAAATTACAGTAAAAAACAATAAAAAACAATTTTCAGAATCTCTCCATATCCATTCATGTCAGCAATCAAAAACATCATTACAATTTTTTCATAATAATCAAGTTTTTTTCTCTTTCTTCCATTTTTCAGTTATAAACTGTACTGTTGTTTACTCTGTTAACTCTTGTAGATCTACTATTTTTCGTCATTTTTCGTAATTCCGCAATAAAATTTTTGGCATTCCGAGAGAGAAAAGAGGAACCTCGAGACATCGTTTGGTGATTAATGAGAGATAGAGAGAGAAAGAGATGGGTCAGGTTTTTCTCTGAGAGCAGATGAAAAGATGAAAGAAGAGTAAGCAGTTGCTCGTAATTTATATGTATGTTGTTTACTATGTGTTTTACGGGACTTCACACGGCGAGCATTTTCGCAACATTTGACACATGACATCGACCTTCTAGTTTTGGATTCAAAATTCATTTAACTTGAAAAATAAAATTGAACCTTGAAAGTTTTGTACATACATTATTGAAATACATCTTGAAACATACATTCTGTGAAAATTCGAACTCATTTAAAATATTTTCAGCCGAATTATAGCCAGTGTGTCTTTTCGAAAAAATTCCTCATAAAAATGCCTCGAAAAACGATCTCGAAATTTTTTTTTGGAAAAATTTAGGAAAAAAATTTCTCGAACATTTTTTTTTCGAAAAATTTTTCGAGGAATATTTTGAAAATTTCTCGAAATGTCGTGGAAGAAGAGACTCTGTCTTCACAACTATAATAATTCCACACAGGAATATACAAAACGTGTGTCTGAGTACGAGGAAGAAGAGAGAATTAACCGGAACGACCCGATGACCTGTGCCATGCTGATAACGATCTCATCTTTGCCACTATAAATAGCCGGAAGCTCCAGAGGAATCTTCAGTCGAGAAGCAAGAAGTCAAGAAGACAAGCTCAAACCGATCCCGCCGAACCAATGCTCCCACAAAACCCGATGGTCACGATGAACGCTCCAGAGGATCTCCGTGTGGTTGGAACTCCGCTCCCCAACGACGTCGCTCCGGTTCCTGGAACTGCTCCAATGGCTCCTGTTCTTCCGCCGGTTCACTCTACATCTCCAAAGGGTCCGTTTGAACTCATTGTCTCTTCTCTCGTCACTCAAATAAACGTGTTCGATAAGCCTATCTATATGTTCTCAAACAACTTGGGGAAGGGCAAAGCCTTCAGCCAAGACATGGTGCATCAGACCGTGGTTTAGAGCCAACTGATGAGAGAACTTTGGTACGCTTTCTTACACCACAAGCTCACCAACCGAGCTTCACATCAAACTTTTTGTTTCGGTTCCCTTCGGGACAGCGTGGCTCGGAGCAAATGGTTTTGATTTGTTTCTCTTCACAAAAGAAAACACACATAAGCAGAACACAGATTGTTACACAATACTTCTGAATCAAGGTCTTTCCATCTACTGATAATGTGGTCCCCCTGCTGAAATCAAACTAGCCACACACTTCTCACATAAACAAAGTGTGGTCCATCAGCATGTGATAAACTAGCCGCATGATCGGAAGTTACGTTGCTCTCTTTTGTATCAGCTGCATCCGTCAAGGCGCCAACGGCGGTTGCAACTGTTGCGATAGGGACGACTAGCTCAAACATTCCCCTCCATACTATACAGCATGTGTTGTCCACAACGATTGCTCATGTCCAAACTGTATTTTAAGCCACCGCGGAAGGCATTCATAGGGAATGTTGGTCTCTTTGAGTCAAGGAAGGCAACGATCTTCCCGGAGATTCCGATCCGTCTCTACCTGTAGCAATGTGAGGGTAACCTCTACGAGACGATAATAAATTCAACAGGAAATAGGCGAATGCAACGGAAAGCCTACATTTCCCAACTCACAAGCCGGAATCAGCAAATTACTTCCTCCAATTTCAGCGATCCACAATGCGACCGATCCACATCGTCCTCAACATCGTCTGGAAGGAGGCCGATCCCGTGATTCTTCACTCAACTCCCAAACCAGCAAGGCTGGTAAATACGGGAAGTGGACCACCTTGGGTCCCGCCAAATCCAAGCTCACTCGTCGAGCAACCAAATCAAAACTTCTCATCAAAGAAGTTCAGCACACTTTGGGCAATCCAACAGCTCCCAATTTCACTGCTCACATTCAAGATCAGTATCGCCGTCTTTCCGAGCTCATCAGCAAGCTCGAGAGCGCCGATAGTGAGGCTCTGAAAATGGTGCAGGACAATCCCGCACTCTCGTCATCTTCGGAAGTTTGCAACAAAAACTTTCTCGCATTAACCGAACACATTGAATCTCACAAATTCAAAAACTTGACGAAAGCGATGGAACATCTTCTCCAGCAAACGGAGGACGCCATCTCAGCCAACGTTTTCGCTCATTCCCACAAACCAATTCGGCCAGTCAAAGCCGAGATCACCAAGTCGGATTACAATACTTCTGTGCGATCCAGCAAATTGGATTCTCCGCACTCCGTCTTGTCCAAGTCCAAATCCTCGGAGCACCCGGAATCCAAGGATTCTATCACATCTGAGTCTCCACGAATCACACAAGATCCAATTCATCCTCATCAGGACCTCTCGGATCATCCCGATACCTACGTTGCTCCAAGGCAACAGCATCCAAAACACAAAGCTGGGCCCACTGCTCGCCCTGGATTTGATCAAATCTACACCACGAATCCAACAAGTGTAGTCCAGAATCCAAGCACGGACCCCACTCGTCCATTCCCACAATCAGGAGATCTAGAAAATCTTCTGAGCTCCATTCTTACACCATTCTCCATACAACTGGAGAACTTGTCCCAGCACATGGGACAAGTGATCCGAAACCAAATTCGGATCGATCAAGCTCAACAAATCTTGGTTTCCAATTTCCAAGCTCTCCAAGCACGTGTCGAAGTGATACAAAATCATATGGAGAGCCAGGAAGTAGATGAGTCACTCCATAGCTTATCAAACACCGAGGATTCTCACAAAATCCAAACAGATGCACCAAAACATGCAATCCTCTCCGGCAAGAGCCATCCCGATGACTCGAGTCCACCAAACCAGATTCCGATGGATTCGACGCCAAAGTCGAATTCTCCGGGTCTTTCCAACACACCTCCAACTCCGATCAACTTCTCCCCACCGAGTTACATGGGCTATCCATTCAATATTGCCTCGATCATTCAGACGGTCAAACCGTTTGATGGCTCCGCAGATTCCTACGCCCTTTTCATCACAAGATTCGATTCTCTCGTTCACAAGAATCCGAATATTGATGCAATCATGAAACAAAATATCTTGATTGGATTGTTGGACGGCGAGGCCAAAGTCCTCGTCACGTCTAGTGATCTGAGTGAAGAAGCGTANCGACAAATTTCCAGAGAATTTCTCGGAAAATTCTTAAAATGTAGTTCATCATTTCCCTGGACGAAAACTAACGCTACGACGCTCCAGAAGTCCGCATTGCGCTTTGTCTACCATATTTTTCGATAAATGTCACCGAAAATGTTTTTCCAAACAATTTTCAAAAAATTCTTGGAAAAAATTCCGAAAAAAATTCCGAAAAAATTTTCGACAAATTTCCAGAGAATTTCTCGGAAAATTCTTAAAATGTAGTTCATCATTTCCCCGGACGAAAACTATCGCTACGACGCTCCAGAAGTCCGCATTGCGCTTTGTCTACCGTATTTTTCGAGAAATGTCACCGAAATTGTTTTTCCGAACAATTTTCAAAAAATTCTTGGAAGAAATTCCGAAAAAATTTTTAAGAAAATTTTCGACAAATTTCCAGAGAATTTCTCGGAGATTCCTTAAAATGTAGTTCATCATTTCCCTGGACGAAAACAAACGCTACGACGCTCCAGAAGTCCGCATTGCGCTTTGTCTACCATATTTTTCGATAAATGTCACCGAAAATGTATTTCCGAACAATTTTCAAAAAATTCATGGAAAAAAATCCGAAAAAATTTTAAAGAAATTTTTCGACAAATTTCCAGAGAATTTCTCGGAAAATTCTTAAAATGTAGTTCATCATTTCCCTGGACGAAAACTAACGCTACGACGCTCCAGAAGTCCGCATTGCGCTTTGTCTACCATATTTTTCGAGAAATGTCACCGAAATTGTTTTTCCGAACAATTTTCAAAAAATTCTTGGAAAAAATTCCGAAAAAATTTTAAAGAAAATTTCCGACAAATTTCCAGAGAATTTCTCGGAAAATTCTTAAAATGTAGTTCATCATTTCCCTGGACGAAAACTATCGCTACGACGCTCCAGAAGTCCGCATTGCGCTTTGTCTACCATATTTTTCGATAAATGTCACCGAAAATGTTTTTCCGAACAATTTTCAAAAAATTCTTGGAAAAAATTCCGAAAAAAATTCCGAAAAAATTTTCGACAAATTTCCAGAGAATTTCTCGGAAAATTCTTAAAATGTAGTTCATCATTTCCCCGGACGAAAACTATCGCTACGACGCTCCAGAAGTCCGCATTGCGCTTTGTCTACCATATTTTTCGAGAAATGTCACCGAAATTGTTTTTCCGAACAATTTTCAAAAAATTCTTGGAAAAAATTCCGAAAAAATTTTAAAGAAATTTTTCGACAAATTTCCAGAGAATTTCTCGGAAAATCCTTAAAATGTAGTTCATCATTTCCCTGGACGAAAACTATGGCTACGACACTCCAGAAGTCCGCATTGCGCTTTGTCTACCGTATTTTTCGAGAAATGTCACCGAAATTGTTTTTCCGAACAATTTTCAAAAAATTCTTGGAAGAAATTCCGAAAAAATTTTTAAGAAATTTTTCGACAAATTTCCAGAGAATTTCTCGGAAAATTCTTAAAATGTAGTTCATCATTTCCCTGGACGAAAACTATGGCTACGACGCTCCAGAAGTCCGCATTGCGCTTTGTCTACCATATTTTTCGAGAAATGTCACCGAAATTGTTTTTCCGAACAATTTTCAAAAAATTCTTGGAAGAAATTCCGAAAAAATTTTTAAGAAATTTTTCGACAAATTTCCAGAGAATTTCTCGGAAAATCCTTAAAATGTAGTTCATCATTTCCCTGGACGAAAACTATGGCTACGACGCTCCAGAAGTCCGCATTGCGCTTTGTCTACCATATTTTTCGAGAAATGTCACCGAAATTGTTTTTCCGAACAATTTTCAAAAAATTATTGGAAAAAATTCCGAAAAAATTTTAAAGAAAATTTCCGACAAATTTCCAGAGAATTTCTCGGAAAATTCTTAAAATGTAGTTCATCATTTCCCCGGACGAAAACTATCGCTACGACGCTCCAGAAGTCCGCATTGCGCTTTGTCTACCGTATTTTTCGAGAAATGTCACCGAAATTGTTTTTCCGAACAATTTTCAAAAAATTCTTGGAAGAAATTCCGAAAAAATTTTTAAGAAATTTTTCGACAAATTTCCAGAGAATTTCTCGGAAAATCCTTAAAATGTAGTTCATCATTTCCCTGGACGAAAACTATGGCTACGACACTCCGAAATTCCGCATTGCGCTTTGTCTACCATATTTTTCGATAAATGTCACCGAAATTGTTTTTCCGAACAATTTTCAAAAAATTCTTGGAAAAAATTCCGAAAAAATTTTTAAGAAAATTTCCGACAAATTTCCAGAGAATTTCTCGGAAAATTCTTAAAATGTAGTTCATCATTTCCCTGGACGAAAACTAACGCTACGACGCTCCAGAAGTCCGCATTGCGCTTTGTCTACCGTACTTTTCGAGAAATGTCACCGAAATTGTTTTTCCGAACAATTTTCAAAAAATTCTTGGAAAAAATTCCGAAAAAATTTTTAAGAAAATTTCCGACAAATTTCCAGAGAATTTCTCGGAAAATTCTTAAAATGTAGTTCATCATTTCCCTGGACGAAAACTAACGCTACGACGCTCCAGAAGTCCGCATTGCGCTTTGTCTACCGTATTTTTCGAGAAATGTCACCGAAATTGTTTTTCCGAACAATTTTCAAAAAATTCTTGGAAAAAATTCCGAAAAAAATTTCGACAAATTTTTCGACAAATTTCCAGAGAATTTCTCGGAAAATTCTTAAAATGTAGTTCATCATTTCCCTGGACGAAAACTATGGCTACGACGTTCCAGAAGTCCGCATTGCGCTTTGTCCACCGTATTTTTCGATAAACGCCACCGAAAATGTTTTTCCAAACAATTTTCGAAAAATTCTTGGAAAAAATTCCGAAAAAATTTTCGACAAATTTCCAGAGAATTTCTCGGAAAATTCTTAAAATGTAGTTCATCATTTCCCTGGACGAAAACTATGGCTACGACGTTCCAGAAGTCCGCATTGCGCTTTGTCCACCGTATTTTTCGATAAATGTCACCGAAATTGTTTTTCCGAACAATTTTCAAAAAATTCTTGGAATAAATTCCGAAAAAATTTTCGACAAATTTCCAGAGAATTTCTCGGAAAATCCTTAAAATGTAGTTCATCATTTCCCTGGACGAAAACTATCGCTACGACGCTCCAGAAGTCCGCATTGCGCTTTGTCTACCATATTTTTCGATAAATGTCACCGAAAATGTTTTTCCGAACAATTTTCGAATAATTCTTGGAAAAAATTCCGAAAAAATTTTTAAGAAATTTTTCGACAAATTTCCAGAGAATTTCTCGGAAAATTCTTAAAATGTAGTTCATCATTTCCCCGGACGGAAACTAAAAAAAATTATTGGAAAAAGTTCCGAAAAAATTTTTAGAAATTTTTCGACAAATTTCCAGAGAATTTCTCGGAGAATTCTTAAAATGTAGTTCATCATTTCCCTGGACGAAAACTATGGCTACGACTCTCCGAAATTCCGCATTGCGCTTTGTCTACAATATTTTTCGATAAATGTCACCGAAAATGTTTTTCCAAACAACTTTCAAAAAAATCTTGGAAAAAATTCCGAAAAAATTTTAAAGAAATTTTTCGACAAATTTCCAGAGAATTTCTCGGAAAATCCTTAAAATGTAGTTCATCATTTCCCTGGACGAAAACTAACGCAACGACGCTCCAGAAGTCCGCATTGCGCTTTGTCTACCTTATTTTTCGATAAATGTCACCGAAAATGTTTTTCCGAACAATTTCCAAATATTCTTGGAAAAAATTCCGAAAAAATTTTAAAGAAATTTTTCGACAAATTTCCAGAGAATTTCTCGGAGAATTCTTAAAATGTAGTTCATCATTTCCCTGGACGAAAACTATGGCTACGACTCTCCGAAATTCCGCATTGCGCTTTGTCTACAATATTTTTCGATAAATGTCACCGAAAATGTTTTTCCAAACAATTTTCAGAAAATTCTTGGAAAGAATTCCGAAAAAATTTTCGACAAATTTTTCGACAAATTTCCAGAGAATTTCTCGGAAAATTCTTAAAATGTAGTTCATCATTTCCCTGGACGAAAACTATGGCTAAGACGCTCCAGAAGTCCGCATTGCGCTTTGTCTACCATTCGATAAATGTCACCGAAAATTTTTTTCCAAACAATTTTCAAAAAATTCTTGGAAAAAGGTTCGGTAGACAAAGCGCAATGCGGACTTTCGGAGTGTCGTCACCATAGTTCTCGTCCAGGGAAAGTAAGAACTACATTTTAACGATATTCCGAGGAGTCCTCTGTAAATTTGTCGAAAAATTATTCGAAAAATTTCTCGAAAATTGTTTGGAAAAACATTTTCGGTGACATTCATCGAAAAATCTTCGGTATTTTTCGGCCTATTTTTGCTGAGACGTTCGAAAGTCTTTGGTATTCTTTCAGCAAAGAGAACAAAAACATGGATAGAAAACTTTGCGTTTTTTGACAGAAAAGGGGTTGGCTAGAAAACCTATTGTCACGATTTCCGGGCCGGTGACCGCTCTTATCGCGTCTGTTCTCACCTTCAACTTGATCCTTGTTGACAGTTTGACAAAATCTATGGAGAATTTTTCACTAAGTAAAGAGTTTTTTGACCTTCCATTTTTCGAAAATTGTCAAAATCTCAGCGTTTATTGAACCACGGTGATATTCGATTACCCATTCCTCGCTAAAGTTTCGAGCTGGATAGAATTTGAGCACAGATTTGGAACCCTCGAGCCCGAATAATTCTAGGTAAGTTGTTTCCAGAACTTTACCAATTTACCGGAAGCAACTTCTCAATAAATGTACTTGTGAAAAACAGTGTTTACGTTCAGAAGTTGGTCAGAGAAAAAAAACCTCCAGAGAATCTAAAAGACAGGAAATATTTGAACCGAACAATGTCTCCTGAAAAATGTTAACAGGATGTTTTCCAAAAAAGAATCTGCGTTCGGGGGGAATCGAACCCCCGTCGAATGCTTGGAAGGCATCCATGCTGACCATTACACCACGAACGCGCATGTCTGCTTCCATCTTAAAGTTATGCAAAAGATAGCCATTGTTTTTGTGGTGTTTCCGTTTTGGACACGATCCAAAACCTGTTCCGCAATCTTCGCTTTCGCGGTGGAAAGACCATGCTATGGATTAACAAGAATATTCATATCAAGTCATTGTTTTCCGAGAAGCATGCGCGTTCGTGGTGTGATGGTCAGCATGGATGCCTTCCAAGCATTCGACGGGGGTTCGATTCCCCCCGAACGCAGATTGTTTTTGGGTTGATTTTCGAATCTTGTTTCCGTCTTTCGAACTTTTGAAACTTAACAATTATTAGTATTCGCTGAGTTTTGACTAGACTTTTTGTGAAAAAAAATACGCTAGAAATGCAACTTTTTATTTTGTGTGCAAATGAAAATCCAAAGGACAAATTCAAATCCTCCCAAAAAATTATCCAGCAGATTGTCACTCAATGAGAGGCTTCAATTCTTCCACCGATGCAATCTTAGCAGCGAGTCTTGCAGTGGGAAGTGCCAAATTTGTCATCACACTTGTAGACGAACGTTTTCTGCTCTCATTTGGACTATTGTTCATGATGGATACCTGAGAAAAATACGTTTTTTTTCAAAGTCAGACCTTAGGTACCTTTCTAGACTGCAAGCCCGGATCGTCGTCACTGGTTATGGAGATTTTGGGGGTTCTGGAAATTGTGTTGAAACTTACAGTGAAAGTGGTTTCGGATACCTGATTTCTTTCACAAATTGTGTGATTCTCAAGGAGTGGAGAAGAGAGCTAGTGGAAATCTGAAGGAATCTGCATGGCCCACTGACGGTGAGACTGTAGTCAGGGAGAAAGAAGAATCCGGTGGAGGGTTCTGGAAATGTAAATTGGTCGCGTTCAAAACTAAATTATAATACCTCGACCATATTGAATACACTGATCCATCTTGTTCAGAATGGCCTCACCAAAACATGTCCATGGGCCGCATTCGAAGACCAGATCTTTCTGAAAATAATCACAACCACACTACAATGTTAAATTATAGTTTCCACGCATACCTCATTGAACTTAATGGAAGCCTTTCCCTCTAGTATCAACACAAAACGTTTGCTCATAACACCGGCTTCAAACAAGTTCAAGGTTCCAGGAGACGTACTGTTCTTGGGTGGGACAATGAGCACCTCAAAATTCTAGTTCCTTTTAGAACCACATGGAAGTAACTCACTTCTCTGATATTCTGTTGAATCAAGTTCTCAAAAGCTTTCGGGTTCATCCCACTGAACAATGGGGTCTTCTCCAACAGCCACTTTTCGGTCATCTCTAACATGTGAAGTGACAATCTCTCACTCTTTTTCTCACTGCAAAACATTTCCGCCACACTCTTTTTGGAAGTGTTCGCTCTTCGTTTCTTTTGTGCATCTTCGGTGATGTAGCAGTCTGTTTCATCTGTGATCTCAGCCTGGAGGAGCTCTTCAGTGATGTCTTCCAGAGTGACAAGGCCGACAAGGGTGACAGGGTGCTCCTCAGGTGCATCAACAAGAGGGAGCATGGTGGCTTCAACGAGTTTCATCGACTTCTGAAATTGTTTGCCGAAAATCTTATTTCCCACCCCACAAAAATTTTCCAACCCCTTTTTCTTACCATAATGAAATTGTCCATCTTATCATCCACAAACTTCCCATGATGATGCTTCTTCACATCCAACGCTTTCGCCACCATCGCCAAATGATAGTCTCCCATCTTGAACTCATCCATCAACGCCGTCAATGGCATGTTCTCATCGACAATTCTCAATCTTCTCTTATTAAACCTCGCCACCGCTTTCACAGTGATGTTGTTATCCTTTCCAATCAACGCGAGATCACTCATGTACAACAAGTTCTTGACCTGAAGAGAGAACCCTTGGGTTTCTATCTTCTTCAACTTCTCATTACCTTATTTCTATTGTTGCCTTCGTAAACCGGAATTCTGGTGTAGCCTGAATCGGAGATTCTTGTCATCGTCTCGGCGTTCAACACTTGATCTTCAGACAACATAAAAACATCCTATAACAAAAAGATGATAGGGAATTTTGAATGGTAACATACATCAATATCAGTCATCACATCATGAACAGACTTTTTGGTGAGTTCCATAGCTCCAATGGCGATTTTCAAGGTGGGCATGTCCTGGAAAGGTCATCTTACTAGGGAATGGTGGGATGGGTACCACTGAACAGAGGAAGCTTCGAAACGTATTCCGACAGTTTCTAAAATTGCTAGAGACCTTCAAAAGTTGAGTAATGAGCTTGTGTAGAACTCAACTGCTGATGATCTGTAGTAGCTTAGTAAAATCTGAGAATATGTTTCAAAACTTCCGATTTCAAAAGGGATCTCACGTAGTCTGATCCTCAGATAAGTGATCAATGAGCAAACTTACAATATCACAACCTTCATTCTCCATATTCATCTTCAACATCTCCACCATCCTCGATCTGTTCACCACGTCAATATCCACTCCCGCGTATTTATCCAAAATCTGAAGAAAGCCCAAAGATTTCGTAATTCTAGTCCTTCTCACCTTTCCCAATGGCCAGGTGATAGGCATCAAAATAATCATGAAGAATCTGGTGATCAACACTGTGTTGGCTCCGACGGCTAAACCATACCTGAAATTGGTTACTTGGAGCACAAACGTTATAGTTTCACCAACTTGACACAAATACTCTGGGGAAGAATTTCTCCGAAAATTACAATTCCTACTGTAGATGCGACGAATGCAACGATTCCTTCTGCCATATCATCGAACAAGAGAGCGATTGCGGTATTCACAATCTGAATTTCTGAGATTTTAGAAACCCCCCAAAATCCACCAAGATCTATACCACATTCATAATGATAACGGTGCATAATAATCGGTTTCCGTGAATTCTCATGGGGTATATCGCAGCTGCATACTTTTTCTCACTCGGTGTCCCTGAAATTTTTGTTATCTCCAGTTCCACCTTTCCGTTTTCCCTTTTCCCAATTATTCTAACCGGATTTCATGAGAATTTTGAGCTCTTGCGGAGTGAGCGCCATTAATCCCAGTGTTAATCCCGAGCAGAGAGCAGAAATTGAGAAGAGAAGGCAGAGAAAGAGGCTCTGGAAAATTCCAAGTGATATCAGGATGAATGAAATCATCGACACTCAGACAGCCAAAGGGTGTTGCTAATCACTACCTGAACCCAAATCGGCATGTATGTCTCATGAGTCTTCTCCACTGTTTGAATCCAGGTTCTATCGTCGTCAATCTGGATCAACCCGTGGCTCTCCGACTTCAAGCAGATTCTCCATGGGCGAGGCCACCTGAATCTAGGAAATTGGAAATTGGAAACGAAGACCTCAAAGATCACATAGCAAGAGCCAAAAACGCACGCTATAAAAGAATACTTGAACACAATTTTCATATCCTTGTGAATATAAAATGCGCTCTCCGAAACATTGAATTCTGACGTCACGCATACAGAATCAGTGAATGCCACCATTTCAACCTAAAAATAGAGATGTGATCTTTGATTGAAAACTTGAAATTTTCACATACATCTTCCAACCCATGCCCGAATATCACTATATCCACAAGAGTGTCAGCTTCGACGAGAATTTCCCCGGCATCACTGAAACAGAAGAAGTGAAAGTGACGTGTTGAGAAACCACAAACCTATATCCCAAGAATCCCGGAGCATTCACGTCACTTTCAATTCGTACTCCCGATACAATTGGCCTCGTTTCCTGAAATTTCGAAATTGAGAGTCTTCCTCACTCTCTCTAGACATTCATCTCTCACCAGCTTCCCATCTATAAGCAGATTCTGTATGCATAACAAAACGAATAAAAGGAAAATTTTAATGATCATCAAATTAGACTCGGGTGAGAAGGAGAGAGTGGAAACAGGCAATGATAATGAAAGGAGCAAGTGGTGCAAATCAAAAACTACGTATGGGGCAGAAGAGTGGAGGGATGGGGGGAAGTTTAGTGATAAGAACAATAATTTAGGCTGAACAATGGGTAATTGACAGACTGGTGGGTAATCTGAATGGTATGTTATGATGACAAAGGGAAGTTAGTGAAAACATGAAACACTGTATTTCTAAGTACTTTCTTGATGATTCTATATTGTGATTTCATAATCGTGCAAAAAATGTCAGTTTTCCATACTGAATACTTGATTGAGAATGAAATGTTCTTCAAATAATTTATACTAATTAAAATAACACGCTAATGCGGTGGAGCGTGGTTGCGTTTGCCTAATACCATATCCACTTTTAATTCGTCAGTTTTAGAGATCTAATCGTTTGAAAATTTGCGAAAATGGCCTTGCAACCCCATTCGAAAGTTCAGGTTTCGTTCCATATATGGATCAAAAGTAAAAGAGTCTTAGAGTCCATCTAAACCGACAATCCTTTTGAGATTTTTCCGGAAGGAGAAAACTCTACAGTAGTTCCTCTTGTAGTTATGTATGTCGCATTTCTCCAAGATTTCTCCAAGACTTGGTCTTTAGGTCTTATTCATCTCATCGAAAAATTCAATCAAAAATGCTCTCCGTGTGGTCAAACTTTCGAAACCCACAGCTACTCAGTCTCAGTTGGCCGGTGGTCTTCTTTGGTCTGACGTGTCCCACTTTGAACGTCTTCCCAAGAAACAACAATTTTCATAGATTTCCGACTCCTTTTTTCTACCTATGAGCCTTTGAGTTTCTATCCATGAGCCTTTGAATCTCCTCGAAGCCTTTCCAAAGTTTTTTTGCTAAGCCCTCCAAGTGAAACGAACCCGAAGTCTACCCCCCGGCTCAAAACGTCACATGCATCCCATCTCAACTTTTCTCTCCCGTCGAACTCATCCTTTCATTTGTCATTTAGTTCAAAACATTTCCCAGCCTTCGCAAAGAATCCCCCTCTGCCGTCCCGTCTCCCTTTCTCCTTTCTTCGTTTTTTTCCATCTCCAGTACATTCGTCTTCTTTGCCGTCGCCTTCTTCTTCTTCTTCTCCTTCTTCTTCGTCGGTCGTCGTCGCATGACGCGTGTTTTTTTTCTCGCATGGGCCTCCCCCTCTCCTTCTCTCGCCGTCCTTGCTGCTCTCTTTCTCAGCGTTCTGCCGACAACACACAAAAGACGGCTGGGAGACACACGCGAGAATGGTCTTTTTAAGAGACGCAGACAGAGAAGAGTGGAAGGCCCGAGAAACAGTGTGTGCCCGCAAGAGAGTGTGTGCCGCGGACAAACTACTAAACGGCCGGCACTATCTGCGGGTGGTTCCGTCGGTCGTTTGGTGTGTGAGTGCGCGAAAACGAGAGAGTACACACACCCATTGATTTTCGGCTCGATACCACTCACACGAGACACGACACTCAACACAGACGCCGTCAAGAGAGAGGCAGACACAAAAGCAGCGGCGGCGAGGCGGCGAGAGAGAGAGAGAGAGAGAGGGCGAAAAAATGAAGTAAGGCAGCTTTCCCTTTCATGAGGTGTATGCAATTTCATTCTGTTTCAGCGTTATCAAGAAAGCTGCCTTCCTCGAACAGGACAACAGAGTGCTCGAGGAGGACGACGAACCAGTAGGAGGACAACCCGAGCTACCGAGGTAACTTGATGTAGGAACTTTACAGTGACTAATGGTCTACTTTTCAGCATCCGAGCTCGTCAAAGAAAAGCCGCTCGCAAGACCGTCGCCACCACAAGGAGAAAGAAGTCGAAGCGCAAGAAGGTCAGAAGGGGATCAAAGAGGACCGGCAAGGCGAAGGCGAAGAAAGCCAGGAAGGAAAGTCGATTCAGAGAAAAAGAGCCGAAGCTTCACATTCGGCAGAAGTAAGTTTTGATGGTGTGGTGAAGCATGTCCCTCTGGGTATATGACTGTTGTAATGGTCGTTGTACAGTAGTTCACGCAGTTTTTGTTTTGTCTCCTGCCACGAACCTCATCATTCATGAAGATGGCAGTAAAATTGACGGTCACGTTCCCTCAGAAAATTGATTCACTATCTCTTCTGCGATCTCCCTATTGTCAGCCCATTCCATTCGATCATTTTTTTTTTTTGGTTGGTCGATGGAAAAAAAATTGTTTTCACTTTTGTGGAGGCGTCGAGAGGAATGTTTATAGTGAACTTTCGTCTCGATTCCACTATCAGTTTTCCCATCGGAAAATTTCATGTCGTTTTTTTGGGCCATTCGACTGTGTGTCACGAGTTGGCTCCCAAAAAAGTTTTGACTTGATTGTCAGGAGGGCAGCAATTTGTGATCATATGACGGTCTCGTATATGAGATGAACGAATGTTCTTTGAACGACACTCGAAACTGGGCACACCCCGGTCCGTTTCGGTTCAGGTGGAACTGCCCAGTTCATCGTCCCGGCTAGAGTCGAGACTAGCCAGTCCACTGACTCGGCAAGGGTCGGCTTTGGTCAGTCTCTTGGCAAGGCAAGCTTCCCACTTGCTCATCCAGCAATCAAACAATAATGGTTAGATTCCTAGAAATAGCTCAAAACAATTCGATGAGGAACGCGGGCTGAAGCAAATCCAAGCAGGTCTCGCCCAGTCAGTCAGTTCTCAGGCCTGGTGCCAGCCATTATCGGTTGTGTTGATCACGCGTACTACCTTCCTAGATTAGCTCCGGCGAAAACCTATGCTCCAGATCAGGAAAGGTCCTTCGATCTAGTCAGCCTCTTTCAAACACATCGATTAAAAAACATCTGTTCTCTTGGCGGTTTCTGTATTTGGCAGCTGAAAGAGCTGATTTCAGTTGGAGCTAAAAATTTCATGCCTCACCAAATCCCTCGCCCCTCTTAACGTGTCTCCAACTCTGACGAGTATTCTCAGCGTTTCCAATTTGTAAAATTCAGCGTCACTGACACGTTATTTTTGGCTAGACAATGAGTACGTCATCTTCACTTCCCATATTATTCCATTCATTCTTCCTTCATCATCCCTCCCAAGAGTCCACCCCTTTTTCTATTCACCATCATTTCCAATTTCCGAGAGTGCTTCCCAGCCATTATCCGCTCCGTAAATCTACCATAACCCTGAGCCGACTTGCATTCGAACAAAAAAAGGGCCGTGCTGGACAAGGACAGCCATTAGAGAATTAGGGATTATACCTGCAAGACGGTGGTGTTCTTAATAATAGTGTGAGACGCGACGCACACGGGCAGATGTGCAGGTCTTGCACAAGATTTAGAGGAGATAAAGTGCTTCTTTCCCTCCTTACGACCTAGATTTGTCTTGTTAGACCATTAGCGTTTCCTGCATTTTATTTATAGGGTCTCTCCGTTTCCATCGAGCCTTTTCTATGGCTTCCATTCATTGCTCATCTTCCGAAAACGTAGTTCTCCCTTTCAATTCGGATCCATAGTTTCTAAAATAGACCTGACGCGGGAAGCACTAATCTCTGTGGATTATCAAACAAAGATCCACCCATTGTCGTAATCGAAGAGCTACAAGCGTTTCTGAAATATAAAATTAGCTAATAATCTCATGAAAAACATGTCCATGTTTGTAGTTTTAATACGACTAATCTTCTTTCTCTATTGAGCAGTACAAAAAACATCTACAGTAGGTCTTGAAATTTGGCCTAATCTGGCTCCGCCCCTCAGGAGGATTAGCTTTGTTGAAGAATTCTGATTGGCTTCATTCCATTTCCATTGGATTACGATAGAGACATCATCTTGTTTTCAATATAAATTTGAGCTATTGGGAAATAGTTTCTCTCCAATTTCCACCTCATAACAAGAACCGAAATGTGATTCTGCCGTTTCCAATTATAAAACGAAAATAACAGCTTTTCCCCCTTTCGACTATACGATTTCGATTTTCCTTCCCGTCACGCATATATCACGGGGGCCCTTTTTCAGTTCTCAAGATGACGTGAGGTAGATGGAAATGAGATGCATCTCGAAAACTGACAGAGTATAATAAATCAATCACAACGACGAGAAGCCACTCCGGCGGGCTCGCGACAAGCCAAATTTAGAAATGAGTCGCCCACCTACCGTATACCTGGGCGTGGCCTTTCGAGGCTCCGTAGAAAGGACACGTAGTGAAACGTCTTGGCTTGAGAGTGGAATAGGAGACTGTTTTCTCGCCTTCCCTAGGATCTTGATGTCCATGTTTGCGATACTAATGAAACAGTTTTTTCCTCTCAAGAATCATTCTCGAGAAGTCCTAACATCTTCTAAAACTTTCGAATTTCAGTGACACTGTGATCTTCGACGAAGAACCCGAGCCGCCGAAAATGCCTCCAAAGACATCGAAGGCTGTGAAAAAGGAAGATCAGTGAGTGATAATTGAGGTATCTTCATTATAACAAACTCAATATTTGCAGAGATGATCTTCTTGGTCAGATCATGGGTAATATGACCGCTCCCCCATCGAGTGGAAACGCTCGACGAGAAGAAGCACCGAAGAACAATTCGGTTTGGGCAAGACTGGAAGCCCAGAGGAGTGGCAGGTCTGTTTAGATTCCCCTCCTCCAGCATGTATATTTATGTTGTTCTATCCAATACTATCCCCGCTTTAACTCTTTCTCATGAAGTTTTCGATCCGATAAAAGTTTCAAAGTATAATTTTCTTACAACTCGAAAGTCAATGTTTCGAAATCGCTCTCAAAAACATGGAAATTTCAATGCCTAGAACACAACTTCGTAGAAAGAGATGCTCATGTCTGAGTGCCTTAAACAACATTTTTAGAATTTTGATAGTGACCGCCTTCTTTTCTAACTCTTCAGAGCAACTTCCCTACTCAACTCTCAGACACCTTAGACTCTATCCTCTTTTTTCAGAAGCGTGCCACCACCACCACCAGAATCCCGGAATGCTGACGTTCAACCAAGCTCATCAAACTCATCCTCGTCGTCTCGCTCGGCCTCTAGTCCGCGGCAGAGACCATCCGATTCCTATGAGCGACAAGAACCAGCTCCCGAGGCGAACTGGGGCGCTCCTGGCATGCATCCTGGGCCGTCTTACCAGTTTCCAGTGCTTCCTCAGTACCAGCCACATCCTCATTATCAACAACCTCCTCATCATCCGATGCAGGCAAACGTGGCACACCCCTATCCTCCCATGCAACATCCCTACCAGCCACAACCGAATAATGGAGGATATTTCAACCTACCGCCTCCTCCGCCTCCTCCGCCTGGTACTTATGGGCATCCGGTATACCCGTACTACTCTGATTCCAAGCCACCACTCAACTACTTCCCTGGCCCGCCGCAGACAAGACCTCCGATGTACGTCCAGCCACAGTCGTCCGAGTCACATTCTTATTCGCCGAGTGGAAGGCTGCGTAAAGGACCGCAGACGCCACCCCCAGACGATGAAGAAATTCGGTTACAACTGCTGTTGTTGGCCAGCAAAACTGTGAAGATGGAGCAGATGCCCGCACAAGATGGAGTGGATGCCCGCACAACTTCAAGAATGTCGGCAGAGACAACCAATGGTACTAATGAAGACATGGATGTGTCTCCAAAAGAGGGAACCAGTCGAGAATCTGCGCGACATGAACCAAAGGAGAAAAGATCCAGACACCATCGCAGTTCCAACAGAGATATGGATAGATCCCACCCCATCAGTGGATATGCGCCGAGCACTTCTCATCATGTGGCATACAGTGCTCCCGTCCGGCCCAGAGAAGCTCCTGTGAAGACTGTAGACATCAATAGTCTTTCGCAAGAAGAAAGAGAGAAGATGAAACTCGAAGAAAAAGAAGAGGAGGAGAAGCTTTTGATCCTTCGATTGGCAGAGTACAGAAGACTGCTGTATGAAACGGGAAAGAAGCCAGAGACGGTGAGTGATCAATCTTGAAGTTTATAAAAAAAAATTTTTAAAGCCTAGCAAACTATTACCACCTTATCAACGCTAGTTGCATTTTCAGAGTCCGTACAGTGAAAGGATCACATCTGAGGGCCCGGGCGACAACAACAACACTGTAAGTTTCCTTCATAGACATCAAACAAATCATCTTGATATTTTCAGTGGGGCAGTAGAGAGTACGGGATGTTCGCTGATCTCATTCGCGCGAAATGCTGTAGACACATGTGAGTTTTTTCATTCAGAAAGTTCATTTCAATATTCTCCTCTTTCAGCACGTTCTTCATAAATAAAGAACTCGTGCATGAAGTTCACAGAACATTGGCAAAAGCCGGAAACGTCCATCGCTACACCACCGACGAGTTCATCAACCAACTGTTTCGAGGCTACTACCACTACAGCACCTGGTTCAATCCATATGATACCGAACGAGATAGTGAGTTTCAAACGCTCTGCCTTCTTTACGCTCTATATTCATTTTTCAGGATTCGAGATCTCACTCATGTACAAGGATCGATGCCCGAGAGTGAAATGGGTTGATGGATGGCTCCATGGCGGAAATGGAAGGATGATTACTCCTAAGGAGAAGGATCCACCACTCATCGCAAAGCTTGATGAGGAGGATTTGCGTATCCAGGAGGCTAAAGAGGAGGAAGAGAGAAAGCGTCAGGAACGGAAGAGAATGCATCTCGAAATGGCCAGCGAGAGTGAAACGCCAGCAGTGAAGCAGATCAAGGAGGAGGCGGACGAAGAGGAGCCATCCACTTCATCTACCATGAACCATTCGGAGGAACCGGGGCTCACCGAGGACACCTCAGCGGAACCATCATCTCTGACAATTGTGGACAACTCAGAAAAGCCGTCTGTTCCGTCCATCACGGCTGAGGTGGATGAGCATGCTTCTCGTTCGTCCCCGGCAATGGATGCAGATGAGCCAGTAGCATTGGATGCTCTGATTGAAGATGAACCAGGAGCAAAGGATGATACAGCCTCACCAACGTCTACCGAGGACTGTGCACAGGAGCTATCAAAATTAGCCGGCACATTGACCAAGGATGAACTATCCAGAGCCTCCAGCCCAATAGATTCTGATGAGCAGTTCACGTCATCTACGCAGAGCAATGCGAAAGAGCAAGAGTCGTCGTCCGTCAATGAAAATGACTATAAGCTTTGCTCGACGACTGCTAGCGATCCAGATGAGCCGATCGCATCTTCCGCCGAGAAAAATGCAAAGGAGCCGTCCTCTCCGTCTCTCAAGGGTAACTCGGATGGCCTGTCTGTTCGATCTATCCCTCTTGATATGGAGCAACTGACGACGTCTTCCGCCTCAGAGAAGGCAGATGAGCCGATCTCATCTTCCTCCGAGGACAATGCAAAGGAGCCGTCTATCAAGGATACCTCGGATAGCCTGTCTGTTCACTCCATCCCTATTGAGATGGAGCAGTCTTCCGCCACAGAGAAGGCAGATGAGCCGATGCCATCTTTCATCAAGGACAATACAGAGATGCAAGAGTCGTCGTTCGTCAATGACATTGGTGATAAGCTTTGCTCGACGACTGCTAGCGATCCAGATGAGCCGATCTCATCTTCCACCGAGGACACTGCAAAGGAGCTGCCATCTCCGTCTCTCAAGGATTGCTCCGATAGCCTGTCTGTTCACTCCATCCCTATTGAGATGGAGCAGTCTTCCGTCATGGAGAAGGCAGATGAGCCGATGCCATCTTCCACCGATGACAATGCAAAGGAACCGTCATCTCCGTCTTTCAACGAGAACTCGAATAGCCTGTCTGTTCACTCCATCCCTATTGAGATGGAGCAGTCTTCCGTCACAGAGAAGGCAGATGAGCCGATGCCATCTTCCACCGATGACAATGCAAAGGAGCCGTCATCTCCGTCTTTCAAAGAGAACTCGGATTGCCTGTCTGTTCACTCCATCCCTATTGAGATGGAGCAGTCTTCCGTCACAGAGAAGGCAGATGAGCCGATGCCATCTTCCACCGATGACAATGCAAAGGAACCGTCATCTCCGTCTTTCAACGAGAACTCGAATAGCCTGTCTGTTCACTCCATCCCTATTGAGATGGAGCAGTCTTCCGCCACAGAGAAGGCAGATAAGCCGATGCCATCTTACATCGAGGACAATTCAGAGGTTGAAAATGGTGATGAGCTAGACGCGCCCACCTCGGGCAA
This sequence comes from Caenorhabditis sp. 40 LS-2015, assembly GCA_900536305.3. Lineage (NCBI taxonomy): Eukaryota > Metazoa > Nematoda > Chromadorea > Rhabditida > Rhabditidae > Caenorhabditis > Caenorhabditis tribulationis. The sequence continues at coordinate 3,986 of LR543265.1, read as the reverse complement.
TCCAGATGGAGAGAGCCTGTCTCTCATAAATGACAATGCGGAGGAGCAATCATCTCCGTTTTCCATGGACTACTCAGATAAGTCATCTGTTTCGTTCGTTCCTGTCGAAAAGGTGCAGCTAGCGACGTCGCCTTCATCGAATGCATATGAGCAGATCCAGTATTCCACAAAAGCTGATGAAGAAAAGCCAGGAACTCTGCCCATCAAGACCGAGATTGATCTGGAAGGTAATACAGATGGGCCAGTATCGGATTCCACCAAGGACAATGCAGTGGAGCCGTCATCTTCGTCTATCGAGGATAGCTCAGATAGCATGTCTGTTCGGTCGATCCCTCTTGAGATGGAGCAGCTGACGATGTCTTCCGTCACAGAGAAGGCAGATGAGCCGATGCCATCTTTTATCAAGGACAATACAGAGGTGCAAGAGTCGTCGTCTGTCGAGGAAAATGGTGATGAGCTAGACACGCTGTCCACCTCAGGCAATTCAGACGAACAGATCCTGTCTGTCACCAATGGCAATGCGAAAGAGCAATCAACTCCGTTTTCCATGGACTACTCAGATAAGTCATCTGTTTCCTTCGTTCCTGTCGAGAAGGTGCAGCTAGCGACGTCGTCCTCCGCACCAGATGCACATGAACAGATCCAGCATTCCACCAAAGCCGATGAGAACAAGCCAGGAACTCTGCCCATCATGACCGAGATAGATCTGGAAGGTAATCCAGATGAGCCAGTAGCGGATTCCACCACAGACAATGCAGTGGAGCCGTCATCTCCGTCTCTCAAGGATAACTCGGATAGCATGTCTGTTCACTCCATCCCTATTGAGATGGAACAGTCTTCCGCCACAGAAAAGGCAGATGAGCCGATGCCATCTTCCACCGAGGACAATACAGAGATGCAAGAATCGTCGTCTACCAAGGTTGATGAGCTAGACACGCTGTCCACCTCGGGCAATCCAGTCGAACAGACCCTATCTCTCACCAATGGCAATGCAGATGAGCAATCATCACTGTCTTTCATGGACTTCTCAGATAAGTCATCTGTTTCGTTCGTTCCTGTCGAGAAGGTGAAGCTAGCGACGTCGTCCACATCGAATGCATGCGAGCAGATCCAATATTCCATCAAAGCCGATGAGGACAAGCCAGGAATTTTGCCCATTGAGACCGAGATGGATGTAGATAATGCAGATGAGCCAGTTTCGGATTCCACCAAAGACAATGCAGTGGAGCCGTTATCAGAGTCAATCGTGGAAAACTCTAATGGTCCATCGGTTATGTCCACCACTGACAAGAAGGATCAGATAAAGACGTCGGCCACGAGCAATCCAGATGAGCCATCCTCGGATCTCATCAAGGACAAGACAGATAAGACTCCCGTCTTGACTACCTCTGACAGTGTAAACGTCCGAGGCACTTCGTCGACTGCTATCGTGAACGATAAGAAACCCAAATCCTCAAGCAAGAGCAATCGTGATAAGCGGTCAACTTCGAACACTCCTAGAAAACCGGATCTTCAAGGCACTTCGAAAGCTTCAATCAAGGATAAAAGAGCCCCGTCATCCGTAAAGGCTAGGGATCATGAAGTAGTCAAGTCCATTGCGACACATCCAACTGATGCTACTAAGAAATCCAAGTCCGCAGACAGTGGCTCATCACGATCATCACAGAAGTCATCTGAATCTTCGTCGAAGAAGGTGAGTATTAGAAATGATTTCGAAGAAAACACTTTCAACTTTCTTTTTATGCAGAAAAAAAAGTATTGCTTCCAGCACTAAATCTCACACAGATGAGGTGGACTTCATCATAATCATATTTCTATTTTCAGAGAGCTCGAGCGGAGGAAGAGCCGAAGGAGAAGAAGAAGAAGGATGAGGAGGCTCTTCCGGACAATACCCTCGGCTCACTCATACAGAAGGTCAAGGATGATACCACGTCCAGCTCAAATGCGTCTTCAGATGATAATGGCGGAGTAGCTAAGAAGAGAATGAGGATCGATAATGCCACAGAGGAAAGAACTGTGAAAGTGGAGGAAGCAGTTAGACGGGAGAGCTCATCTCAAACTCGCAATGGAGGGTCAAATCAACGGCGGAGAGGAGCGAGGAGAGCTAATCGGAACAGATCACGTGATCGGCGAGCTTCTTCGTCACCAGTGAACCGTACCAGGAATCTCTCATCTCGTAGCGACGGGCCACAATGTTCAACCTTCCAAGCGGTTGGTCAGTTTGGAAGGAACCGAAAAGATATCATCGAACAGAAAAGAGCCGCGGAGATCGCAATGCATCTCGACCGGAACGAAGAGAAGAGAAAAGGCGAGGACGAACGTTTCGATTTTCTGGTGAGCCATGGAGTTCATGTAGACCGAGAGACATTCAGTAAGAAGCGAGGCGGATTCAAAAGAGTCGAATCTCGTCGGTTAGCACATCCCAGATCTCTCTCGCCGCGTCGTCCATCTCCAGTCCGAAGAGCCCGATCTCCGAGTTCGGATCCGCGAAACCGTGCTCGTGAAAACCAACCGGCACGCCGAGGAGGAAACGGTAAATACTACACGGGCAATCGTGGAAGACGCCGTGGAAAGAATCGCAAAGCAAAGCGCCGCGCTCAGGAGGATGTTCGGAAGAAGCCAATACAAGAGCGAATTGCATGGCCTTCTCCAAAGTAAGTGGGAAAACTATTAGAAGATTTAGATAGCTCACACTCTCAGGAAATGGTTGTTATATTGTTAGAATGGGGTGTTCTGTGTCGAAGTGACTGTCAGCAGTAAAAATACTGTTCTCCATGTTTTGAGTGGATCAAATTATAAAGGATGGGTCTGAAGTGAAAAAAATTGTCCCAAGCAAATAGAGTCGAACTAGGTGGAAACAAATGGATACCAAAAATAATAGAAATTCGAAGTCGAGATCATTTCTGACGCGGCTTCTGGGCTTTTCCGAAGCCTAAAATATTTGTATACTAATTCTAGGCCTCTCTCTCCCTCTCTTGGGACCAACTTTCAACTTGTATATCAGACTAGTTGCACTCAAATTTGAAACCGTAGGACGAACTTTTCAGGCAGTTGTTAAAACAGTTCAGTTTGTCATCAGCATTCCTTTTCCAAACTTCCAACGGACCTCCAGAAGTTATGCTTCTGAGGTGTTTTAGCAAGCTCAGCCGTTGCAGGTTTCGAAAATATAAAAACAAAACTTCCAAAAAATCCTCTTTCCAAAAATACCCATCCTATGTGGAACTATCACAGCTTTCGAATTATTCCCTAGCTGGCTAGTTTTGTAGGACCCTTTGCTAGCAAGCCAAAAACGCTTTTTGCGCTACCTCGTTCACTAGATGGTGTAAGTTTAAACTTTCAAAGATTCATCTCTATATTGCAGACGTGCGGAACGAGGCAGGCGCCGCGGTCGTCGTTAGAGCTCGAACGTCTTCTCCCACTTCTCCACTGACGTCTTCTTCAACAGCGTCTTGATTGTCTTCACTATTCTCGAAATGATCGCCAATTGACATTTCCATAATTTCATTCAATATATTTGTTCGTTACTATTTTCTTCATTCATTTTTTTTTCTTCTTGGAACTTTTCATTTTCATTCTTTCTTCATGCCGATTTTCATCCCTTTGTTTTCATGATTGATATCGTTTTTCTTTTTCTGTTAGTCTCGCTTTCCCACACGCTTATCATTTTCTCTGCCTGTAGTTGCCCTTCGCAAATCACTTGTCGCTTCCCATCTCAATTTTCACAGCTTTCCCCGTGATCCCATCTTCTCAGTTTCGTTCCCCATTCCACAATTTGTAGCAGAGCGGAAAGTCTGATTCCCTTTCCGATTGTTCTCTGAGATCGTGATCCCCCGTTGAAGAATCAAAGTTAGTGTAGCAGAGCGAAGAGTTTGATTCTACTCTTCTACCCTCTCTTATTAAATGCGGAACGCAGAGGTGAGGCATTTTGTGGGCGGAGTCAGAGCGTGGAAAAAAATGTCGAAAAAACCTGTCACACACTTTGGACG
>LR543262.1:0-27313 GCA_900536305.3 Caenorhabditis sp. 40 LS-2015 | reverse complement strand
TAAGGCGATAATTCAGGGGGAATTTGAGGGCAAATTCGAGAGACCCTGAATTAGATCGCCGCCAGGTTGGCAATTTTCGCCGGGCGAGCGTCGAATTGACAACACTCCGGGGGGCAGGGGGGGGAGGCCAAGTAGGTGACGACCGTCGTGTGGACGTAGTTGATATAGGGAGCTTTGGCCTTCCTTGGTAGATACTCTCGAGTTCTCCGGTCGGGTAGCTTTTTCTCGCTATAGTCCATTAGTTGTTGAGGTGTCATGTTGGGATCTTGATATTGGTCTCCTCCTTCTTCAAGTTCGAGTTCTTGGGTGTCATAATCGATTTCCTCTTCATCAATCACTGGTTCACCGATTATCGGGAGATCAGCTGTGGATGGGATATCTACTGTGGATACATTTGGACCTTCGGAATCATGGTGGTTCTTTGGAGTGTACTCTGCTTGTGGATACTCAAAGAGTGCAGGTGAAGGGGGTGTTGGTTTTGACTTCAACCTGGGATCGTCGTTGGTAGTGGGGTTACCTTTGAAGTCTTTTTGGTCTTCACAAGACTCGATTTCCAACGGGATCAGCTGACAGACTGATCTTTTGTAGAGTCTTCCCTTGCATTTCACTACCACGGAGCGGATGTCTCCATTTCTTGATGGACAGATCTGCATGATTATTCCGAGTGGCCATTTATTTCTCCTGACTAAGTTGGTATTGATCAACACCACTTGACCGACTTTTGGTTTCAGAGTGGAACACCTCTTTCCTTTGTGTTTTGATTCACGAAGGTGGAGGAGGTAGCCGAGTGACCAGAATTTCCAGATTTCTTCTATGACTGTGTCGATTTTGCTCAGATGGGCTCTTGTGCGAGTTTCTGCTGACGATCTTCTCGGGTCGTATGGATGGTCATGAGCTGGGATTTCGAGGAGTGATCCAGGAAATTGAAAGTCAATTGGTCTGAGGGCTACCATGTCCTTTTCTCCTTTTGCATGTGGGTACAAGGGGCGGCTGTTGATCATGGCTTCGGCTCCAGCGAGGACACGACGTAGAGAGTGGTACTCAAGTATGGTTCTTCCGATGACTTTGTCCAGTTGGTGTTTGACTAGTCCTACTACACGTTCATAGATTCCGCCTTGCCACGGCGAGAGCGGGGTGATGTAGATGAAGTCGATCTGCCGTTCGGCGAGGAACGATGTGAGGGAGTCCGAAGGTTCGGCTCGTTCGATGTCTTCGTTCAGAAGCTTCTCACCGAGTTGGAACGTGGTAGCGTTGTCGCTGTAGATGGTCTGTGGGGTACCGGATCTTGAGAACACGATTGCTAGAGATTCAATGTATCTCTCGGTAGTTCCGTCTGGGACTACTTCTAGTCGGGCTCCTCTGGTAACCAAACATNGAGATTCAATGTATCTCTCGGTAGTTCCGTCTGGGACTACTTCTAGTCGGGCTCCTCTGGTAACCAAACATGAATAGATTAGAATCAAGGCTTTACCGGTTGAACCATCATCTTTGATGTATGGGACTGGGCCCAAGTAGTCGAGTCCAACGTGTTGGAAGGGGACTGACGGCTCTGTTCTTATTGCTGGGAGTACCTGAGAGTTTGGATACGCGAATGGTTTTCCGATCACTTTTTTGCATTTTGTGCATTGAGTAATGACTCTCTTGACGAGTTTCTTGTCTCCGTGGATGTGGTACTTGGTTCTCAGAGCGCTGATGGTGTACGATTCTGGTAGATGCCCAGTCAACTCATGGGTTTCTCTGACGATGAGCTCGGCCAGAGTATGCTTGGAGTGGATGAGGATAGGCTCATGAGCTTCTTGTGGAAGTACACTGGAGTTCACTTGTCTTTTCAGTCGGTAAAGTCCATCTTCATCTATCTTTTTGTTTATGTCAGAGGGAAATTTGTATCCGAGACGTTCAGATTCAGCGTAGTGCTGATGGATGACGAATGTTCTTGCCATTTTACGTCTGAGTGTTGGCTGATCTTGGGTGCTTTGTGCAAATTCTTTCATCAAATAGGATTCCCATTGATGTTTCGGGAACATTTTTTGAATTGCTAGAAGAACTCTGTGAATGTATGTGACAAGTTTTCTCATGGACTTTGTTCTTGTGAATGGAACGATTGTGGCTGGTAGATCTTGGGTGGATACCGTAAGGACAGTTTCAGTTTTAGGTGGTTTTGATGATGATAGAGTTTTGGTGTTCTTGGGCTTCTTGGATTTCGGATCGATCTTGTCTTCGAGTACTAGATCGTGGAACTCTTTCACATTTTCTACTGGTCCTTCGATTTTTGACGGCCACTCTTCTCGTCCTTTCTTCAAGAATTCTGGTCCCTTGAACCAAAGAGAACTTTGTTGGAGTTCGGTGGTACTCATTCCTCTTGTCGCGAAATCCGCTGGATTCATTTTTGTTGGACAGTGTCTGATGGATACTTCGATATTTTTCTCTGTGAGCCAGTCTCTATTCGCATGGAAAGCTTTGACTCTGTTGGCTACAAGTGGTCTACTGATACTCTTTTTGAGTAACCAGAACAGAGAGATCGCACTGTCTGTCATGAAGCAAATTTCGACGACTGGAATTCGGATCTCTTTGATTACCTTGATGGCAAGATTGGATCCGATCACGATGGCGGATACCTCTAGAATCGGGATAGTCCATGTCTCACTTTTCGCTGGTTTGATCTTATTCTTTGCGCAGAACAGATTGACGGTCGGCTCTCCTTTCTCGAAGGAATAGTGTGTGTAGACACACGTTCCCATGAAGTCTTGGGAAGCATCTGAGAAGATGATGAGTCGAAGCTTGGATTCACCGTAGTTGGATACTATCTGTCTTGGAATGGTGATCGTCTTGTCCTTGAACGCTTGTTGGCATCTCTTCCAGCTGGGGATCCGTTTCGGATGAATTGGGTCATTCCATTTCATTCCTTCATCGGTCCAGCATTCTTGCATCAGTCTTTTGGGGGCGACGAGGAGAGGACATACTATTCCGATTGGGTCGAAAGTCTCTGCCAGTCTTGAGGCTACTTGTCTTTTGGTTGGTTCAGATTCTTCTAGAATTGCGATTTTGATCGACCAGGTGTCTGTGATGGTATCCCAGGAATATCCCAGCAGTTTGATGGTACTGCTTTTGGCTCTATCTTCCTCTGGAATGTTTTTCATTTCTTCTGGATCGTTGACGACAAATTCTCTCAAGTTCATTCCCATTCCATTGAAGATTCCTTTAGATTGGATTACGATAATTCTGATCTTTATCTTTTTGTTTGTGTAGTACATTACATTGTCGACATAGATATTTTCTTTTGTCGGGTCATTCAATGGGTGTGGATACTTGTCCAAGAAGAAGAAAATTGTAGAGGTTAGAAGGAAAGGACTGCATGATAGGCCAAAGGGAATTTTCCTGAAGTGGAATACCTCGATGTTGTCCGGAGTAGGGGGTTTCGAGATGTCTTTTAGCCACAAAAAGCGAGTCAAGTCTCTGAACTCTTCCTGCATCTGTACTTGATGGAAAGCCTTTTCGATATCGGCTACCACAATGTACTTGTACATTCTTGCTCTGAGCAAGATTCCAAAGATGGATTGGAGGGTACATGGTCCTGGGAAGACGCAGTCATTCAGTGACAATTGGCCTTTTTTATGGCTGGATGCATCATAGACGATTCTTACTTTGGTAGTAGCTGATGTCATCTTGATGACGGCTCTGTGTGGAATGAAGTAAGAGATGTATCCTTTTCTTGTTGACTCGTTCATCATTTTTGTGGTTACTCTGGCAACGATCTTTCTTTCGAGCTGTTCCTGGATGATCTCATTGTAGGTCTGCATCAAGTTTTTTCCTCTCTTGAGGGTTATCAATAAACTTCCGAGTCGTTTGATGGCTACCTCATAATTATCAGCCAAACGTTTTTCGTTACCATTATATGGCAATGCGACTTCAAATTCTCCGAGTTCATTAAACCGGGCGTTCTGGTTGAATTCCGCTAGCAGATCTCGGGCTTCCTTGCCAGTCACGTCGTCCAGAGTTGGAGATCGCATTCCGATGTTTTCAATATTCCACATTTGGGATACTTCCATCATCAGTCTTAAATCTTCATTTTCAGGATCTGTAGTGTCCAATATCGTCATGATGTAGTTTTGGCTATCGTCTGGATATGAAGCGATATCGTCAATGGACAATGGATTTTTCATTAGAAGTCCTAGATTCGGGGTGGGATACACGATATATCCAAACACCGTTTCCTCAAGTAGTCTTCCTGATGGGAGGACGTGACGTTTGGTACTTGGGAGGGACTGGATCCACGAGATGATATCGTTTCCGATGATCATGTCAATGGGGTTTCCTGAGAGCTCCTGTTCTTGCTGGAGCTTGTTGGGCGATAGCTTCTTATCCTTCAGATATTTCATGTCTTTCTTGGACAATTGTGGAGTACGGAAGTGGGTAGGTGGTAGCTGAGGGGAGCCGGCTACTCGGAGGGATATTGGTTCCTCAGAGAGATCATTTTTTAGGGATAACTTGTATGCATTGGAGGGGATGGTTACGGTGGATCCGAATCCGGCGACTGTGATCTCAGTTGATCCCAGCAGTGTCAGGTTTAGATTATCAGCTGAACGGTGATCGATTAGCGACAATGAAGCGCCTGAATCAACGAGTGTTAGAATGGGATCTCCTTTCGGAGTGTGGATACAGAAGAAGGGAAGCTTGTAGTCTTCGTCTTCGGTGTTTGCTGATGTGGCCAGATGGTTGATATGATTCTTGGTTTCTGACAACTGCTTGAGAAAAATAGAGGAGTCTTCGGATTCTTTGCCGTTGGTGTTTGGGTGGATACGAATAACATTATCAAACTTAGAAACAGTGGGATTTTGAGGTGGGTACGGTGTATCAAGGTTAGTGGAACAACAATAATTTTGGTTAGTGAAACAACTGGAAACATTATGAGAAGTGGGTGGCGCCTGAAGCGATGTTGTTGCTTCTGCGCCTGCCTTCCGAAGAGGCTTATTGTTTTGGTTGGCCACGAAAAAATGTTTTTCTCTGGCGGGGCGCTTGACGGGATTCGTAGCGGACGATTGGGCGGGCGTCGTTGGTTGGATAGTTTTTCTCATCTCTGTAGTACTCCTTCTTCGGACATCCTCCCATGTGGTGGAGTCCACGGCAGTAGCCGCACACCGTTCTGTTCCGACATTGTTCGATGGAATGGCCTTCTTGATTGCACAGTTCGCAGAGACCTTTCTGTTTGGCGATTCTTCTGAATTCAGCACTTGGCAGTTCGCATCTGATGGCGTTGTGCGGTTTGCCACTGCAGGTGTTGCAGGTGCTTCTCGTTTCTTCTGCGAGGAATGGAAAGGAATAAGGCAGGATGAAGTAGTACGGAGCCGAGTACCCCGGAGCGTAGATTCCTGGAAGCTGTTCTCCCGTTTCTTCGACCGTATAGGTGTCCGGAATATTTCTTTTGGAGTACGCTACCGGTTGGTTGTCTTCAGACGAATTTCTTTGGTTTCCTTGATTTGTGTTTCTGTTGTTCACTGGGTTGTAGCCATTGGCTCGATACCCGTTTCCATTTGGGCGATTGCCCGAATAGTTGGTGTTTCTCTGAGTCTGATGGTTGTTATTGTATCTTTGGTTTTGAGAGTTGAAACTTGGTCTCTGTTGTTGGTAGTTGTTGTTGAATCTTGGTGGATACGTTTGTTGCTCGGCCACGTATACTGCTGGAATCTCGTTTCTACCTCTGACCAACTTCTTGCCGAGGAGTGTCTCCTTTCGTTTCAGCGTCTTGATTGATTCCGCGACTGCGTCGTGGACCATGGTGAACGTGATCTTGTCAGAATCATTTTTCATGACTGGCATGATATCGCTGAGGATGGCCTCTGGCAGTTTCTGGCAGAAGGGAGCGATGGTTCTTTCGTCATCGACGTTGAGTTTCTTTTCTTTGAGAAGATTGACGATGGATCGATGTGCTTGGAGATCATGGATCATCCGATCGCAATCGGTCTGGTGGAAAGGCAATGCGACTAATTTCTCATGCAGTTCCATACGGTCGGTTTTGGTACCGTATACTTGCTCAAGTTCAAAGAACGTCATCTCAACTGCTGCTGACGTGTTCTCCAGATTCTGCAGGCACTTTGCCGCTGGTCCGACCAAGTGTCTGGACAACTCGATGTATCTTTCGTCGTCAGAAAGGTACGGATTTTCAACAACATTACTATAGAAGACTCTCTTGAAGATACTCAATTGGCCCGTGCCATCAAAGTTAATAAGCTTTTTCTCGTATTTGTCAAACTTTTTCGGATTCTGGGAATGGTGGTACGAGGATTCATATTCCGATCTTTGATCATTTCTTTCTCCGTTTGGGATACTGGAAATGTTTTGTGGGAAATTGAATTGTCTGGGATCGGCTTGAGGAGTACTGTGGAAGTTTTGGTGAGCTTGGTTTTCCGAGTCTTTGTGGTTGTATCTGCTCATGTATTCTTCGGCCATGTCTTCCTCGTCTTGATCGTTATCTCCATTACTGAATTGGAACTGGAGTTTGCGCTCGTTTGCTTGCTTATTGTTGATGAACAGGTTCGTTGAGATATCAGCAGTGATTTTGTCAACTGCAGCTTCGAGGGTTTGTGTAATCATCTCAGCATTTTTGTGTTCCAATTGTTGGAACGATTTATGGATTTCTTGGAGGATGATTGAGTCATTTGATGGTGGTGGTACGCGATGGTCGGAACTTGCGATGGAAAGATCGACTGGATCTTCTTGGATGGAGGTCTCGTTGGAGTTGGCTACCGAGAAAAACTTTTCGTTCTCCTGATCTTGTGCTGATTTTTTCGCTGCAAGTTCTGCTTTCATAGTTTCGACTTTGGCTTGGAGTCCCAAGATGAGTTCAGTCTCTTTCTTTTTGGTTGCTTGCTCCTCATTGTCTTTTTCCTCAGCCTCAAGACGTTTTTGACGTTCTTCTTCGGCTTGGTTTGCTTTTGTCTTGGCCTCGGCCTGAAGCTTGTCTAGCTTTTCTGTCTCTCCGCGGAGCTTTTCGAACTCGTCGTAAAGCGATTCAGCAATTTTCTCGTTTTGTTCCGTCGAGTTTTCCATCAAGGCCTTTTCGTTTATTCCATCGTCGGAATTCTCGATTGGTTTAAACGACTCATTGATTGGATCGTGATCCAGTTCTTCCGTGGAGAAGGATCTTCCTCTCGCGGTGAGTTCTTTTTCGATCAGTTTGACCATTTTTTGGACCTCAAGGAATGGCTTGTTCATCTCCTCCTTTTCAAGATGTTCATACATCTCATTGGAGACCATGGTAGCGGTATGTTGTTGTAGGAAAAGGGGGGAGGTGAGTTTCTGGTGGACATACTCTGGAAGAGCAAGGATGTCTAGCAACGTTTTCTTCAGATCTTGGTGAAGATCACAGAGCATATCGAGCTCATTATCCTCGGGCGGATTGGTGATGTCATGGTCTTTGAAGTAAGTCCTGACCATGGCAAGGTTCTTGTTCGCGCGCTTTTTGGTGACGGTAATGGCGCGGCGAATTGGTCCTTTGACGGACTTGCCGATATCAAGGTACTCATACCCTTGGACGGAAAGATTCTCATGCTCCGGAGTGGATACCGGGTTCAAGAGAGTTGGTTTGGTTGTCATGATGACGGGAGTTGTAGCTGTACTGTAGTACTTGAAATACCCTGTAAGTTTTTGATATTAGAAGACTGTTGTCGCAGATGACACCGTCGGTTGAATGTTTGAGATTCGGTAAAGAGAGGGGTAGGTGATAGTTCCGGTTTCACGCTACGGTTTGTCAGAGGTGAGAAGTTGCTCTTATGGCTGATCTTGGGGCTGGAAGAGACTCGACTGGAGTTTTGAGTCAAACTCTAGTTCGTGGAGTATTGGATGACCCGGATTGGGTTACGAGATCATCTAACACTGCCTTAGAAACGCCACCGGGGCGTGAATTCGCGTTCATGGAGTATCAATTGACTGAATTCTTTTACCCTATCGAATTCGAGTTCATGGGATACTGATTGACGGAATTCGGGAGTACCTAGTTCATGGAATGCTGATTGACTGGCTTTTGGATTGGGCGCTGTTCATGGAGCATTGATTGACTGGACTCTGACTGCCTAGTTCATGGAATGCTTATTGACTGACTTTCGAATCGAGTGCTGTTCATGGAGCATTTATTGACTGGACTCTGACTTCCTAGTTCATGGAATGCTAATTGACTGACTTTCGAATCGAGTGCTGTTCATGGAGCATTGATTGACTGGAGTCTTGGCGGGATCTTTACGCCAGTTTGTTTGTGTTCCCATGGCGAAATCTTGATGTCTTTTCTTATTGTGTCTTAGCTTCACTTGAACACCTTAGCTGTCGGTGAACTGGATCTGCTTGATCAGTTTATCTGTTACCCATACCTCTGAGAGAAAACTCTATCCGTGAGTAAATGCGAAAAAAAATTGTTCGTATTCATTACGAAAGTGTTCGCCACCTACTTCCCGCCGGAGACTTCAAATTTTGGGAACAACAATATCTCTGTCTCTTGGTGGCGTAGGGGGTGGACTATGAGGGAGAACAACTTAAGACGACAATTCGACAAGACACTTCGATCCCGTTATGGGGTGGATGGAAACAGAGCTTGCAAGTGACGAAGAATTTTGAATCGATGGAACTTTTGAGACATTTTTTGAGGGAACTCGTTAATCTTGCTTTTCTTCGACTTTTAGATCTGAATATTCTTTCAATACACAGTGTTTCATGACAATATGTTTATTGATAAAGGTGGGCCGCAAGCGGCAATATTTCATACTTCAGGCGAAGGAGACAGTGAGAGGATAAATTCCCTTACTTGGGAAGGTGGTACGAGTAGAGAGGAGAGAAAAAAAAAAAAAGAATAAAGGGGGCGAAATTTGAGACTGGTAAGAAGAGATCAATTATTGACGTGGAGCGTTTGCCTCGAGCCATGCCATGTGCCTTGGCCAGTTTTCCTCGGACAGCGCTATCCAGAATGTTGCACCTCCTCGTTCCTTGAACAAGCGTGTACCCGGGAATTTGATTGTGAATCCTTCGTTTTGAATGATCTCTTCCGGGGTACTTGCGAAACGAGCGTTGAAGATGCGGTGGATACTTCTGGCACGTCCTACGAATGTGGCGATGCCGTTGAGATAGTACGCGTACTCTTGCCAATCCTGCTCGTTCTCGGCCTCATCATCTTGCTCTGTATCCGCGGCAGTTGTGTATCTGAGAATGGTTTCGCATCTTTTAGTGAGCGCTTGCTTTCTGATACTCATCGGTTGAGCTCCTAAGAACAGAAGTTCTTCGGATAGGTCGCTGCCTTCGAATCTTGCCTCCCACATGTCCTCGTCCATCATTTCCTCTCTATTAACGTCGAGATCGTATGGGTGTGTGTATCGTTCAGCACTGAAACTGCTCTTGAACCATTCACTCTGAAAGACAATCTGTGGTGTATTGACCAATTTGATGTCTTGTTTTTACCTGTCTACTTGTGGAGTACAGTTCGAAAGGAACTAGTCTAATGACTGTAGCGACCGACGAGTGGGATGAGGAAGAAGATGCAGATGACGCAGGCTCAGAGGGGGTGGACGCTTCTGACTCGGAAGAGGTGGTGGACTCGGACTCGGACTCGGACTCGGACTCGGACTCGGACTCGGACTTGGACTCGTATTCGGACTCGGACTTGGACTCGGGCTTGGATTTGGACTCGGGCAGAGGAGCTGGGTACCAGCCCTGAAGAAATAGTTATGTTCCTATGTTTTATAGGTGTGTCTTACTTCGAGTGATGGAGGTTGCGCGGCAGGTGGATACAGTATCGCGTGGATGGGATTGGTGTCTACATCGACTCTCTGAATTAAGCCTTTTATTCCCTTTTTGTTTTATCCATTCTCTCACCTCTACACCATCAACGATTCCATCGTTTCTGCGGAAATTTGGCTGGAACCCGAAGTTTCGGTTGCGATCAGCTTCCTCCTTTCTTCTGATGATTTCGTCTCGGAGTGCTTGGCGTTTTCCGACATCACGGGCGAGCACATACGTCAAACGGTTTCCTCGGCGGTTCCCGGGGTGTTCTCCAAATCTCGCCATATCCACGGCGTCTGCTAGTTTTTCGATGAGGTCCATCGCTTCTGGTTCGAACAGCGGGTAGTGGTTGGTCCGAGCGCTATCGATTTCCGGTGAGGATAATCCTCGGAATCGGTGTTGGTCGGGGTACTGGAGCCATGGTTCCCGTGGCACAGCGAACTCGCGGTTCGGATCCAAGAAGGTTCCCCAGCCAGACATTCGTACATTTTCTCTCGCATTGATGTCCATGTAGTACTTCGGAGGATGGTCATTTTGCATGTAGTATTTTAGCTGCTTGTTTCGGATCATTTCTTTGATTCTTTCGTAGTACCGATAACGAAACTCTTGAACCATGGCTTGCTGCTCTTCTGGACGAGTCGGGACGTCACACAACTGCTGAATTTCGTGGTGTCCGTGCTCTCCGCATCTCTTGCATCTTCTGGGGTTCAAGTGGTACCTACATCTTCCATGCGTGGCGCTTCTCGTTGCACAGTTCCAACAGAAATTGGGATGGTTCACCGCCATATACGCCATGATTTGTACCGGTTGCATCTGGGAAAATGGGCATTGCGTTTCTGTGTGGTACGAGAGCGGGAATCCGAAGATGTGGGCTCCGCAGATTTTGCACCATTCCTTGGATATGTCGCTCCGAGGCCATGGGTAAACTCCGTTCGCGTGAGCCAAAAACCACTCGCGGATTTGTGGATACTCTAACAAGAAGGGGAGACGCTTTGACACCTCGGCGATGTGTACCTCCGGATGTGGCAGGAACTTCATCCACACCTATAACACTTGGGTTTATTTGATCATCTTCTGTCGTATCTCACCTGGAGGCGAAGCGCTCCTTCAGAGAATGGCGAGATTGGAATGTTGTGGCTTTGCCACCCTCTTTCGATGTCGGCCCATGTTTCGATGCAGTGACCCGATTCTTCTCTGCTGACGCCAAAAAAGTCGCGGAAAGTGGATACGAGAAACTTATTAGGAGAGTTTGGGTTAGCATTATCATCTAGCACTTCGTTCGAATCATTTGGGGGGTTGTAACCGACGATGACGTTTCCCTTCATCTCGAAAAATTGCTGCTGGATGATCGAATATCGATGGTTCTCGGTCACTGTGTATTCTTGAAACGGTTTCCAGTAAGACTCCTGATTCACATTGCCGACGTCTCGAGGAGAGTCTTCGAGAAGTTGTACGTCCCAGTGGACGGCTTCTGGTGGGTACTCTAATATCCCCCGCGGGATGAAGAAGCGTCTGTTGACGGGGTTCATCTGGCTGAAATTTTTGCTCGTATTAACTTCATCTCTGATTTCTATATCGCCTCTCACTCCAAACGATTCTTAGAACTCACTAGATTCTGTTCGCTTTGGCTTGGCCAACTATCGCTCAGATCTTATCTTTCACTTTTCCTCCACTTTTTAAATGCCTCTCTTAATCTTTTCCTTCGATTCTTATCACTTACAATTCTGTCAAATGATTCAAATTGTTGTTGATCGAGTTGCTCGGATCACTGAATTATGTCGTGCGGAATATCGACGATGCTCTCGGAGATTGGTCTTGCAGATGTTAGAGTGATTCTCCGGAATTCGCCGTTCTGAAGAATCTCCTTGACACTGGGTTCGATGACCTGAAATAACTCTCTTAAATCTTCCTTCTTGCCGGCTTGGCGCTTTCAGCGCACTGCCACTACGGAATTTGCTTTGCTGGCACTTCTTCCTTTTACATTGAGTTATTTCTTAACCTCAGTGAATGGCGAATTTCACGTTGGTTTCTCCGATCAACAATCTGACTCTATTCTACTTAACAAGCATCATTTCACTGTCGCTGCTCATAATCACACAACAATTTTTTATCGATTTTCCGAGTTGACTCAGACTCGGTCCATCCACATTCTTGTGGATACATTTCTTATTCGAAATGTAATCAGATCTTGTGTTTTTAATTCAATTTATATCATACATGGCTGACGAAACACATAGTTAATTTCTTTCAAAGTCAGCTTTTCTACAACATGGCTTATCGCTTCCGGCGATCTTCAAAACCATGTCTAGGATATTCATATCCTGCGGAAGGGAGCGGTGTATATTCGGACGGCTTCACTGTCACTTGATGACTCAAATGTCTCCTCTTATTGGCTTACTTGACTTTCGACACCTGCCGCTAGGGCTGCTCAACCTTCAACTCCGACGAGCTAATGTGGAGTACGAATTTCCTTAAAATGTCTTTTCAGCCTTTTACGTAGACCTATTCAGGCTACTTTCACACTCAAATTCTCATATGATTCATGACTCTTCAATTCTTTCTCTCTCTCCTTTCTCTCTTTCTCGATTCTCATCAACATTCAGACTGGCGGCGGTGGTAAAATGGGTGAAAAACAAACAGATATATAATGAAACGAGTTCAACATTGGTTATGAAATGGCTTGAATTTTGGGTTTTTAGATTTTATTAGGTGGTTACTCCACTCTGGAGAAGAACAACAAAAGAAATAACAAAGCAACAGGGGGAAGGGTATAACTGGGGAAGAACAATTAATTTTGAGAGTTAACATGGGCTTAAGGCCCTTGATCCGTCGGTGACGATGGCGTCTGGAGGTGGATACTCAATTGTATCCACGGAAACCTCCACGTCTATTCCCGAAGTTGTTACGGGAGCCTTTGTAGCCTCTGTGTGGAGGTGGTGGTCCTTGAGAAGCGGCTCTCTACAATGAATTATGTTATTTCTCGTTGTTTTTCTAGTTATATTACCTTCTGGGATCCACGGCTTCTCTTGTCGCACAATGAGATGTGATGCTGGCAGTTAGGGTTCTGCGGGTCCTGGTAGTAGTCGCCGGCGCACTTGGAGCATCTCTGGTTGGCCTTTGGGCAGTCCTTGTTGTCCTCGTGGCGTGCTGCCAGGCACTTGAAGCATTTGTCCTTCGAAGTTACCATCGTGCGGCGATCTTGGTAGTGTGGTACCGCCTCGCAGTCTTCCGGCTTGTGATTCGGGATGTCACAAAATGGACAAGGGACTTCGTTTACTTGATCGTGGCTACCCTGTGCTTCTTCGTGTTGTTGGATGGGTGTGCGGGAGCGATGGGCTTGAGAGGGGCTCGGCGATGGCGGGTACTCTTGATGACTTTGATCGGACTCCTTGTTGAAGACCGGCGAGTAGCGTGATTGGAGAATGAGCTGGCGTGTGTCCTCTGTGAGTGCCTCCAACTTCAATAGCTTGCTGGTGATCGACTTGTTATCCTCACGAAGCTCTTGTTGCATTTTGAGGGTGTTCTCCGTGTGGTACTTCGTCTGCTGCCCAAGGTCTGCCAGTTCCTTGGATTTTCGGGCGAAGTATCCCCAGTCGTTGCCGTTGCGTTCTTGGAGAAGCGCCATTTTGGTGGATACATCATTGGTAGCTCTCTCTCCTCGAAGAACAGCTTCTTCGAGTTGCGCGATTCTTCCCAACACTTTCTGCATGATCCCTTCATGGTCGTCACCTAAATTAATCGATTGCTAATAGTGATTCGTTTTTGTTTATCGTTACCAAGACGTTGGAAGAAGCCTTTTGCCGCTTGCTCGATGTTCTCTTGCTGGACCATGGCTACTCCTCCTTCGTAATCCTCGTACATGTCGGCGACAGCTGGTGGTGTGCGCATCGGCGAATGTGGTGGCGGTCCTTCCGGAGTGCGCGGTCCTCGGTTCACTGAACGTGGTACGATGGGACCAGAACGAATGAGCTCTTCTTGTTCGTATGCAGGCGGAGTATTGGACATTTTCTGGAATCGTTCCGTCGCATTAGAATACCTGGATAGCTTCATAGATAGATGTAGCAGTATGATAATGAATCAATAGTTGAATAGATTGGTAAACGATATTGGATTTTTAGTTTTATTAACAATCAACTTATAACAATTGAACATTTAGAAAAGAAAGAAAAAAAATTCGATAATGAGGAAACAATGGGTTAACAGAGATGATTTCTCATCTTTAATGTGGTACGGCCGGCGGGTGGTTGCTACTGGAGGAGCTCGTTGGTGATCACCATCCCTTCGATCTCCTGGTCCTCCCAGATCTTCGCGGCAATCTCCGAACCAATCGCGTTGAGCCGGCAGTATTGCTGGTCCGTGTGGTACATCTGCTCATCATAGTAGAGCGGGTTGCATTGGCATTTTGGGCGGGTTCTAGCATTTGAGCTGCGGCTCCAGGTATGAAGGCTCATCGTCGTGATGGTGGTGGTACCCTGCAATTGTTTGACTTATTATTCGAATTCTTTCTTTCTAATTAACCTTTTGCTTGTTCTTCTTCTGCTTCTTGGTGTGGATACCGTCGCATTTAGCCGCTGGTCGGAACTTGGTGTCATCGTTTTTCTGGAGAATTCCATCGATCACTTTGTAGTGAGCGATCGGCTTCGACATGGAGAAATCGTATGGTGAGTCGTCGAGGGTGACGCCAATGGCTTTTCCTTCGTCGCACTCCACGGAAACGATGCACATTTGAACCAGCGGAGCTTTGAACCACGTCTTCTTCTTGGTGGTACCGCTGGTTCCTTCTCCGGCTTCTTGCTGGCTACCGAGTCCTTCGGTTTTCTTCTCGGCTCTTCCTCCGGCCTTTCCGCTCAATCCGTGGCTACGGCACTTGGTTCCGCTGGACTTCGAGCATCCCTTAGTGTTTCCATCCACTTTTTTATCATCGGTCTTGTTGTGGATACCGACTCTTTCGAATTCGTCGGTGATGTCCGAAATCTGAATTTCAAATTTTCGAAATTTGACTAATTCGAATTAAAATTGTACCTTGGATTCGGTTCCGACTCCTGAGTTGTTCACTATCTCCGAAGAGATGGTCTGGTCTTGAGTGGTACGGGCGGAGAGTGGGGCTTTGAAGAGCTTGTCGATGATCTAAATTCGATAATTTTTTGCTCGTTTTAATTTCGAATTTTCATACCTCGTTCTTTCCTTGGAAGATTCCATCCTGATCGCAACGATCGATGTTCTCTTGGTTGAGTTGCTGGTTCGACATGGTCGCTTGATTTCTTGAATTCTCCAAATTTTTCTGGAACGAAAATCGATTAATATTGATTAAGCATGAGCAATCAAATCGGCGATAGAACGGAATAGAACGATAGAGAATCGATTATTAAGCATGAGCAAGAGCAATAACGATCGGCGACAATAACGCAGAATTAGAAAAACAAGAGTTTCAAGCGATTTCACAAATATCTGTTCAGTTTTTCGTTAGATGATGCAATATGATTTCGAAAATTGGCAAATTTCGAGAATTTCTGGCTCGAATCTAAACTTTTCAAGCGATTTGCTTGGCCACGCGTTCATTTAAATTCGCAATTTCTCAAATTGAGAATTGAATTTTCGCCGAAAATTTTTCGAAATTTTTATTCGGTTTTTTGCGAAATTCGGGCATAGATTTCCCTCGATTCATGGATTTTTTAGCCGATTTTCGTGATATGAGCTGACGAAATGGGCAAAATGGGTACTTTCCATAAGGAAAATCAGCGAAATTGCTGGGAAAGAGGCACGAAATTCGAAGCCGCCGCCGGCGGGTCGAGTGCCGCCGGACGCGCGCGTGCGCGTCGCGGCCATTTAAGCCTTAGCAAGAGCATATCGGCGGGAATTTGAATCGGATTTTCGGTGGTTCTGAGATAATTTTACCACGAATCGAGAGAATTGAACCGATTTTGAGAGATTTTTGCCAGGTTTTCTCATCACAATGCCTCAGCATCACCACTTGCCGACGGGCTACAATTCCGCAGAATTTTTCTCTCTTTCTGCACGAGTCTGGACATGAAATTCTGAGAATTTCAAGTATCAACACAACTCAGGAGTCTGGACATGAACACTGGCTTGCTCAAGAATCACACAACTCGTACTTGGACATTAAATCTTCTCGGGCTGCGACTCTGGACATGAGGCCAACTGGCGCTCAAGAATCAACACGAATCGGGTATTAGAACGTAGAATTGCAGCGATTTGAGCGAATTTTGAGAGAGAATTTGTACGAGCGATTATGACGACTTTTTGAACGAGAGTTGTTCACGAAATAGCGAGAATTGTGATACGAACGGAAGAGAATGAGAAGAGAAATGGGTTGAGAAGGGTTGAAATCTTATACAGAAATCTAGAGAGGTGGAAGTGGGTACTCGAACTCACACACGTAAAGAATTCGGCTTGGGTTCAGGAAATACGAAATTTTCCTTTCAACCGAGGCCAAAATGATCACATTTTGGACCCCGGTCGATGCACCATGTTGACAATGGAGTCTGGGTCAGCCGAGACCACTCCAAAGTCAGGAAAAACGAACATGTGTGAGAATCAAGAACCCCCTTAAACCCCCCCCCAAAGATAAAAGTGTAAGATGAGCAATGTTAGGGTAACAACAGTCAACGGTGACTCTACAACTGGTTTATTGAGAGTACAAAGAGAAACAATCGAATTGGGAAAAAATAGGTGGATACGAAAATGAGCGAAAGGGGACGGAAAATCTGGGCGAAAACCTTGAAAGGGAAAACCTTGAATCTCCGTCCGAAAAGAGCCACCAAAAACCAAATCGATGAGAAGCGTGAGTGGATACCAACAGGTTAGAAAGGGGAAACAAAAGTGGTACTTAAAACCACTGAAAAAGGTGACATGGTTTCGTCACGTTGCGTGACGAACTGCCATCGAAAATCGACTGGCCTAAAAACATTGTGCGCAGCGAGTGGGAAGCTCGCGTTACGGTCGCACTGCGGACGCGGGTCTCGCCACGACAGTGTCGTGTGCGCGGCTATTCAAAAGGGGGTTTTGATTGAATGAAAGATATTTAGGGAAACAAAGCGAGATAATTCGAGTGAAAACAGGGAATAAATGAAGGAAATTTATGACACAAATTAAGGCGATAATTCAGGGGGAATTTGAGGGCAAATTCGAGAGACCCTGAATTAGATCGCCGCCAGGTTGGCAATTTTCGCCGGGCGAGCGTCGAATTGACAACAAATACTTTACGTTGGGTCTCAAATCCCTGACCGAAAATGGGTCAAAAGTATTGAGATCTGTGAACCAATTGATTCCACTGGAGATAGATGAAAACTCCGGCCGGCAGGAGTCAGAGCAAAAAAAAAAAGAGAAGAAGTCAGAAGAAACCACTGAACCAGAACCGAGCACAGACAAGATTAAGGGAAAGGAGAAAGGTCACCAGATAGTAGACAAGAAAGTAAAGGGTTCGAGTCAAGAGGATTCGGGGATCAGCAAAAGTCTACCCAGAAAGGCAAAAGAAGTTTGTTTCAGCGCGAAGGATTGGAGGATCAGACTCGAGTTACAAGAATGCTTCGACGTCGTTTTCGACCTCGAGACATCTGAAATACGATCATTGTCGCAGAATGACGAAGATTCGTCTTGTGAGGTCTTCCAAATGAAAAAAAAAGACGATTGGCATTCAGACCACTTAAACCGTTTAGAAGTGAGTATTAAATCAAAATATCTGTATTCTAGGAGAATTTGTTTGTTGCAAAGATGAAAATGAAGACAATGCAAAAATCTGTGATCAGAATGAAATCGAATTTTCTACTGATCACACAAATCTTATTGGTAAATTTTCAGGTCGAGTGAACTGCAGGAGAAACGCATCTATTTCAGATTCTTCAAAATACATGACCACCGATGTTTGTTCTTTTTTTGGTGCTTACAGAGCTCAAGGAGATGAAACATGAAGACAATGGCTGAGACCGAGATGTACGGACCAGATGTCAAAATGTGAGTGAGAAAGCTGAAAAAGCGCTGCACAAATCATACGGTAAGATGATGGTTCGCAAACTCTCAAGAAGCAGATCGTCGTCGGTATTTTTGAAACACCGTGGTTCTTCACAAGACGTTGATAATTGTTGAAAATCCTCCAATATGATCAAGCTATCTGGTCGAACTTTTGATCAGCTTCTAATCATTTGCCCATCCGAATAACGACCAAGGAAAGGATAGAAGACTAATAGTAAATGAGATTCAGATCATTGCTTTTATGAAAAAAAAACAGAACAAAAAAGACACCAAAAACAGTCAAAACTTCAAAATGGGATANCAGTAAATCATTCATCAAATCTGAAGAAAATATCTGTAAAATCTCATCTCGAGCTGTCTTTATTCGACAAAAATCACGAATCCAACTCTTTGTCACTTTTAGTCGCGAAAAATAAATACCGGAAAAAGTGTGCGCCGTTTGCGAATCGCGTGCGGCGGTTGCATTTTTCGCTCCACCCCACTTTGTAGTAGACAACGTTGTACTTTTCCTTCTCCTCTTTCTTGTGCCCCTTCTGCCGTCTTTCCAACGCGTAGATGCAAGCGAGAGACAAGAGAGACACGGGCCGCACTGGGTGAAACGAAAGACAGAAGACCCTCTGTCCCGGCACCATGCCAGCAACAATTTATTGATCGTCACACTCACATTGCGCTCTACACTCACAGAAGCGCTCATACAACGCACACTGAACTCACAGAACAAAACCGCAGCAGAGACCGGAAAACCAATGCGAATGAAAACAAAAAAATGGACACGTGAGTATTAAAAACATTCAGACAGAATATAGTTTTGCAGCTACTCACAGCTCTTACTTTTGTAACTCTTGGGACCTAACCAAAAAAAAATAGAAAAAAATGCTCGAAAAAAGTGTCAGAAAAATTCTAGTATATTTCAGGACTGCAAAGAAATCATTCGACTGCTTCCCATGGTTGCCGGGTGAACAACGAAATCTCTTGTTTTCTGACGAGTCAACCAGTTATTTGGATGTGAAACCATATCGTGTATTGGTTGAAACTTCTTGGTTTCCGATTCATCAAAAAAGTATCCAAGTAAANGAGTTTGCGACGTTGTCTAGCGAACCAGTCCCTGACCGAACCCTCAGGCAGACCGACGACTTTGGAAAATTCGACACACTCGGCTTTGCCGATCGCATGGTGTTCATTGAAGCGAATGAGGAGTATCTTCTTTTGGCTATTGGAAATTCGGTGACGTTTCTGTTTGCCGGTTTCTTGATTCTTCACCTGCTTCTTCTGAACTGTGGGTTTCTTATTGGGGATGTCCGACACAAGAGCGTGTGGTTGAGCGGCGTGCATGTTCCTAGGAGCACTTTGAAGTAGAGGTCGGTGGGTTGAAAATTGTTGCCGTAAGTAGTGATCGTTTGCGTGAGCTCGCCTGGCAATAAGTGAAGGATGAGGCATCATGTCATAAAGTCAGCTTCAAAGCCCTTAAAAGAAGTTAGGACACCAGAGGTTTGAAAGCATCAAAAATGAAACCGTCTTCCTAATAGGGTTAAAAAAACTATCAATATGGGTCCGATTCTAGCAACGGTAGTTATAAGGTATTCCTGGAATTCTAACACTCACCTCGTTGTGCTCCAATTGACATTCTGAGTGCTCATTGTAGTCGCGCCTTGTGGAACATGTCCCAGCGAGGCTTGAAATTGGGAAGTCGCTAGCCATTGGGCCTGAACATGAACCAATTCCTGTTGATACTGCTGGATGCCTCTTCCATTCTGTATAGGAAGGTATGAAGATGTCATCGAAGTCGAGATGTCTTTTCGAGGTACTACTACCGATTGATTGGGAAACCAAAGTGTCGAACTTGGGGTAGCCATGGCGNGACACAAGAGCGTGTGGTTGAGCGGCGTGCATGTTCCTAGGAGCACTTTGAAGTAGAGGTCGGTGGGTTGAAAATTGTTGCCGTAAGTAGTGATCGTTTGCGTGAGCTCGCCTGGAAATAAGTGAAAGATGAGGCATCATGTCACAAAATCAGCTTCAAAACCATATCAAAAAGTTAGGACACCAGAGGTTTGAAAGCATCAAAAATGAAACCGTCTTCTTAATAGGGTTCGAAAAAGCCCGATTCTAGCAACGGTAGTTATAAGGTATTCCTGGAATTCTAACACTCACCTCGTTGTGCTCCAATTGACATTCTGAGTGCTCATTGTAGTCGCGCCTTGTGGAACATATCCCAGCGAGGCTTGGAATTGGGAAGTCGCTAGCAATTGGGCCTGAACATGAACCAATTCCTGTTGATACTGCTGGAGTCCTCTTCCATTCTGTATAGGAAGGTATGAAGATGCCATCGAAGTCGAGATGTCTCTTCGAGGTACTACAACCGATTGACTGGGAAAGCCGAGTGTCGCTATCGGGCAGGCCATGGCAATGCCTCTCTGAGACGGAGAGCCATTGGCACAAACAGGATTCAAGAATTGGAAGTTGGGAAGGAAGACATATGCTGGTACTACTAATGGTCGCTGCATATCACAGGAGAACATGATACAATTCGAACCTTGTAGAAGTGACCGAATACAGCAAGAATGAAAACGAAAACTCACTATTCCAAAAAATATGTCGTTTGGGTGAAGGCGTGGCTAGCTACTAATAAGAGTGTTCGGCGGATCAAAAAGCGAGCTGGGAAAATTCATAGGTGCGAATTTCATGGGATTCTGACAATTCATGTCAACAGAATCCACAGACCTGAATGTGCTCCTGGGACAACTCCAGATGGCTGGAAGGAGGAACAATTCGAAAGTGAAAACCAAGTAGCCAATGCATTACANAACAGAAGCGTCACCGAATTTCCAATAGCCAAAAGAAGATACTCCTCACTCGCTTCAATGAACACCATGCGATCGGCAAAGCCGAGTGTGTCGAATTTTCCAAAGTCGTCGGTCTGCCTGAGGGTTCGGTCAGGGACTGGTTCGCTAGACAACGTCGCAAACTCCGCAACGCCGATGTTGAAAACGTGAAGAGGACCAAAGATGAGGATGAGAGAAAAGATGCTGAAAGAAAAACTTTCGAGGATCGCGAGGCGGGAGAGCAAGNACAGCAAGAATGAAAACGAAAACTCACTATTCCAAAAAATATGTCGTTTGGGTGAAGGCGTGGCTAGCTACTAATAAGAGTGTTCGGCGGATCAAAAAGCGAGCTGGGAAAATTCGTAGGTGGGATTTTCATGGGATGCAGACTTGTCATGTCAACAGAATCAACAGACCTGATTGTGCTCCTGGGACAACTCCAGATGGCTGAGAGAATGAACAATTTGTGGGTGAGATCCAAGTAGCCGTCACACAGGGGAATCCTGAAAAGGCAACAAAGTTGAGAAAAGAGAGGAGGGGAATCATTTCTCGGTTTTTAGCTAAAATAGAATCGTTCTAATCTACGCCTTGTTTTCTCATTTGCAGTTCAAAACAAGATACTTTCTTTTTCACTGAGTTGTCAATCATGAGAAGCTGAGCCATGCTCACTTTCTTATCTGTGATGAATCAGCTTTGTCCAAAACAATTAGTGGCTGTTCTGGATCTAATGAGCAACATGTGGATTCGTTCGGGTTTCGAGGATCGTTCGGCGGTTCAAAGGCGAGCTGGGAAAATTCAAAGGTTATGGGATTCTGACATTTCATGTCAACAGAATCAACAGACCCGATTGTGCTCCTGGGACAACTCCAAATGGCTGAAAGAATGAACAACTCGAAGATGAGAACCGAGTAGCCTACGCATCACATAGGGGATCCTCAGAAGCATTCGGGAATCATTAAACTGTTGCTTCTTTCCGGGTTTTTAGCAGGAATAGAATCGTTCCAACCTCCGCCTTGTTTTTTCTTCTGCAGTTTGAAACAAAATACTCTATTTTTTACTCAATTGT
This sequence comes from Caenorhabditis sp. 40 LS-2015, assembly GCA_900536305.3. Lineage (NCBI taxonomy): Eukaryota > Metazoa > Nematoda > Chromadorea > Rhabditida > Rhabditidae > Caenorhabditis > Caenorhabditis tribulationis. The sequence continues at coordinate 5,683 of LR543262.1, read as the reverse complement.
CAATCATGAAAAGATATGTTCACTTTCTTATCTATGATGAACCAATTTGGTTCAAAATATTAGTGGTTGTTCTAAAAGTGCTAATGAACATTTAGAACTTGTTCGAGTTTCCAGGATCGTTCGGCGGATCAAAAGCGAGCTGGGAAAATTCAAAGGTGCGAATGTTATGGGATTCTGACATTTCATGTCAACAGAATCTTTTCTGTCATGTCATGTCAACAGAATCAACAGACCTGATTGTGCTCCTGGGACAACTCCAGATGGCTGAAAGAATGAACGATTCGGGGGGTGAGAACCAAGTAGCCTACGCATCATATAGGGGAACCCTGAAAAGACAACAAAGTTGAAAAAAAGAGAATCATCTGGGAATCATTTAACTGTTGTTTCTTCCTAGTTTTGAGCTGAAATGGAATCGTTTCAACGACTCTGTTTTGTTTCCTCTTCTGCAGTAAGAAACGAGATACGAAACGAATTCAGAAGCCAACTTAATTTTCCACTGGGGTGTCAATCATGAAGCAAACCAAGCCTTTTTTCTATGACATTTTGAGTTACTAATGAACATGTTACAAGATAAGAGTGATCATGTGACATTCTGATCGAAAAAAAGTCTGTAGAAAGATAAGACAATTTTCGGAAGACGGAAAACTTATAATTAGTTTTCTTGAACAATCATTCCGAAATGATTTTCTTATGTCTCTGTTTCTCCTTGCTTTTCACAAATGCCATCTTGGAAAAAGTCTCTGTGGAAACAGTTCATGCACTGGTGGCGGATCAGAGAACTGTGATTTGCAATGACGGTGCATTGGAATGCACGAAACGGAAGAATTTCTGTGCTGTCATTTTTTATCATGAGGCGGATACGCTGTAAGTCTGGAAACACAACAGGTTGAGTATGAAAACTTTCAGTACTACAGACGAAGATTTGAAACGTGTCAAACTACAATGTACCGAATCCAACGTTCTCTACCACAATGCACATGTCATTTTCGAAGGTGGTGATGGTTGGATGGATGTGAGTTTTGAAAAGTTTTTTTGGAGATTGGTAAAAACGGGCGGATGGGATTTCGGTTTATGATGAGTATCATTGGATGGAATAGGTTCGGATATGTATTCCCACATGTTCAAAATGACCTGAGATCCTTCAGAAGACGAGTTAGAAACATTTTAAACTAGTGGTTTTTGAAGCTTTGTTTCTCCTTGCCACCGTTACCTAGTTATGTAAATGATAATTCACCTTCCCAGAATTACTACGAGCCAACTATTCACATCTATCATGATTGTGCCGGATCTGGTGAAATTTCACAGGCAATATTCCTACTGCCCCTCGTGCCAGTTAAAAGAAGGTGAGGAATACAATTGTTGGCTGTCTGCTCACAAATGATCATTTCTCATAGGTGGAGCACGCTACAGTACGAATTACGCCTGGATCATGGATACAACCGTTGGTTTTACACGAAACCTCAAGTCATCCGATCTAAATGCTATCGAGGGCTGACATGGATTTAGTAGATTGGTATAATGGAGTGGACGTGACGAATCGATCGAAATTGTTCTTTGATGACAGTGTTCAAATTCACAAGGAAAAAAGTATTGAGGAGTTGAAGAGACCCTATAAAGCCACTATGAACAGGCGAAATTTCGAGGGAAACACAAATTTTCGCCTTTTTTCGAGAATTCGGAGTCGGCGACTTTTGGTTACCGCTAGCGAATCGGAACAGTGTCAATGAGCATCCGTTGTGCTATTTTTGTGTAGTCTGCGCTCTCTTCTAAAAAGCGGTAGTTCCCACTTTTTTGAATTGCCCGGCGAGGGTGCGTGGAAAAAAATCTGGAAAAAACGTGTCACAGACTTTGGACATTAATAACTCGGCTCAAAATTGAGCTTTTGAGAAACTTTTTTTTTCTTTTTCTTGGAAATCTTAGGGACTCTGGGTTTGTAAAAAGATCCGGTGATTTGAATCATTTTGTGCTCCGCAGTGAGTCGGAAAGCACGAGTCACCAAAATATCGGAAATTTCATTTTTTCTCTTCGTTTGAGAGAACCAGTGGATGAATCGGTTTGAAATTTTAAACTTTCAACTCAACTTTTTACGCTCTATCGACCTATCGAATTTGTTTCAAATTCCAGAAAAAAAATTAGGCCCCGTTTTTCGTCCATAACTTGCTTCGTTTTGAGAGTTCAGAGAATATTCCGTGAAAAATGGGCGTAGATTCGAAAAACTCTTCGATCTATGTATAAATTGTAAAACATTTAGTTAAAAATTTTTCCAAGATGAGCGATATAAGATATTTTTGGCTTGAGAATAACTTCTAACACTCAGTATTGGTATAATTTTTAATCAGGATGATTGAATTTTGGATATGTTTCTTCTGATCAAGTCTTCTAATGGAATATCAAGTTTCGCAAGATTTGATCAATTTTCAGCCTACTTATGACGATTTTCATTTGACTCAGGCCAAAATATAAACTGCTCAAAAATCTTTCAATTCAAAGTATCTTGGACTAAGTTAATATTGTTCCATTTTGAAATTTTCCGTAGATTACGAATATCATATTCTTTTCTCGATACATCGATCTCAAAATGGAACTGCTCATGTAAGGTCAGTCCAGTGATGTCCCCTAACATTTTCGAAATTGCACTCGAGAGGGGAGGAAGGGGGAGGGAGGTAGAAAGCGTCGCCGACACACACGTAGGCACCTCCTACCCTCACGCAGCGCGTGGTCGGTGTGGCGGAGTGGCAGAGCGCTGGGGTGGTGTTCCAATGGTGGAGGGTTCGACTCCGCTATGTGTAAATTCTTTTTTTAGAATTTTTCTCATGCCGGCAGACATGTTACGGGCCGCGCTGTGATCATAAAATTGGTCGGCCCGGGTTTCCAGGTCCGAATTTTCTCAAAGTTTATTTTTGAACTAAAAAACTTTATATCCGGGCTGAGCCGATTCCGGCCGACCCTGGCCGATATTCGCTTTTTATGGTGATGTGTAATATGACGACCAAATGGTCACAGAGGCGGTAGACCCTGAAATCAATCTCTATTTGGGTCGAGAGCCTCCGCATTCGAATCGGCATATCTGAACATGAAATATATGCGCGGAACGTGCATCTGAGTGCGTTCAAATAAAACATCCTTGTAGGTGCAAAGCACCTGCTACGATCATTCTTTTGTTCAGATTAAAATTGGTTCAGAATGGCCCTTTTTATCGCATTAAAAGAGCACGCCCTTCCCATCATTTTGCACAAACTTATCTCGGTTTCTGTGACAGATATCAAAAAACGGTCAACTAAAAAAATGAATATGATAAAATACCACAACGGGGTCGGGCCGGGCCGGTAGGAGGATTTTCCCGGCCTGTCTCAATCAACAAAATGCTTTTTCAGATTTTTTTTTTTCATCTATGAAAGAGATCGAAGAAATTTATTTTTTAAGAAAGTTTTTTTTAATCGTCTTTTGGATTTGAAAAAAAAAAAATTTTCTCAAATGGGCAGAAACTTCTGTTCAGTATAAAATTATTTTTTCAATAAAAAAGTACAGAAAGAACAATTAGGTTAGAAAACATTTTCAAAAGATCGGTTGAAATTCTGGTTCGGTAATCTGCTGACACCAGGCCGGCTTGACGTCGGACCCGTGGTTTTGCAACAATCTAAAAAACAGGGAAACATTTAGTTAGTTGACTGTTTTTTGATATCTGAAACCAAATATCAATCAAAGTGACNAATTTTCTCAAATGGGCAGAAACTTCTGTTCAGTATAAAATTATTTTTTCAATAAAAAAGTACAGAAAGAACAATTAGGTTAGAAAAAATTTTCAAAAGATCGGTTGAAATTCTGGTTCAGTAATCTGCTGACCCCGGGCCGGCTTGACGTCGGACCCGTGGTTTTGCTAAAAACAGGGAAACATTTAGTTAGTTGACTGTTTTTTGATATCTGAAACCAAATATCGATCAAAGTGATGGGAAGGGGTGCCGGTTTATTAAGGGAAATACAGTAATTCTGAATTCACAAATTACGACCTGAAACACGGCGCAGCCGTGTCCAGCGACGCGTAGCGTCGCTAGTCCGTAGTCCAACTGAAATTTATGTAGGCGTTGAACCCTATACAGCCACTATGAGCAGGCGAAATTTGGCTCTATGCGTCTATAATGGTCCCGAGGGCAAAGAATGGTCCCAGAAAAAGAAATGAATGGTCCCGCCAATTGGATGGTCCCTGAGGCACATAATGGTCCCTGGGGCAAAGAATGGTTCCTGGGGCAAAGAATGGTCCCACTTTTTTGGTTGAAATGGCTTTGGGAGTTTAAAGGTCATTTTTGTGGATAATCAGAGGTTTTCTAACGACTCTTTGTGAGTTTTCAGTACTTTTGGTTGGTATAATCTTTTTTTCCTGGGGCACCCCGGCAGACCTGAAGAATCACTGTTTTTTCTATAGCTCGATGGAAACCCAGTTTCAAAATCCACAACGCTTTCTCTCTCAAGTTCGAAACATCTTCCCTAGGTAATGGATGACAGAGAACACTTCCAAAGTCATCACAATATTGAGAGCAGACATTTTCAATAAACTTTTGATTCAGAAGAGAGATGCATTGAGGTCTACACCAGATGAAACTGTGTTGTCTCCTCTGCAGGAAGAGCTGTAGATCGATTCAATTCAATCAGCCTATCTTCCGTGAAAAAATCTGCTGATGGATCGAGTTAAGGCGTCAATTCATACCAATCAGGTACATAATAAGATGAAATTTGGAAGCGCTAGAGTCACGTAAAAACTTACTGTTACAATCCAAATATGATATATGTTGTGTGGATGTCATTGAATAGCCATCTTTCTTCACGTCTCGCAATGGATACTTCTGTTCAGATTGTTCACTCCACTCTCTCTTCGGCTTCATATGTTCAAAGCCCTTTCAAAGATACCAAATTGTCTCTTTAGTTGAGTTTAGACTGCACTCGATTCCAGTCTTCTGAAGACGTGTCGTCAAGAGAAGAAGTTGCCAGTGGGAATAACGGACATTCCATTTTTTCACGAATCCTAATGCAGTCGACATCGGTTTCCAGAAATTGGAGCAGACGGTCGAGGGGACTGGAGAATAATCTCGTATGAGTCTTCGACAGTTCGACATATTTCACTGATTGCACGGAGGTGTCCTGAACATTTCAATTAGAATGAAAGCCGTATTCTCGAGTAAACAAACCTTCATTTCTGCTTGGATTATTTGTTGTATAATATGAGTTCACTTCTCGAACACCGCTTTCAGATTCCTCAAAACTTCCGCTCCGCCGAGACAGAAATCTCGATGATCTAGACGGTTTCAACAACTCCCTGCTGCTCTTCTTTTGCTGATCTTCCAAAGAAACCAGCCTCTGGTGACAACTCTCCATCTGTGTNTGGATTTGGTAGATTGGTATAATGGAGTAGACGTGACGAATCGATCGAATTTGTTCTTCGATGATAGTGTTCGCATTCACAAGGAAAAAAGTATTGAGGAGTTGAAGAGAAGAGAAAAAGGTTTCTAACTTTTCAAACTACAACTTATGTACGAATGAAGTTGAATGTGTTTAACCTGTATTTTTTCCAATTCTGACGTTGTGGGAAATGCAAAACGTTCCTTGTGATTGAAAGAAAAACGAGGTTCAATGATGTCGCAGCCATGATTCTTAGAATTACATTTCCTAGATTTTCATATCTCTGCTACGA
>LR543260.1:0-18766 GCA_900536305.3 Caenorhabditis sp. 40 LS-2015 | reverse complement strand
TACAATACTCGGATCAAAAACTTCATTCATTTCTGATTCTTGATTGAAATAAATATTTAATGTTTTTCGTACAAACTTTTCACTTAAGAAAAATCATGAGACGCCGCCGAAAATCGGCTTGAAAAACTGAAGTTTGCCTTTTTCAATAAAAGGCGATTTCGAAATTCTGAAGGTTCCCTCCAATTTTTTCCTCCATTTCTGCAAACACCTCGACGAAAAAATGCACTACTCCACGCTTTCTGTGTTTTCTTTTTGATGCATTTGTTTCTTTGCGCGACCGATTTTCGCTAATTTTTCGATTTTTTTCTACTTGTCTTCCGCATCAAATCAATTTCTCTCTTTTATTTTCTATTCTTCACAAAATGCCACTTTTGCAATTTCAAGAATGACCCGAAATGCGAATTTTCAGTTGAGAGTTCTTCAAAAGTTCGTTTAGAAGCATTGAAGTCTAAACCATCTAATTGGTTCACAAAAAGTACCCAGCAAAAAGAAGAATTTGGCCTGGAAAGTGTATTTTCAAGAAAGAACTGTTGCTTCGCCTATTTTCTTTTCTTCGCTGCTTCGTTTCCCTTTCAAATATTTTAGAGTCTCTCCATTTTTCACTCGAGAGAACAACAGGACGCTTTCATGAGCAAAATAAACGAAATCATTTTTCGAGAAAAAATGGAGAAAAGTGAATGTTATCATGTACTCTGTTTTGCAATCGAAATCGTCTGAAATCTCCAACTGAAGCACGAAAAACTTCAAGATTTTCAACTTTTTTTCCCAGGCATTATCTCTTAACGTATACTTTTCAGCTGATGTAAAATGCTAGAAAGCGTCTCGATGACGACGACGACACGGAATCAGTGCGGAAGAGAAGTGAAGAGTGAGTATATATTTAGTCTCACTCGAAACGACATACATACATTGCAGAGAATCGTTCGGAACTGGATATCTTTTGACTGTCGTGTTGGATCATAACGGAGAGAAGAGAAAGAAGGCAGTTGACAAGTGTATGCACTCATTTGGTGGAAGAACCTGAACGAGGAGAAATGCATGGACAGCAGGTGGCGATCATATTGTCGGAATCGCTTCGTTTGTCGCACTGTTCCAGGCGATGGAAGCTATTCAGGACAGAAAGTGAGAGCATTTCGATTTAAAACTGTTACATCATTTCGAATGTTCAGTTTCAGAAGTCGTGCTTTGGAAACCATTCCGAATCGTCTCCTAAAGTCTCAGCTGGACTGTCCCTGAACACTCTCGAACAAGTCTTCATCATAATTGGAGACAAAGTGGACGAAGCGATTGCCAGTCGACAAAACAGCAGACTCAGCCATATTTCGAAACGATAGCGAGTCATCGTTGAAACCACCAGGATACGATACCCAATCGAATACGAAGAGTGCTGATAGCTATCAGAGATTGATGGATAGTCAAGCCAGAGGAGCGGAGAAATCTGGAGCAGCCAAAGTTGCCGCCCATTTCATTGCAATTCTACGCGAAAAACTTCTGCACTCGATAAGAAGTTGGACGCAGCTGTTTGGACAAGTTCTGATTCCAATCGTTCTTCTCGCATTAGTTGCCTCCTTGTCGACTTTGAAATCGGACAACAGTGATCAATGTAAGCATCAGAAAAATCAAATTGTATTGAATTGTTACGTTTCTAGATCGAAGCCTCTCAACATATGGAATAGAACCATCGAAAGTTGTGTGGAGGTTTGATGATCCAGTGCCAGACGAAGCTGCTCGTTTTGAAACTATGCTGAAGAAATCGGGAGGATTTGATGTCTTACATTACAAGACCGCTAACCCATTGTTGAACATTACACACAGCCTGATAGGAGTAAGACAGTCTTGAAAGTTTGGAACTCAATGTTTTTTCATAGGAAATGCCACCAGCTACCATTGGAATGACGAAATCTAGTGACTCGGATACCATAGAGAACCTGTTCAACATGAGATATTATCATGTTCTCCCAACACTTGTCAGTGTGATCAATCGTGCTCGCTTGAGCGGAACTTTTGTGGATCCTGAGATCGAAGGTGGAATCTTCTTATACTCCAAATCCACCGCAGACAGCAATGTAAGGATAATAGGACAATACTGCAATAATTTTTCATTTTCAGTTGCTCCCAAGTCAGCTCATCGATGTGCTCCTCACTCCAATGCTCATTCTGATCTTCGCAATGGTCACTTCTACTTTCGGCATGTTCCTGATTGAAGAACGCACTTGCCAATTTGCCCATCAACAGTTCCTCACCGGAATCTCTCCGATCACATTCTATTCAGCCTCTCTCATTTACGATGGAATCCTGTACACCCTTATTTGCATTATTTTCTTGATAATGTTCGTCATGTTCAACTGGATGAGGAACCATTTGGAAATGTGAATTCAAAACGTTTCATTTCTTTCTCAGCTCTTTCATTTCAGAGTCATACTCTTCTGGTTCCTGTATTTTTTCTCGTCGGTCCCATTCATTTATGATGTTTCGTTCCTTTTCCAATCACCATCAAAAGCCAACGTCATGCTCATCATTTGGCAGGTTGTCATCTCTGGAGCAGCCCTTCTCGCTGTTTTTGTCATTGTCATGCTGTTTAACATTGACCCGTCCATCAAATCTATTCTTATGGTAACCTAGAAATGTCATGCTCCTACACCAATTCCCTTATTCAGAACTGCTTCTTGTTCCTTCTACCATCATATGCATTCGGATCTGCTATAATAACCATCAACACTTATGGCGTCTTCCTTCAAGATGGACTCATGGACTGGGAGCACTGTGGAAGGAACGCCGTATTGATGGCTGCATTTGGAGTTTGCTCTTTCGCGCTCTTCGTCATTCTTCAGTTTAAGTTCGCGAGAAGATTCATTTCACAAGTGTGGACCATCCGTAGGTCCGCTAATAATAATGTGCAGCCAATGATCGTAAGTATTTATCAAGTCTATCAAGTGGAAATGCAAATTTCAGGGCGAGCTTCCTGTTTGTAACAGTGTCGAAGAAGAAAGAATACGAGTGCATAATACGAACCCAGAGACATTGGCACTCGCGGTGAATGATTTGACGAAAACTTTTGGAAGATTCACTGCTGTCAATGAGTTGTGTCTTGCTGTTGATCAGAAGGAATGCTTTTGACTTCTTGGAGTGAATGGTGCAGAAAAAACAACAACTTTCAACATTCTGACTGGCCAGTCGTTTGCAACGAGTGGAGATGCAAGAATCGGTGGTCACGATGTCACTGAACACATTTCTATCGGTTATTGCTCTCAGTTCGATGCCCTGATGCTCGATTTGACAGGTAGAGAATGCTTGGAAATCCTCGCCCAAATGCATGGATTTGAAAAGTACAAAGAGAAAGCTGAACTGATTTTGGAATGTGTTGGAATGCAAGCACATGGAGATAAGCTTGTTCGATTCTACAGTGGCGGCCAGAAAAGAAAGATTTCTGTTGGTGTTGCACTTCTCGCTCCAACACAAATGATCATTCTGGATGAACCGACAGCTGGAATCGATCCGAAGGCCAGACGAGAGGTGTGGGAGTTGTTGTTATGGTGTAGAGAACACTCCAATAGTGCTCTGATGTTGACATCTCATTCGATGGACGAGTGTGAAGCCTTATGCTTCAGAATCGCTGTTCTCAATCGAGGATCTTTGATTGCCATTGGATCGAGTCAAGAGCTGAAGTCACTGTACGGAAACAACTACACAATGACTCTGACTCTCTACGAACCAGCCCAGCGTGATGTTATTGTTCAACTTGTGGCTGCCAGACTCCCGAATTCAGTTCTTAAAACTACGTCAACCAAAAAAACGTTGAATCTCAAGTGGCGGGTGAGAGGGAAAACATTTTATCGTCCTCCCTTTAACTATAACTTTTACAGATTCGAAAAGAGAAGGATGATTGTTGGTCAGACAAGTTCGAAATGGTACAGAGATTAGCAAAAGACCTCGGAGTCAAAGATTTCATCCTGGCTCAATCTTCTCTGGAAGAAACGTTCCTCCGTCTTGCCGGACTAGATGAAGACCAACTTGACACACATTCAACTGTGAACGTGACACATTCCACACATGTTTAAAACATGTCGTTTTAACTGTATATTTTAGAAACTGAATTTCTATGAGCCTTCGCTGTTTTACCAATTTATTATCATGTTTATCCCGATGGCCTGCTTCTTGTTGTTTAAACAGAATTTTCTCTCGAATCGTATCTCCACTTTTTCTTTTCTTTTTTTTTCAAATAACCATCGTTTTTCAGCGTTCTAGTTGCCACGCCGATTGACCAACGAAGGAATCGAGGTCAGATGGAGTACTTCAACTCGTGGAATCAACGATAGCGATGAGCGTCAGAACGCCGCCTCAGTAGCCAGCTACCTTCTCGCGATGATCGCCTCGAATCAAGCACTCCAACATCTGCCGTATTATTCAGATCTCCACAAATGAGAGCTGGCAGCCAAATAAATTTTGGCGCGAAACACGGGACACAACAACGAAAACAAAGCTGTAAACAAGTAAACAACCTTAAAGGCGCACCGTAAATCGACACAGTAATTTTTTTCAATTAATTCCTAAAATTTTTCCGATTTTTTTTCTTCGTTCTCGACCGATTTCGCTAATTCTTTTTGCTTTTTTCAGGTAAATCGAACAAAAAGGAACAATTAACTGTCATCTCTACTCAGTTTCGATCAATTTTTAAATTTTCAGCTCTCCAAATCGGAAGATACTTTACATAATGACTCCTTCTTGTTCGATTTACCTGAAAAAAGCAAAAAGAATTAGCGAAATCGGTCGAGAACGAAGAAAAAAAAATCGGAAAAATTTTAGGAATTAAATTGAAAAAAATTACTGTGTCGATTTACGGTGCGCCTTTAAGGTTGTTTACTTGTTTACAGCTTTGTTTTCGTTGTTGTGTCCCGTGTTTCGCGCCAAAATTTATTTGGCTGCCAGCTCTCATTTGTGGAGATCTGAATAATACCCCACTCAAGTTCTCGCCAAGAGCTGTAAACCCATCCCAGTCATGGTGTTCGGCGTTCTTTTCGCTCATAGACGATACAACTGGAGGAATCATTGCTATGTGCTGATGATTGTCGTGGGAGTGGCCATGTATTTGTTCACGGACAAGAAGGGAGGAACAGGTCTAGGATTTCGGCTTCGGAGAGGCTCTTTTGGTGAGAAAATCCAGCGAAAATTGATGAAAATTGATCGCAAAAGTCAGCTGTTCTTTTCGGAAATCATGAAATTCGAGCTAAAAATCATTAATTTTCAACTAGAGCTCATGGAACATAAGCCCGAAATCTTGAATTTTCAGTCGAAAAATTCGATTTCCCACTAAAAATCTGACGAATTTCAACATGAAAATCATGAATTTCGAACGGAAAATCACGAAATTTCAGTCAAAAATCATGGATTCCAGGTTCAAAAAACGTGAATTTCGAGCCAGAAAATCATATTTACAGTCGAAAAATTCAAGCTGTTTGCTGAAATTTGAACATTTTTGATCCCCAAAATGTCGAATTTCCACTCAAAATATGCTTGTGTTGCAGATCTTCTCCCTCGCAATAGACGACACGACGACATCTATAAAGAATCGAATCAAAAAGTCCTATCAGCGAACGGGAACCTCCATGATGTTCTACACGAATCTCTATTCGAGTCTGTACTCGTCAGCAGTACTTTCAGGTAGGAATCTGCGAGAAAATCGAAAATTCTGACTCAAAAATAGTGTGAAAAGGATTTTTTGAGATAAAAAAGTTTCTCTACAAAAATTCGAATATGTTCCCTCCAAGAACTACAAGTTACAAGATTCCAGTGACCGAAGATATCTGGACCTTCTTCTACTTCGTCCAACGTCATCCGTACGTCTTCTGGGACCTCATCAGTCTAGCCAATGCCTTCTGTGTTGGCCAATGGTGCATATTCGAGACCATCGAAGAGTTCTCCCCGCTGATGTGCACCATAGTGACGAAGGAAACTGTTCACTATCATAATTTCGGTGGGTTTTTAGCAACAATTTGGCTTTAAATTCGCCAAGACTNGACGAAGGAAACTGTTCACTATCATAATTTCGGTGGGTTTTTAGCAACAATTTGGCTTTAAATTCGCCAAGACTGGCTTGGAAACGATAAAAAAATCTTCAGTTTTTCCAGGCAACTTTCATGATCCGGCCGCCAGTTCCTCGCCACCACAGTGGTGTTCAGCGCTGACGTCGTCGACGGAAAACTATCAGCCAACAGAGATCCAAGGAACTAGAGCTCGAGGAGCATCACTTTGACATCTTCTGAATCTCCCTTCGTTGCTTGCCAGGATTAACCATTTTGCAGGCTGATGTTTTCGAGAAGTATGTGAAGAATGATGACGTGAAGAAGAATCCTCCCAATCATTCTTTATTTGTAACTTTTTTTCGTCACTTTTAGTTGACTATTCATTTGTGAGAAACATAAACTGTCTTCATATTGCTTCGTATTTCTAGGAACTTCAGAGATTCAGGCCTCTTGAACATCATCCCCCGAATCATAGCAACACAGTGTGATCGTCCGGAGAGAAGGTCTCCTGGAGTCTTCTTGTGATTCACGAACTGGCTTTCCGTCAGTAAGAGGACCGTTTCCGTACTCGGATTTCGTTATTTCCGAAAGTTCTCCGATTGGCCGATTTGTGGATTGGTGACTGAATATCCTCACATAAGCCGGCACTTCATTCTTTGATCAATATTATCTTGGTTTCTGTGACAGTTATGAAAAAGTGGTCAACTGACAGAATGTTCATGATGAACAGAGAAAGACTTTGTTAGCAGATGACTCTCCTCATAAGTGTCCAAATGAGATTCCAAAAGTAGAGTGGATGAGAGAGGGGGGCTCACTGTGGAGGTGGTTGGGTATTCTGACGTTACTAGCTCTCTTCATTTTTACACTCATAAAAAGTTATTCATANATTCCAAATCTATAATCAGTTTTGTTGTAGCATAAAAACGAAGAAAGTTTCGTTCACAAGTCTATTTTTGGGAGTCCAAAATAGTAGCATTTTCAAGAGGGCATTTCGGAAAAGGAACTCAGAATGGAACAAAAGGAAAACAGTTTCACTATGCATATCTCATCTCAAGGATTCCAAATCTATAATCAGTTTTGTTGTAGCATATAAACGAAGAAAGTTTCGTTTACAAGTCTATTTTTGGGAGTCCAAAATAGGAGAACTTTTGAGAGGGCGTTTTGGAAAAGGAACTCAGAATGGAACAAATGGAAAACAACTTCACTATACGTATCTCATCTCAAGGATTCCAAATTTATAATCAGTTTCCATGTAGCATATAAACGAAGAAAGTTTAATTTATGAGACTTCCCCGTTGAGTGATTCCCCCATTTCCTCGATGCTCTTCCATAATTTGCCAAGCCTCAACTGTCAACTCGATTTTTCATTGATTGCACTCCATTGAATGTATTTTTTACTATATTTGATGATAAATTTAGCTGTAAATGTCCTCTCGAATAGTCAGAAATCTCCAAAATCTTGCGAAGCTTCGCCAATTTCTTTCTTCGAAAATCTTTTTCAAACAGCCGCGCATCGGCGAAGTGTGAGACAGAGCGCAATTGCATTGCAATTTCAATTTCTCGATTTTCATTTTTCTCTGTTTTTCTCAATTCTTCTCCATTTTGCAGCGAATATTCTCATCAAAAATCATATTTTCAGGTAAAAATGACAGCTTGTCAAGTCCGAGTACGCGTCCATCGAAATTCGCGAGTTGCAGCTGGAAATTCCCCACAAATCACAGCCGGGAGGTGCGCCATCATCTTTTTTCCACTCGAATCATTTTCTTTTCTTTCAGAAGTGACAACTGTCGAAGGAGTTCTGGAGCGTGTTCATCGTGGACTCAGTCAGGACCAAGAAAAACGACGACTGCTGGATTCCGACGGCGCCGCTCAAATCGACGAATATCTGCGGAAAATTCAGAATTGCTGGGATCTGAAAGAAAACTGGACACTCCGATTGAGAGACCCAACTGGAAATTGCTATATTCAAAATCCGGATGTTCGCCAAGTCGACCCTCGTTGCATTATTTCCATTGGCAGACGATAAGTGAGTCAATCAAGTTGATCGAAGTATATTCGCATTTTCGAAAAGTTGTCAGCTGACAATATGTATCTCACAAACTGTGAATCACAATGGAATCTTTCAATCGTAAAAGAGCAACTGAGAAAAACGAGAAAAAAGCAATGAATCTCGGCGAGCTGTACGCAGACAACGAAGAAATCGAGGAGAAGCAGCCGGAACAGAAAGGACTAGACGCCCAGTTTCTGCTCCGTTCAACTCCTGCGGACATCGAGAAGTACTCGATTCATCTGAGAAAACAACTGATGGAGGGCGAAGGAGAGTGCCTCATGGAGTTGGGCGTACCGATCAACTCCAACGCGAAGAATCCGAAAGTCGGATTTCCAGACAACAAAATAGACACAAGCATTGTGAGTCTTTCCATGTCTACTATGTTCTTTTCATCACTAAAATTTCAGACGGCAATAAAACGAGCGGACCAAAGCGACATCCCGTTCTTCCAAACCGTCATCATCATGTCACTGGCATGCGATCGTTGTGGCTACAAATCGAATGAGGTGAAATCGGGCGGTGCCATTCGAGACCAAGGATGTCGTTTGTCTGTGAAGCTGGAACAAGATGTGGATTTGGCGCGAGATGTGTTGAAGACTGACACGTGTGCTCTGGCGATTCCCGAAATCGATTTGGAGGTCGGTGGGAATGCCCTTTGCGGAAGATTCACCACGATTGAGGGACTATTGGCAGCAACAAAAGAGCAATTGGATGCAGTGAGTTTGGAAGTCCTTAATTTCACAAACGATCATTTTTTCAGCAATCGTCATTCTTCATGGGCGACTCTGCCGAATCCGGAGAGAAGAGCGCCGTGACGACATTCCTAGAGTCTGACAGCTCCAATGGACGATCCACGACTGACGAAGGAGTTCTACACGAGAACATTCGAACAGGACGATGACTTGGGAATCAACGACATGAAGGTGGAGAACTATGGAGAGCTGGAGGTGTTGAAGGAAGAGGAAGAGGATGAGAAGCACACGGAAGAAGCATAGATTATGCACTCTAATTGTTATGTTTGTTGACAAATTGTTGTTAATGCTTGTTTCCTCCTAATAACGTTTTCAATGTTGTGTTCCTCAAGTTTGTTGCCCTCCGAAAATGATTCCGCATCAAAGCTGTTCTCAAGTCAAGTTTTTCTCAGCTATTCTTCATTCAAACGACAAAAAAATAGACACTTCCAGATTCCGCCCATTTCCAATCACTTCCTGCTTGAATTTTTCGCACAATTTCGCGATTTTTCACTTGAAAAAACTGATAATGAATTCAACAGAAACGACATAAGTTCAGCTTAGCACAACCACCGTTTCAAATAAAGTTGCGTGCACACAGCACTAACAGAACTTTTTCGGCTGGGAGAACTGGAGCCTTCACTGTTTCTAGAATTCGTTTCATTTTAGCTTAGTCACTCGAATAGCGAACTTCTTCTGAGAAGGCTCTTCATGTTTATTGAAGGATATCAGGAAGAAAGAAGCACCAATACAAAGGGAGGATAGAAGTTCAATGATGAGATCTTAATTCTTAAGGGGTTGGGGTGGTTGGAGTTGGGGTCGGCGATCCGGCAGTAGAAGGCGAGGAGTCTGTCTTCTCCTTAGCCGGTGCTGGGTCCTTAGCTGGCAGACAAATGCGTGGCTTGACAGTCGACGAGGTACGAGCCGATGAGTCCTTGTGCACTTCATATCTGAAAAATTGAAGTAGAAATGTCGGACAGCTATCAAAATCGCTACCTGAGAATCTTGGAGTCTGGAAAGCTCCAGCTTGAGTATCTGACCGATACGAAGGTTGACATCGTCGCGAGTGGCGTCTCGAGTCCAAAAAGAGACCTTGTCTCCCTTCTGGCGTACATTGACCACAGCACCACACACGTACTCTCCGAACTCATCGAATTGCTCTCCGACGATAGCCATCAGAAGCTCCAGCCAATAGTGATCGAGCAGTTGCGTCCGTCTCTGCAACTTCTAGGACTAAATAAGCGTCTCGTTAAAGCGCACTCACCTGCTTGTCAACGACAACCAACCAACGTCCTCCTTGCACGTTGTTCACATCCTCCCACATTGGTTTGATTCCCTCTTTGAAGAGGTAGTAGTCAGATCCCCAGTTCAATCCGCCGGCCGACTGAAAGTGGCTGTAGAGCAACCAGAACTCCTCGACGGTGTCGAAAAGTGAGACCATCTGAAACAATTTTCGTTTTAAATAATGGCGAAACGATGACGAATTACCTTCAAGCAGCCCTCCCATTCCTTGTTGCGATCGGCCTTCAAATACCAGAGTGCCCATCGGTTTTGGAGAGGGTGCCGTGTCAGAAGCTCTGGCGCGATCGAAGCTCCGGTCTTCGCGTCACCGACGTTGATTGTAGAGTGACTCCTCGAAAAGAGAGACCATCTGAAAAAAAAACGATATTTTCCGATGATGGCGAAACGATAATGAATTATATTAATTACCTTCAAGCAGTCCTCCCATTGTTTCGCTTAGTTGTCATCGATTTCAATTTTTTCAGCTCTTCTAAATATTTTTTTTTTGGAGAAAAATGGATGTTTATGAATAGAAAATGAATAGAGAAATTTGTCAAATTCTACAGTAAATCGAGATTGAAAAGGCGCACACTGGAAATTTAGGTCGGGTCTCGCAACGAAATCATTTTCTACGGTACTGAATTGTGCATTTTTTTGAGTTTTTTCTGGATTTTTTTCTTCCTTGCTTCCGATTTTTTCTCCTTTTTTTTCTCTAAAAATAATGAACACCACTGCCAATTTCTCATCGAATACCGCTTGTTGTTCTGAGCTCAATGTCTATTCGCAAGTGTTGGCTCATCAAATCGACTTCGCTAGTCAAAAAAAAGTCCTAAAAGCAGCTTATTTAAGTCAATTTTCGGGTGTTTAGAGACATTTTTGAGTGTTTTCCTGATGATATTTGTAATCTACACATTTGAATACACATTTTAAAACAAACAATTCAGCCCGGGAACCTCTTCTGAGTTGCGATGTTGAAGAACGAAAAAGAATTACGAGTTGCTGAAAAGAATTTACGAAATCTCCAAAATTTACCTTTAACACCACACAGATTTTGAACTTGTGAGGCTTAGCTGCTTTCTAAATTCCCTTAGGCCTTTCTCCTTTCTCTATTTCTCCGTTCGATCTCGATTTCTGCCGAAAATAGTTGTAACGATTTCAGGTAACCAAAGCTTCCGACGTTCACTGGGCTCAACATGGCGCCTTGTCTTCGTCCTCGGACGCCACGCTCGACATCGAAGAAGGCTGTAGTAGGTGGGCTAAGAACCAAACATGTCACTGAGGAGGCAAGAATCTCGCCTTCTGCGAAGTTTTCCACAAGGACCGTCCATCGTGGTATTGTTTGGTGAGTGTATAATCTATTAATTCAAAATAAAACTCTTTTTCAGCGACTGGATCGCAAAAATGACAAAGATGGACACCAAGAAGAACATGAAAGAGAACACTTGGGAAATAAGATTCCGTGGTAAATTCAACTGGAAACAATTGAGGAGTTTAGGAGTCGAAACCATCACTGGATGCGTCGTCTTCAAGCCATCGCCGAAGCATCCTGACCATTTTCCACGGCAAGAAAAAACAGTAGTTTGGAAAAATGGCAGGTCAACAGCCGTAGCATACGCTACAACAAATTACTCGGAAGTCAATGCTGTCTTCGAATACCAATTGATTGCCAAATGCACGGAACTCTCCACCTTCAACAGATTGATTACTGAGCTCGCTGAAGATTTGCCCCAGGTCGTTGAAGATTTGGAGCCCCAGAACGCTGAAAATTTGGCTCTCCCGCTCGCTGAAAACGTCTTCGACGCCCCGCCGGAAATGGAGCCGCTTCCGAACGACAAGATGTTCGCTCCTTCGGCAGCAAAGGATGCGATTGTTGTGGTGGAGGGAAGAAAGCTTCATGTTAACAAATCAGTGAGTTGAAGAACCTAATTTCAGCTGAAAAACTTTCCTATTTTCAGTTTCTCTCCTTCCACTCCAACTTCTTCCGATCGCTCTTCGCATCACAACCAGCTGTCGAAGCTGGACGACAGCCGGAATTTCCGATCGGCGAAGTTTCATATGAAGAGTTTGGTTTGTTGCTAAGCACTATCTATCCGGACAATGTGTTTCCGAATGGTGAGTAATTCATACTTGAATTCCTTCTCTAGAGTTTCGCCATCTTTCAGACGATACCGCCGAGAAGCTTCTTCAACTCAATCGTCGTTTCGAGATGCCGTCTGTCGCCATTCATGTTGAAGATCATCTCCTTCGAAGTGACTACTTCTCGAATGCAAAACTGATGTGGCTGGCTGACGCGTATGGATTAGTGAATCTTTTCCAGCAGACGATCCTCTCGATGGATACCGAAGAGAAGATCAAGGACCTGCAGAAGCTTCCAGACTACCACTCAATGTCTATCGACGCCAAATCGATGATTTGTGATCGCATCATGGAAGTCATTTGAAATTGTTAACAAATTTGTCATTGCCTTTTATATCGGTTGCATTGTTATATGTTATAAATTCGTTTGTTTTATTGGTAACAGCTGGTCGAATTCTCAACTAAATCTGTCTAAATCGGTGTGAATCCTTATCTGAAAACTTTGCTGGTCACTCAGTGTGAAATGTTATCTGCATGTATGATGAGTGAAAGCGCCATCGTGATTGTTATGCATAAGAAGAAAATCTGTTTTAATCTCCATTTTGCCTTTTTGTTCACCCAATAACTTAGAACTTGCGGCAATTTTGCAACATTCGAAGATCTGCTTCGCTCAAAATCGAATCCCTCTGAAAAATCTGAAACGATTTCAGATGTCGGCATATAAGAGTTGGTTCGTGAGCAATTCCCTGAAAGTCAGGGCTGGTGCAAGAAGTTCGATGACTACTTATGGCGGAGGACTTCAGTGGTAAGTGTACAATCTATATTCATTCGAAAAGCGGTGTAAACAAGTTCCTTGTTTCAGTGAGTGGACTTCGAAAATGAGCAATAGCCGAAGCAAAAGGAATCAAATCGATTTCCGTTGGGACTTCGATTGGTCGGAATTGAAGAGTCAAGGAATCGAAAGTCTTTCCGGAGAACTCTTAGTCACACACTCACCAAACACTGCCATCTTTCCAGGGAGACAAATCCCTGTAATTTTGAATGAAGGAAACAAAACTATTCGTGCGAGTGTGAACACAAAGTACTCGGGAGTCTGGGCTATCTTCAAATATCGCCTGAATCCCCACTACGAGAAAAATTACGAAAATCAAATCCACCACGACGCCGAAAATTCGGCTCTGCCGCTCGCTGAAAACGTCGACGTCGCCCCGCCGGAAATCGAGACGCATCCGTACGACAAGATGTTCGCTCCTTCGGCAGCAAAGAATGCGATTGTTGTGGTGGAGGGAAGAAAGCTTCATGTTAACAAATCAGTGAGTTGAAGAACCTATTTTCAGCAAAAAAACTTTCATATTTTCAGTTTCTTTCCTTCCACTCCAACTTCTTCGGCTCCCTCTTCTCGTCACAACAAGATGTCAAAGTTGGAGAACTGCCTGAATTTCCAATCGACGGAGTCTCGTATGAAGAGTTTGGTTTGCTGATGAGCACAATCTATCCGGTTATTCCGAACGGTAAGTGATACACACCTGAATTCCTTTTCTAGAATTTGGTCATCTTTCAGACGATGTCGCCAAGAAGCTTCTTCAACTCAATCGTCGTTTCGAGATGCCGTCTGTCGCCCTGCATGTTGAGGACCATCTTCTTCAAAGCGACTCTTTTTCTAATGAAAAACTGATGTCGATGGCTGACACGTATGGATTAGTGAATCTTTTCCGACAAACGATTCGTTCAATGGATAGCAAAGCGAAGGTCAAAGACCTGCAGAAGCATCCAGAATATCAATCATTGACCAGCGACGCCAAATCAAAGATTTGTGATCGCATCATGGAAATTATTTGAATTGTTGTTTTATCATTTTCTGTTGTTGTTGCTCATATTGTTACTTTTTCATTTGTTATCGCTGAATGAACATTTTGATTTTTTTCTGAGAGTTTAGTCACCCAATTAGTCTTCTGAAAAGGCTCTTCATGCTTATTGAAGGATATGAGGAAGAAAGAAGCACCAATACGAAGGGAGGATGGAAGTTCAATGATGAGATCTTGATTCTTAAGGGATCGGGGTGGTTGGAGCTGGGGTTGGCGATCCGGCAGTAGCAGTAGAAGGCGATGAGCCTGATTTCTCCTTAGATCGAATATCACTTAAGACAGGTTTCGGAAATTCCTAAGGTGTATAAATGGAAATCGGAGACTTTTTTCGAGTTTAAGACTGTCTTTGGGCTTGTCTGACCCTCTACTATCCGCTCACACTCATATCTTGTCCAAAAACTCGATTTGAAAAAATCGATTCTTTCAATTTTCTCCACACAAAACCTTTTTCATCGACAAATTTCATTCGTCGAACATGAGATTTTGGATATTTCAGAGATTCTTGTTTGCAAAGACATTCTCTAAACTCAGTTTTTGCGTAGATTCCAAAAATGTGATTCCAAAAATGTATTCAGTTTTCGATTTGGAGCAAAACTGACCGAGCCGAGCACTTCTCATAAACCTCAAACAACCTGAAAAATGACCTTCAGAAAATGGAGCATTACTCGCTTCAAAATCAGTTTCAGAGAGTGAAACCTAGTTTTTTGGAATCCTCTCCTTAAGACAAACAAGACGACGTTAAAAACAGACAATAAAAATTTTCAGCCGATTCTGAAAAAACGCCCACTGTACTTTTTTACTTTTAACTGTACTTTTTTCGATTTTCGACCAGAAATTATTGTTCCATTTTTTGTTTGAATCTGGTCAAGATGACGACGAGGAGCCCAATAAACCCGGTATCACGCTCTGAAACTCATTTTGAGCTGATTTATAAGCATTTTTTCGACTGAAAATCAGTTTCAGACCCTGAGATCACGTTTGTCGGACTTCTGATGTCTCGATTAACCATGGATTCTTTCAGAAATGACTGCAAATTGTTGTGTTCATTTTTTGTCCCCATTCTGCCCGTCTGAAGAGGAGAAGCCGAATAACCATGTTTTACTCTCTGAAAACAGTTTTGAAAAACAATATGCTCCATTTTTAAAATCTGTTGCTTGTGTTTTTCAGACGCTCATAACATGACTGTATATCGGTTTCAGAAAGTGAGATTTCAGTGTCAGGCGAGAGCGGAAAACGGTCGGTGCTAAATCATAGAGGTGAAAGTTGTAACTCTGCAAGTTTGCCAGCGCTTTTATGGCCAGAAAACTTGATCACCACCTTCAACCAACTCTCAGTCTCGGCTGAAAACCAATGTTGTGTCGGTCTGGATATGTTGCAGTACTTGTAACTATGTCAGGAGGGGAGGAGTCGTTTGACGCCCTTCCCCATCCCAGGCCTAGATCATTTCTTATTCTCTCAAAGCACAAAAACATATAATTGAAAGTTATTCGACGGCTGCTCTTTCCTTCTCTATCGGCTCCGAATGCTCATGTAGTCGTTGCTGCTCTTCTGTTGATTGCTCTGAAAATACAGACTTCAGGGGGAAAAAATTAGGAATTGTGATGGTCGATGGTCTACAATCAGAGCTTGAACATCCGACCAAAAGGCTACACTTTAGTGGAACACACTCTACACTCTAGTGGGAACAGAAGAATTCCTTCAAAGAAACTTTCTAAAATTTCCAGAAATCGTCAGTGTAGTCTCAAATATGAAAACTGTAGCCGAAATGAAATCTTTCGATGCTTCGTTTCATTTTCGACTTTCAAACGGACTCTTCAAAATCTCACTGATTTGGCTGGTGAGGAATGGGTCTAAACTGAAAACTCTTTTCCAGCTTCTCAGATGAAGAATCTATACAGGTTTGTGATTCTTTGGACGACGCGTGGACATCTAGAGCACGTAGTTTCTCAATGCTTCAACAATAGTACCCGTTCACGACTTTGGTTCAAAATCATGTACTTCTCAGTGAACCATGGTGATAGAGATCGTCCAGCTTTGTCCTTTTTGTTTTAGGACCTCATCTGAACACTCAACTTTCTGGAAATTCTTCTTGTTTTCAAGCGCTTTTATGGCTGAAAACACGAGAAGTTCCAAGTAAATTGCACAACGTTTTTTGTCGTAACGTTCGACGCTTTCATAGCATTAGACTTCAATTGGCATTCAGCCCATTTTTCAGCTCTAACCGTGAGCTTTTCCTGGGAATTCTTTCAGTTTTCAAGCGCTTTTATGGCTGAAAACGGAAGAATTCCTTTAAAAACTCCATCATAAATTTGAAATGGTTAGAATAGTCATTACCTCTGTTCGATCCTCATCTATCGCCTATCGATTCAAACGTCGGTTTGCTGAGACATTCCCAAGTGACGAGTTCTGAAATAATTTCGAAATTACATTCATCCAATTTAGTCTCTTTCTCGAAGTCCACCATGTCAGTAATAAATCTTTCTAAAAGTTTTTCTGATTCTCAACGGCCTCTTACAGTTATTTTATCTTTCCGAACTGATGATTTTTATGATCAGTACAAAAGGTTCAATCTTGAGCAGTTGAAAAAGTATGTTCCAATCACTCAATGTTTCTGAAAATCAGTATATTAAACAACTCCTGATCTTCTTTTTCTAGTTGACAAATTTTTGCCAAAGTCACAATCAAGTGAGTTATGTCGCATTAAGGATCATGAGCCGGCAAAAGTTCGAAAATTGCACTGAAATGAACTGAAGTTTGAACTCGCGGGACGATAACTCACTTTAAAGCAATTTTCAGAAAAACTTATCAACTACAAAAGTGAAAATCTAGAGTTGCTTGATACATTCGCCAAGTTTTATGGAAATCGATTGATAGAAACAAAATTTTCTCAACCGATCAAAGTTGACTATTTCTCACTCAAAATCACCAAAAATCATACATTTATGGCCAGTACTGTACTCCGACATCCGAAGTCTAGGAGAACACAAAGTCAAGAAAATCTTGCTCTTGTGCCCTTGGTCAACTCGAAGAGCTTATTTTCTCCGAGATCCTACAATTGTCATACTTTCACGTTTGAATATCAAAGAGTTCCCAGGACACACCTTCCTAAGTTTCAAGCATTATCCAGTCTCAATCTCATGGAGGTCAACATTACAAATCTGTCTAGGAATCATTCAAATTTTCAAGCGCTTTTATGGCTGAAAACTGAACAATCCCCCTATTTTCTGTTTCTGAAACTTGTCATAAATACCTCGTGCTTGTTCAATCGTCTAGTCCTTTGCTCCGAATTCATTGGCCAATCGTCGAGTCGTGAGAGGAGCTGTCCAGGTGTCTGCAAGAACGGTTCATTCCAAAGTTGACATTATTTTACAATATAAAATTCAAATACCTCTACAATGTAAACCTTCGTTTCGAAGTTTCTTTCAATTATCAGACGCTTTTCTGAATGAGAACTAGAAGAATCTCCATGCAACACGGCATTCTCCTTCTGACTGACCCGTCGTTCTAGGTGATACAAAAGGAAAGCACAAATGACTGGCGTCAGTTTCTGCTAATTTCTGGTCTCTTTTTTCAACTCTCTGACTAATCCGAGAAACTCGGAGCAGACTAGTAAAGAATTTGGAATTGTCTGAAACTCGGACAAGTGCAACTTGATCCCACATCAACAGACTTGAAAGTCATTCTTTCAGTTTTCAAGTGCTTTTATGGCTGAAAACTGAACAATCCTCTTCTGACTCTATCTGTTAATTACCTCACTTTATAATCTATTCAACTCAAAAGTGCTAGGAAACATCTCTAGTTTACGTACCTGTGCCGATTCATCGGCGCATCCCCACACCTCTTCCATCCATCGTCGATTCGATCCATCCCATCCGTCGGCGCATCCCGAGTCCCTTCCGCGTCCATTCGAGTCGATCCGATGTCCAGCAACCTCTGCAAAACAGAACATGTTATATTGAGCCGAGCAGTACTATTATTTTTGAGGAGCTCAACTCAGGACAAGTGTTATTGGCTCTAGTCGAATTGAAGGGTCCCAAGTGAAAGTTGTAGTAAAGTTGTCAACAACAAAAATGAAAATCTAGAGTTGCTCGATTCATTCACCAAGTTTCATAAAAATCGAGTAATTGGAACAAACGTTCCGACATCCAGAGTCTAGGGGAACACAAAATCAAAAATATCTTGTTCTTGTGCACTTGGTCAACTAGAAGAGCTTATTTTCTCCGAACTCCTACAATTTTTATTCCCCTTCATGACTGAATATCTGTTTTTCGGAATTACTCAATGTTTCAAGCGATTCTGGATTCAAATAACCTTAACTTCTCAGCTGCTCTAATGTTCCATTGAGACACAACATAGGCTGGTACCTGCATCTGGGGATCGCTCAAGTTTTCAAGCGCTTTTATGGCTGAAAACTGAACAATCCCCCTATATTCTGTTTCTGAAACTTCGAGACAATACCTTAGGTCTATCCAATCGACTCATCCTTTGACCCGAATCCATTCACGTATCGTCGAGTCTTCAGAGGAACTGTGGAGATTTCTGAAAAAGAATAGTATTTTTTCTAATGGTTTATCTCAAAGTTGCTGGAAAGTTTCCAGTATCTCTTTTTTGGTTGCTTTTGGGTTCATTCTACTGAAAATTAAAAAAAATACTTTTCGAAAAAAGTTTTTGGCAGTACTCTTTAAGCTTTGCACAACGGGTTATCACAAGTCTGTAGCATTTTATTTCATACGCTTTTATGGC
>LR543259.1:162878-213450 GCA_900536305.3 Caenorhabditis sp. 40 LS-2015 | reverse complement strand
AATGCGTGGTTGAAACAGATTGAAGCAATTGATTTGATTAGGGAAGGGTTGGAGGAGTAGAGAGCGGGGAGGAGGATGGAGGAAAGCGTGAATTGAGGAAGATCGGTTGGGAGGGGGTAGGAAGGAACGGCGGAGTGTCTACGAGGACTCTTTCTCGTTCGACTGCCACGCGCTATCCTAGACCCTAGCACGTGATCAGTTGGCGAGTTAGATGAGTAGGCCCGCGAATCGATCGATGGAGGAAGGATGCTCGAGGATCGTGGACAATCGTGGAGGATCATGGAGGACCCTGGAGGGCCCTGAAGGATCGAGAAAGATCCTGGAGGATGCTGGAACATCAAGAAGGACCCTGGAGGGCCCTGGAGGATCGAGAAAGATCCTGGAAGATCAAAAAAAATGCCGAAGGATCCTGGAGGACCCTGGAGGATCAAAAGATGCCGGAGGACCCTGGAGGACCCTGGACGATCATGTAGGGTCCTGGAGGACCCCGGAAGAAGCTGGAAGATCCTGGAGGATCCTGAAAAATGCTGGGAGATCCTGGAGGATCCTGGAGGATCTTGGAGGATCGAGAAAGATGCCGGTGGACCCTGGAAAATTATGGAAGATCCGGGAATATCATGGAGGATCCTGGGAAATCGTTCTCGATGCTAGAAGATCAAAAAAAAAATGCCGAAGAATCATGGAGGATCCTGGAGGATCCAAAAAATCCTGGAACATCATGGAGGATTCTGGAGGATGCGGAAAGTTCCTGGAGGATCCTGGGGTAACGAAAACTATTGGTAACGTCCTGACACGGAAGGACAAAAAGCGAAGTCACAACTTAAGATCTTGCTGAGTGTATTGAGCAACCGATAAGGTAAGACAAAAAATTTGACAATTTTCAGTGCAAAATGGGTCAACTTTATGAAGTTGAAAATTTCGTGATTGTTGTGTAAATGTGTGAAGTAACTTCATTTTTGTAGTTGACAACTTTTTACGAAAATCACAATCAAGTTGCGTTGAATCGGTCCGAAAAAGTTCGAAATTTGCACGGAAATTTTCAATAGTATAGTTTAGGAATAGTTTCGATGCGACGTTCACATCAATTTTCACATCAATTTTCATAAAAAGTATAAAAAGTAACTAAAAAAAAGATCATCAGTTTTATTCAAAGTTGATCCTATTCCACTGACAATGATTAATTTAACACGATGCAGATTGTTCTTTAAAAAACATAAAAACAAAGAATATTTAATGAAAGTCAGGTCTTCTTCCCAAATCGATTCAGACGTCTCCAATAATCCAAACTATCCGAAGCGATGAGTCGTTGTCCGTGTCCCGTCCGCTCCCTCGCCGCCAAAGCCATCGAAATGCGCGCCACTGCTGACATTGCCGAGAAGGGGTCCTCGCCTGGAAAAATGGTTTTGAAATGGCTCGGTTTCGAAACGTCGCGGTTGCTAAATCTGGAATTTCCAAAACGTCATGTCTCGGAAGGTCCGGTTTCTAAAAGTCTCGGTTACAGACAGTGTGTGATTTTCGAAACTCTTCGAAGTTTTTGGAGTTTTCGGAATATTTTTCGAAAAAAATGATCGAAAAAAAGTGTTCGAACAAATGTTTTGAATGTTTTGAAAAAACAACTGCGCCTTTAAGTTTACAGTACTGCCAAGCAAACACTCCGAAACATTGCGCTCAGTTTATCGGGAAGTCGAAATTTCTCCGAAAAAATGTTCCAACCCATTGGAGCAACTTTTCGAAAAAACATTTCTCGAAATTTTTTCGAACTTTTTTTCTCGAAAACACCTCTGGTTACAGTAGCGATAACTAATAATTAACAAAAACTCACAATCACACTGAGCAACAATGAGTCTCGGATTCGAAGCGGACGCTTCTTCGAGTTCTCCTCCCTGTTGAACGCCGTCTAGAAGAATGTCGGACTGGCTGAAAAAATTTCATGGTTTCAAAATTGTCAATGGCTTCGAGGCAATGTGTGTTTTCGGAAAAAAATGGTTCAACAATTAGAAACAAATTTTCGAATTTCTTCTTCGAAAATTTTTTCGAGACCATTTTTCGAAACTTTCCGAAATCTCAAGGAGGTGCCTCGACTCACAGATCACCTCGATCAATTTTTGAGTTAGAGCAAAAAAGTTTTGGAGAAAAAACTCGCCAGAAGCCGTCGTATTTGAAGCTTCCTGAAGACTCTCACTTTGACTACTGTTTTCTCAATTTCAAAATGAGAACAATGTTTGATCCGAAAACCATTCAAAATTCAAGATTTCGGAGCAGTAGTTTTTATTAAGGCCTGACAGTTTTTAAATGCTTTTTTCCGTCACTATTAATTCTCATTGTTAGGCATCAATAAAATGCGGGGGTGTCTATTCCTTGTTCTTTCGTTTCGATTCTTTCACAGTCGTCCAGGATCTTTCTCGATCCTCCAGGGCCCTCCAGGGTCCTCCACGATGTTCCAGCATCCTCCAGGATCTTTCTTGATCCTCCAGGATCTTTCTCGATCCTCCAGGGCCCTCCAGGGTCCTCCATGATCGTCCATGATGTTCCAGCATCCTCGAGCATCCTTCCTCCATCGATCGAGTCGCGGGCCTACTCATCTAACTCGCCAACTGATCACGTGCTAGGGTCTAGGATAGCGCGTGGCAGTCGAACGAGAAAGAGTCCTCGTAGACACTCCGCCGTTCCTTCCTACCCCTCCCAACTGATCTTCCTCAATTCACGCTTTCCTCCATCCTCCTCTCCGCTCTCTACTCCTCCAANGAGTCCTCGTAGACACTCCGCCGTTCCTTCCTACCCCCTCCCAACCGATCTTCCTCAATTCACGCTTTCCTCCATCCTCCTCCCCGCTCTCTACTCCTCCAACCCTTCCCTAATCAAATCAATTGCTTCAATCTGTTTCAACCACGCATTCTCCTTTGCTATCCGCCGCCTAGAACAGCTGATAGAAAGTGAATTTTGCAGTATCACAGATAAACAACGTCTTCGAACAGTGAATTCGTGGATTCATAGAGCCACAGAAGAATCGGAATTTGCGATATTTTTTTCATCGTTTTTCATCCTTGATTACGGTCAAACAGCGAGAAATCGAAGTCACGGGTACGACTGAGGAGGATGGCCTGCGGAGGCGACGTCTCGGGACAAAAGGGGGCGGAGTCAACCGGATGTTAGAGTGAGAGGATTAATGTGTCTGACAGGGTGAAGGGATCTAATTATTACCTTTTATGACTGTGAGAGAATCGAAACAAAAGAACAAGGGATAATCGGTCTTCACATCTTCACGCCCCCGCATTTGATTGATGCCTATCTGCTCAACAATGAGAATTGATAGTGACTGAAAAGAGCATGTAAAAGTTGTCAGGCCCTAATAAAAACTGTTCCGAAATTTTGAATTTTGAATGGTTCTCGGAAAACATATTATCAGATGTCAAAGTGAGAGTCTTGCTCAAAAATCAGATGATTTTGAAACTTGCTGGTTTCAAAGTGTCCCCCGGACATTTCAAAACCTGCACAAACCCCCGACACCAACCGAATCCTTCTCGAAATCTCGCTCAAGTGTCTGCAATCGTATCGAAACTCCGTCACTCTTGCTCCGTGATCCTTCAGAATCTGAGCAACGAGTCCGATGTGTTTGTGTCCGTTCACCGCCACCACCTCGGTCCCGTCCAGATAGTTCTCGCCAAGTTGCGCTCGTTGTTTCACATTCGCTCCAATGTACAGGTTTCCCACCATCTGGAAAAAAAGTTGGGATAGTTTTTTGGTACTTCGGACCAGTGTGTGATTTTCGACGCCCCTCGAGAATTTTTTTAAAGTATTTTTCAAAAAGTTTGTATTTTTCAGAAATTTTTTCCGATAACCAAACACCGATTCGGATTTTCGTAAAGTTTTGAAGCTCTGCATTTGTTTCCAAACCGTTTTTTTTCAAAATTTCACCTGAAACCTGGTCCACTTTCGACGCAATGGTCGAGTCGACCTGTGAGAGAAAATTTCGAGGTCGACCAAGTGTACAGTCGCCTGAAGTCGACTGACTTCAAGTCGGTAGACCTCGCGTCAACCTGAATGTTATAGACCTCAGGGCCTCAGGCCCACTGACCATTTGGCAGGGATGTTCGGAATGGCCTTTTCGGAATTTCTCGGAATGCCTAAAGATTCCGATTCTAAAATTTCGGAATTTCGAAATATCGGAATTTTCCGAATTTTAAAACTTCGGAATTTCGGAATTTCGGAATATTCCGAGTTTCAAGATGTCGGAACTTCGGAATTTTCGGGATGTTTGAAATTTTGATATTTCAGAAGTTTCATCGACTAAAAATGCACTAGGGCGTATATTGGAGTCACATGATGTATCGTATATCACTGCAAAGCTTCAAAATATATGAAATCATGTGATATACTGTGTTTCTGAGACACTTTCAAATACCATGTGTCAAAATTTCTAAAGTTCATTCTGAAAATATCTCTCGGAATTATTCCTGTCGGAATTTCGTTCCGAAAAAAAAGCTTCGGAAATATTCCGATCGGAATTCCATTCCGAAAATGCTCGGAATTTTCGGAATTTTCGGAATTTTCGGAATTCGGAATTCCGTTCCGAACATCCATGCCATTTGGTAGACCTCAAAACATCAGGTCCACTGACCAATCGGTCGACCTCGGCATTTTTTTTCAAAAGTTTTTTTTTCAAAGTTTTTTTTCATATGACTTGATTTTTGTAGACCTAGGAAAAAATTCAAAATTTTCCAAAAAAAAATTTTTTTTCGAGTAAAAAAAAAACTCACCCGTCTCTGAATTCTCCACATTTTGGTCACTGCTCGGTCGAAAATTTGAAAATTTTGAATTTCAGAAGGAAAAATTCTTCTCAATCTTCTAGAAGTCGTGAATCCCCTTTTTCAATTTTGCCAAGAAACCCCTGAAGAAGAAAAAGAAGAACTAATTCAATTTCAATTCCATTTCTCCTCTTCTTCTTCTTCTGCTGCAAAAAACCCCTCCATAGGCTCCGCCCACTTTTCCAACCCCCCTCAACTCCTTTCGCTCTTTTCTGTTGTGCTCCCTTCGAGAATGTCCTTTTTTTTCTGTCGTCCTTTTTATGCTCCAAGTCTCTCTCTTTCTCTCTCTCTCTCTCTCTCTCTCTCTCTCTCTCTCTCTCTCTCTCTCTCTNCTCTCTCTCTCTCTCTCTCTCTCTCTCTCTCTCTCTCTCTCTCTCTCTCTCTCTCTCTCTCTCTCTCTCTCTCTCTCTCTCTCTTTGTCTCCAGAAGTCAATTTGAAACAGCAACAAAAAAGAAAAAGAAAATGGGCGGAGCTTAGCAAATTGGAGAAAACGAGAGAAGAGGAGGAGGAGGAGGACACTAATTATTTCCCCCTTTTTGTTTTCAAATTTCGCGGGTCGAAAAAACAATGAGGGATTTATCTGGTGATTCGAATCTTGAGGCCAACAACAATAACGACGAAAAAAACAGGAAGAGTGGGCGGAGCTTAACAAATAGGAAACGAAAAAAACAGCAGATGGAATAACAGAGATTAGGAAGAAATGGAAGAGGTGCAAGACGCAACAAAAAAGTAACGACCAACGTCGTCTTCAGAAGACGTGTGTGGGGGAGTAGGAATCCGAAATTGGGCTCAGGCTCAAAAAAAAATTTGGGCTCGGGCTCAAAAATTTTGGGCTCGAGCTCAAAAAATTTGGGCTCGGGCTCAAAATCAACAAAGGACAATGTGCAAATCGCGAAAAACTTCAGATTCAGAAAAGTGCATTTTCAGAGTTGAAAATGTCCGAAATGTGGGCGGGGCTTGTAGGGACTCAAAATCGACGAGAACCTCAAAGAAGTCAAATTTTCTGGGTGAGAAAAAGAAGTGAAGATTGGATAGAATTGAATTGTGGTCCAAACAGTAACAAAGAAAGGATAGAATAGGATGAAAAAGTGGAGAAAAAAATTAACAAAATGGAGGCCATCATTCAGTGCTCATCCTCGGTGTGCTTCTTTCTCTTCTTCGGAATCTCGTCGTCATCGTCGTTTCGCCCACTTTCAGCACCCTCCACTTGTTGCTGCTGCTGCTCTTCGTGAGCACGCTTCAGACGCTTCTTCTCCTGCAAAAAAAATTGGATGTTCTAGTTTTTCTAGAGAGTGAAAATGACCATCTTTCAGATGAGAAATATCGATTTTCCGTCTGACTTTTCTCACCAGGAGAGATTGCTCGAACTCTTCGGTTAACACTTTTCCTTATAATCTGGGTCAAGAAGGTAAAATCGACCCTGCAGATTCAGACTCTGGAATGAAAATCGACTAAATGCCCACGTGGTTTGAGTTATGACCTCGTAAAGTTCCCCCAAGCCGTTAGAGAAACTTTAAGAGGTCACATAACTCAAACCAAATGAGCATTTAGCAGATTTTCATTCCAGAATCTGAATCTGCAGGTTCGATTTTATCTTCTAGCCCCAGATTATGAGAAATAGTTCAATGCGACGCTTCGAATAATGTCCTGGTGCAGGTTTTCCACGATCTTCCAAAGGCCAGTAGTTTCCAGTCGGTGCTTGTCCCAAGGATGTCAATTTCAAAAAATTTCAGAAATAATTTAGTTTACTACATGACAAGTGCCTTATCAGTGGCCTGGACAGGCAAAAATCATCATCATCGTCAGCGTGAAAAGTGCACAAAAAAAACTCGTAGTGACAGTGTCTGGACATTTTGTGATCCTTTCGAAACTGATGAAAAATGTCCTCGCTCCTGCTTTTTGGGTGGAAAGAGGAGAGAAAACGGGGGGGCGAAGGATTCACTAGGGACTCATGAAATTTACTCGATTACATATCTTAAGGTAAGAAAACCCCCTGGACATCTCATTGAAGCCATGCCTATCTGTTTCTCTATCTCTATGTCCCGGATTTCCAGAACGTTCCCTATGAAATTCCGACTGACTAGAAGGTAGGTTGTAGTTACAGGATAAGCCATATATCATTGGAAAGCCCATAAAATTTCCAATCCGTTCACATAATCTGTTTTTGCGGAACACTGCGCGTTTTCGAGAAATTCGGGTCGACAGCGTTGAATTTCAGTGCAAATTCACTTCTTTTCAATACTTTCGACCCAATTTTCTCAAAAACGCGCTGTGTTCCGCAAAATCAAATTACATGAATGGGCTGAAAATTTCATAGGCTTTTCGATGATATACGTCACATCATGTAACTTCAACCGATGTGACTCCCTAGTCACTCGGAATTTCATAGGGAACGTTCTGGAAATCCGGGACATAGAGATAGAGAAACAGATGGGCACGGCTTCAAGGAGGATTCCTATGTAATCAAGTATGTAGATTTTGAATATCACAATGAGAAAGATCAAACACTTCGCTAAACACCCGAAAAAAGTGCCTCAAATAGGTCATTTTCCGAGCAAAAATGTCTCGTGTGGCCTAACTCTCCGTTTTTCTCGGCCACCGGTGTAGACATTGAAAATCGCTCATTTTTCATATATTTTTGGCTCAAAAACTTCATTTTTCTCGGCCATTCATCCCAAAATACCTTCTTGAGTCTCTTTCTCTCGGCCTCCTCATCAATCTGCTCCTCATCAACCTCCACCACCTCCTCCTTGATCTCCATCTTGATCTCGACCGTTTCCATCACCACCTCCTGATTCTCAGCCTCCTCACGGGCTCTCTGCTCTCGTCGCAGCCGCTTCCTCTCCTTCTTCTCCGCCTTCCGTTTCGCCTTCTCCTCGTCCGATTCTTCGTCGGCGTCATCGACCACCTCCTCTTTGATTTCCGTCTTGATCTCCGTCTCGGTCTGTAGACATTGAAAATTTTGCCGTTTTTCATAGTTTTTTGGCTCAAAACGGCTCATTTTTTGAGCGTTTTTCATCCATTTTTGACTCAATCACCACCTCCTACCTTGATTCCCGCCGCAGCCGCCGCCTCCCTCTTCGCCTTCAACGCGGCCATTTTGGCGGCGAAATAGTCGCCGACGGAGAGTGTCGACACCGTATTGTTTCCCTCCTTCTTCTCGTCCCCAGACTCCGTTTTCTCTTCCGATGTCGTCTCCTTCTTCTGCTCCTTGGTCACGTCTTCGGGAGAGGCATCCGTTTTGAGCCGTCCATATCCGAGAATTCCCTTCTTGTGACTATCGCTGTAGTTGGTCGTGTCCTTGGCGCGTGTGAACTTTTGGTAGCTGAAAATTTGGGACTTTTGGAAAAAGGGGGCGGGAAACTTGAAAAACCAAATTTCGAGGGTCAAAAAAAGACCAATTTCGGCTTAAAATCTCACTGAATTCGTCGACGAATCGATTTGGACTTCAACTCGATGGAGATCTTCTCAACGGCCTCCTTCCTCTCCTGCTCCGTCTTCGCCTCGGGCTCCTCCGCCTTGTTCTTGTTCAACGCGACGAGCAGATCGGCGAAATCATCGTGATGCGAGATCCATGTCGAGTCGTAGTCGGCGAGTTTGTCGGCGCCAAGACCCCGTCCCGATGTGTTGGCTTTGAGTTTCACGGCGTCCTGGTTGCCTTGACGATGCCGGCCGAGACCGTCGCCCTCCGACCAGCCCATTCGTTCCATGAGCTTTTTCGAGAATCTGCAACCAAATTTTTTGGAGGAGTATAGAAAATCGAAGGAGAACAAAAATTTTCGTAGCTCGTAGGTCGAGAAATGAGAAAACCCAAAGAAAAACGAGATTTTTTGAGCCGAAAATCATCCAAATTTGCTCTTGATATAATGAAAATTGGTGAATCTACTGATCTATGAAATTTTGAGCCGCACACAAAATCGTCAGTTTTTAGTAAAAATGAGCTCAAAATCGTTGAAAATTTCCACTCGAAATCTTGACAAGGACAACAAGTGGGAAAATTGTAGTATTTCTGACCGGAAAAATTGATTCGAAGATTCAAATTTTTCATTGAAAACTGCTCCAAGACGAGTTTTCAAAAGCCTTCCACCGGGAACCAGTGTTGAGGGAAAGAGATTTACGGAAATTTACGGAACATGGTTTATCTTCGGAATGAAAAATGCTACAGAAAAAGTGTCAACAGATAAAATGTAGATCTGAATGAGATATATCGATTGGTATACAATTGGTTCCGAAATCTTGTCGGAGAACTGAGATATAGTCTTTCTTTCTTCTTCTTCTGTGTGCCAGACATAAGAAATACTATATCTCAGTTCTCCGTCAAGATTCTGGAACAATTTTTGTACCAATCGATAGCTCTCATTGAGATCTACATTTTATCTGTTGACACCTTTTCTGTAGTCTCTTCCCTTCTACACTGGTTGCCGGGGGGTAGGCTTTTGAAAACTCGTCTTGGAGAAGTTTCGATGAAAATTTTGAACTTTCGACTCAGTTTTTCCGGCCAAAGATACTGCATTTTTCCCGTTTTTGTCCTTGTCATGATTTCAAGTGTAACTTTTCAATGATTTTGAGCCAATTTTTACTGAAAACTGACGATTTTGTGCGGCTCAAAAGATTCTAGATCTTTAGATTCACCAATTTTCAGTTGAATCGGCACCCGATTTTCATTATTTCGAGAGCAACTTCTGATGATTTTTGGCTCAAAAAATCTCGCTTTTTTGGATTAGCTATCTCCCTAGGCTTCGCTTCAAATTCGCTACAATTTTTCAGTCATTTTTCCTCTTCTCCCCTCTCACTTTTGATCGTCATTCTTCCACGTGAGATTCTGCGGATCCACACTGATCTTTTGCTTCCTCTTCGGCTCCGCCAAAATCGACATTGTTCAGTGAGCGAAATTTGTCGACTGAATCCGTCGATGAACCCTGAATTCAGTTAAAATTCTTTACTTGTACTGAAAATCTGGGAAAAAATGGAAAAAAGGCACCTGGAAATAGGTATATCAAAGTGCTCAAAAACACTATGAACAAAAACTGAAATTTTCAAAAATCCAAAAAACAAATATTATTTATTTCATCATAAATATCAGTAAGGAATGAAATGAGTATGGATAGATTCGATTTTGAGCCATTTCCCGGTCTCAAAAATCTAATAATTAGAAGAGCAAAAAAAAATTTTTTTTTTTTAATTTTGAAGATTTCAAAAAATTTCGAAACACCAGATCATTTGAAGAGAGAGAGAAAAATCGAGATGTTGGAGACGGAGAGGAGAGAGATAAAATAACAAAAAAAAAGATTACTGGAATATGGATTTTTTTGAAGGAGGAAGATTTTGGGAAATTTTGGTTTTTCAACAAAAAAAAATTCGATTTTGGCTGGAAAAAAAGTGACAACTTTCAGGCTGAAACCGGCGAAATTTTTGTGGTTGAACATTTCAAAATTTTTTACTGAAAAAAACACTTTTTCATCGAAACATTGGCCATTTGTAGGCTAAAAATTTTGTAGCTGAAAATATAGCATTTTCTGAAGCACGTTTAGCTGAAAAACCCGGGAAAATCAATCATTTTTGGGGCTAATACTGAAAACTTTTCAGTGAAAACTCGACCATTCTCAGTCTGCAAAAGCTGACTTTTTTACTAGGGACTGGTTCACACATAGGATGGAGTTTGAGAATGTGGCCTATATCATTCAAAAGCTTTCGAAATTTCCAATCCAGTCATCTATTCAGTTTTTGCGGCGGAGTCCGCATTCTTGAGAAAATCGGGTTAGAAGTCCAAACAACCAGTTGATTTGTACTGAAAATTACACGTTAATTTTGCAAAAGTAATCGTGCGTGATTTTCTGTACAAATTGACTGGTTTTTTGAGCTTCTAACTCAATTTTCTCGAGAATGCTGAGTCCGCCGCAAAAACTGAATATATGAATGGGTTGGAAATTTTCTAAGCTTTCGAATGGTATAAGACACATCCTATAACCCCAACCTGAGTGTAAAACATTCCCTAGTTAGTGGAGAAACTAGTAACAATTTTCACTGAATCTTCAAACAGTCAATTGTAGACGAAATGGAGCTGCTCCCCAGTGGAGAATTTGTCACTTTTTCGAGCAAAAAAATTTGGTCAATTTTCCAATTTTCCAGCTTGCAAATGACTAGAAATTGATGTTTTTTCGAAAAAAATTTCGAGAAAAATCTTTCAAAAAAAAAAATTTTTTTCTAAAAACTGGTCGATTTCAGTCCAAAAACCTCCTCGATTTTCCTCCTCCAACCCTAAAATCCAAAATCCCGTCTAAAACACAAAGCAAGAAAACCCAAGAGAGACAAAGACAACACTAGAAAAAAAACCGTTGAAAAAGAAACACCAATCAAAAAAATCGTTCTCTACTACTCCCCGACCAAATCCAATATCCACACCTCGCTCATGCCGATCATCTTCATCGGCGGTCCCTGATAGAGCGAGCCGGCGGTGACCATCAACTTTCCGCCGAACGGAATCTCGTAGAGACCGTAAAAGTAGGGCAGCATCCAGAAGACGCCCGGAATGACGACGTAGAACTGGCCGGCGTGCGTGTGTCCCGATAGGATTAGGTCGACGGCGGCGAGCTCTTTCGGGTGGTCGACGAGGAACTCGCGAACGGACGCCGGATTGTGCGCCATCACGATTTGCGAGGTGTTGCGGGGGCACGCGTGCACCGCCTTCGGAACGTCCATGTCGTGGTTGAGGATGCCCGACTTGGGACTGGCGATGTCGTTCACGCCCGCCAGACAGACTCCCTTGAGCATTGCGGATCTGAAATTGAACATATGGTTCATTTCTGGGAGTATTGTGGCCAGTTTTCAGCGGTTTTCAGCGATTCTAGCCGGTCAGTTTGGTCATTTTTTGAGCACTTTCCTAGCCATTTTCAGCCCCCCATCGAAAAATGACGATGATCTAGATTCATCAGATATCTCGATTCAGTATATTTCTTCGTCAAATTTCTTCTTTTTCAGCCAAAACTTCTCCTCGGCATCTCATAGGATCGCCCAACTCACTCATTCTCCAACACCTTAATCCGTCCATTCCTATAGAACTCCAACCACTCTCGAACGTCTCCATAGTAGTACTCGTGGTTGCCGGTGACGAAGTAGGTGGGCGCGTGGACCGGCAGTTGTCTGAAACGGTACAGGGGTCATATTTCAGCCCAAGAAAACAGACTTCTGGTCGATTTGAATCCAAAAAACGGAGGACTAAAGCCTGTTTCGCGATATTCTATATCGGCTTTCCCGTTAGAGATGGCATTTCGGTGTAGTGAACTGTCTTGGAGAGCACAAAAAATTACCAGTGGGTGCAAATTTTCAGCCCGATTGGACGATCCGCCAAAGAACCGGCGCCGGAAAGGGAAGTTTCAAGTTCAAAGTTTCTGAGGGTACCTTCGAGAATTTTCTCTAAATTGGTCCATTTATAGAACAGAATCAGGGCTCTTGAACGTGTTATGTGACTACTTGCGCAATCTTCTAGAAGTCGAGTTTCAGGCTCCGAAAGGTGGCGAGTCCAGGTTCAAAGTGAAGAAATGGTGAAAAAAGATCACATTTCAAATACTGTATCTCGACTTCTAGAAATTTGCGCAGGTAGCCACATAACTCATTCGAAAGCCCTGATTCTGCTCTACAAATGAGCCAGTTTATAGAAAATTCTCAGAGGTACCCTAAAACGGATTCCCCGGTCAGGCTTTCCGAGCCGGATCTCTTTGGGGAATGGTCAAAATGGACTGAAAATGAGCACACTTATGTAACTTTTCGTGCTCTACAAGATCGTTCACCGCACCTAATTGTCATCTTAAACGGGAAAGCCGATATATATCCCTAAATCAAAAACGCGAGGCTCTGAAAACAACATCGCTTGTCAAGTCTTTCGAAGCTCTTTAGGCTCTTTTTTTCGGTTGCAAATACGGATTTCAAGCCGGATTTTCACAGAGAATCCATGTCTGTACCGCAAATGTTGGGGGTTTCGATGATTTTTTGACCAAAAACATGAGGATTTCGAGTCGATTTTTCGGCTCACAGAACACGTTTTTGGCTTAACCATTTCGAGTCGAATTTCATCAAAAGAGCTCACAAAATGGGTCGAACTCGCTGCTCAATATCGGCGACAGGCGCGTCGACCATATCGCCCACGATCAACACCGCATCCACCGGATTCTCCATGACCCGCTCGACGACATGGTGCACCTGCTCGGCGTACACTGACGCGCCGGCGTGAAGGTCAGAAATGACGGCGAGGCGAAGGTGATTGCCGTCGGCCGAGAAATTCTTGATTCGGATCGTCTTGTGCTTCACGACGATCCAATCTCGGGAGATGTACATGGAGACGGAGAGGAGGAGGGTGACGATGAGGGTGAATCTGGATGGAAATAGTTGGTTTGCTAATAAAAAATATGAAATCAAGTGTGTAGATTCCGAATATCATAATGAAAACGTTTGAAAATTACTCTAAACCCCTGAAAACCCACTCAAAATAGGCTATTTTTCGAGGAATTTTTCTAGAATCTTGTCTCATGTAACCTACCTCATTTTCCCCATATTTTTCCATCGAAATTGATGAAAATTTGCGGGAAATTGAAAACGCAGGGCAAATTATCAATTCCAGTGGAAAAAAAAACCGGAAAAAAATGGTGAAAAATGAGCGAAAAAACTGTGAATTACTGATGACAAGATTCTCGAAAAATTCCTCAAAAAATGGCGCGTTTGAGGCGATTTTTCCAATGTTTAGAGCGATTTTCGAGAGTTTTCGTTGGGATTTTTGGAATCTACACACTTGGTTTCATATTTTTGTTAGAGAAAAAAAACTTTTCTGGCCGAAAAATTTTTTTTTTTCAAAATCATATTTTTTCCATATTTTCCGGCCTAAAATCTTCATCTTATGACTCACTTAATCTGCGCCCTCCTCTTCCACATCAAATTATAAACCAGTGGAATTTTTCCAACCAAATCCAAAATCCATGATGTGTATTGATACTTCTGAAAATATGTTCATTTTTTTGGGATTTTCACAATTTTTTTCCTCGAAAAACCTTCATAATCCAAGTCGCACAATTCACCATCCAGAATCCCAACAAAAACGCGATCATATTAGTCCAGACGCCGGCGCATATCGATGTGATATCGAAGAGGAGCCACTGGAAGTTGAAAAAGTGAAATTTCACTGATAATTGAAGCTAGTACCTGCAAAAATCCAGGCGCATAGTACATAAAGTACACCGCTTGGCCCAGGAACAGAAAAACCAGCAGGCAGTCGGAGCATCGTTTTCGGAAGATCTGCAAAAAATTTTTTGAGAAGGTGAAAAATATAAAGTTTTTATACTCAAAAAATTTCCCATTTTTCGCTGATTTTTTCCATATCAAAAACTCCCCGAAATTCTCTTTCCAAGTCGTTGAAAATCTCAAAAAACCCAAAAATTGTCGAAAAAATTAGTTAAAAACAACGACACTCCGCCATCCCGCACCAAGGCTCCGCCCCCTTTCGTCGGGTCTCGCCACGAAAAGCGACGCGCTGCGTTCGATTTTCGTTTTTCCCACCTATTTTCCTGATGTCCGCACTTTTTCGGCGGTCGTTTGAATTTGTAGATCAATTTTTGTCGTTTTTCTTATCGAATTTCCGCCTATTTTTCAACGAAAAAGTGTGAAATTCGATAAGATAAGGTTGGCGAGTGTGTGTCGGCTCGGAATTTATCGATTTTTTAAGGGAAAAAATTCAAATTTTTTTGTTTTTTTTGCAGATTTCAAAGCACAACAAACACAATCGATTGATAAATCGGCGAAATGAATCAGGTGAGTTTGTTTTTCTTTTCGAATTTGAAAACAAAATTTTCAAAATTTCCAGTTCCAAAACGCCTATCGCCCATCGCTTCAGTCCTCCTCGTCATCATCCGCCAAACGATACGTTCAAATGCCGACGGGCATGCCGCGTGGCTCAACGAGCCATTTGTATCAAGACGACGGATTCGGGGGAGATCATCACCATCATCATCATCAGATGAGCTGGGACGATCATCCGTCGTCGATGACTGGCGGTGGCGGAGGAGGCAGTGGAGGAGGTGGGGGAGGAGGACAGGTGGCAGCTGGTGCCGAGAAACCGACCGGTTTGAGACACTTCTCGACAAAAGTGTGCGAGAAGGTCAAGGAGAAGGGACTGACGAACTATAACGAGGTGGCCGACGAGCTCGTCGCCGACTACTTTCAGAGCAACATTCTCAAGCATATCGATGTGGTGGTGAGTAGTTTTTCGCTTCAAAAACTAGCGGAAATTCGTTGTTTTCGGAGAAAGTCAACCCGAAATACGTTGACTCGCTAAAAATCTACTCTAGGTTCAAAAAACCTCAAATCAATCATTTTCAAGCTGAAATCACCCTAAAAACGAAGATTTCGAGTCGAAAATGCATCGTGCGATCCGAAAAATCCGCATTTTTTGCTCTAAAAGCGACAAATTCAACTTGAAATTATCGAAATTGTTGTTTTTGGCCTGAAAACCGAGCGAGAAAGACATGAATTTCGAGTCGAAAACTTGCCCGATTTTGACCTGTTTTAGCTCCTAAAATCGATTTTTGCTCAAATTTGACTTTAAATTAAGCATTTTTGACTATCCGAAACTTCTAAAACCTCTCAAAACCCTCCAGAACCAAGAAAACGACACTAAAATCCGTAATTCTTGAACTGGAATCAGCCAAAAAATGCTCAGAGCCTCTCACTATCAAGATCAAAGTGGACCCCGTTTTCAGCTCAAAATCAACCAGCTGTGGCCAATTCTAGCTCAAAGCTTTGATTTCTCGACCCAACTAAGCTCAAAATTGATCATTTTCGACCTATTTCCACTCCCGAAACATCTCTCTCGAAATTCCGACTTTCAGAAACAAGAATACGACATGAAGAACATTCGGCGACGTGTGTACGACGCGCTGAACGTGCTCCTCGCCATGAACATCATCACGAAGAACAAGAAGGACATTCGCTGGATAGGACTGCCCGCGTCGGCGTCGCAAGAGATCGCGCGTCTCGAGGAGGAGAAGACGCGGAGGGAGGCGAGCATACGGGCCAAGAAGGACTCACTGCAGGACATGATCATGCAAATCGTGTCCTATAAGAATCTGGTGGAACGCAATCGTCGCAACGAGCAGTGAGTGGAGAGGGAAAAGTGGTCAAAGAATCGCCTAAAAGTCGATTTTTTGTGAGGAAAAACGAAACTTTCAAAGTGAAAATTGAGCACAGAAACGCACTAGGGAATCCTGAGCCTGAGCAACCTGAGCAATGTTTGGAGATACAGAATGTGTTGCATATCATTGGAAAGCTGAGAAAAATTGCAATCGATTGATATGTTTTGTTTCTATCTGCGGACTCTGCATTCTCGAGAAAATTGAGCTAGAAGTACGTAGACCTAGTTGGTTTGCACTTTGAATTCGATTTTCTCGAGAATTTGGAGTCCGCAGACAGAAACGAGACGTATCAATCGATTGCAAATTTTCTCAGCTTTCCAATGATATATAACACGTTCTGTAACTCCGAACATTGCTCAGGTTATTTCCTAGTGAGAAAAGTCAGAAGTTTGCGTTTCTATGCTCATTTTCACTTTGAAAATTTCGTTTCTTTCCGTTCTATAACTCCAAACATTACTCAAGTTATTCCCTAGTTAGTGCTAAAAATCGTTGAAAATCTTTTAAAATTTTGCAGCAAAAACGGCCGCCCGGACCCGGAAACCTTGCTCCATTTGCCGTTCCTCATTATCAACACCGAGAAAGAGTGAGAATTTCCACAGAATTTCCCCAAAAAAGTGCATTTTCAGCACCAACGTCGAGTGCAGCGTCTCATCGGACAAGTCCGAGTTCCTGTTCTCGTTCGACAAAACGTTCCAGATTCACGACGATTTCGAGGTGTTGAAGAGTGAGTTTTCCTGGTTCCTGGAGAGAAACATACAAAAACGCTGGGAAATTGTTGCAGAAATGAAGCTAGCGTGCGGTTTGGACACGGGCAACCCTACGAGCGAGGAGTTGATCACCGCCAAGAGCTACCTGCCGAGCCTTCATCAGTCCTACGTCGATGATATTGTCACTAGTGAGTTTTCTGTCTGTTTTGGATGGATTTGAAGGGAGAAGTCATGAAATTGGAGCTCGAAAATTTGTCAAAACGGAGGATTTCGAGAGCCACAAAAGATTTTTTATGTTGGAAAATTGAATCTTAACCACAATCAGACTCATCAGTTGCATAGAACATGGCTTATATTCAGCAGCTCAAAATTTGCGGAAGAGAATCGTTCGAAACTGATTCGACTGAAAATCTGACTGAAAACCCATATGAAGCAAAATTGAGTGGGAGAGATTAACTGAAATCTACGGAAGACCGGTTATCTTTGGAATGTAAAATTCTACAGAAAAAGTGTCAACAGACGAAATGTAGATCACAAAAAGGCCTTTCGATTGGAGCCAAGAGCAGTTGAAAATCTTGACGGGGAGCTGAGATATGGCGATTTTCTCGTCTAGCACAAGAAATCCTATATCTCAGTTCTCCGAGAAGATTTCGAGCCAATTTTCATATCAATCTATAGCTCTCATTGAGATCTATACTTCATCTGTTGAAACTTTCTCTGTAGCATTTTTCATTCCAAAGATAAACCGTCCGAACACTGCACATCAAAATTCGACTTTTCGTAACAAGAATCCTGTCTTGCAGCCCACCATGAGCGCGAAATCGAGCGCGAGGAGAAGCAGAAGGCCGAAGTGTTGCGCATCGAGGCCGAGGAGCGTCAGCACCTCGCCCAAATGCAGTACTACGAGCAGCAGCAGGCGGAGGAGCGAGAGCGACAGCAGCAGCAGCAGCACATGCCCAATGTCTCTCGCTACAATCGACAACTTCAAGAGCATCTGATCAACGACGAGGATCGTAGTGGTAAGCAGAGAGAGACTGAGGGAAAAAGAGACTCAAAAATTGCGTTTTTCGACGCCAAAAACGCTCAGAATCTCTCAAAATTGACCTGGGCAAATTGCCAAGCAGCCAACATCTTTTTCGAGTCTCAAAAACCGAGCCGAAACCTAGAAAATTGTCGTCGAAACTGGCGAGCGCAAAGCCATTTTCATAGCTGAAATTCTGTGGCTCAAACTTGACCATTTTTCCTCTTTTGTCGAAGCTGAAAATCCCATCAAAATTGACCAATTTTCCTTTCTCTTCAGCCGCCGCCGGAATCATGGAACGCGACGACGACATGATGATGATGTCGATGGAGAAGTCGAATGCTCGTTCGATGTACGGTGGCAGTGGCTACAGTCCGCAGAAGGTCCATCGTCCGATGATGCATCATCAGGGAGGAGGAGGAGCCTCCGCTCAGCAACAACAACAGCGTCGCTATTATGTGCAGAAGGGACCGGGTGGTGGTGGACCGATGAGAGTGAGTTTTGAGAATTGAATGAGCAAGAAAAACCAGTGAAAATTGACCAAAAATGGCCTAGAAACAGTGAAAATTGTTGACTTGGAAATCGCTAAATTTCGAGTCAAAAGAGCTCCCTGAAAGTGCGGCTACTGATCCGCTGATCCGCCTACGCCTACGCCTCTCCAGAAGCCAAAAATCCAATTGAGTCTCAAAACCCGGAGCATTTTCAGCTTGAAAATCTGCCTTTTCTAGCTGTTTTGAGCTCCAAAAACCCCGTCCAACCCCCCAACATCCATGTTTTGCAGTCCGAAATGAGCCCAGCCATGCATCATCGTCAGCCCTCCTCCGCTCGCCCGTACACTGTCCATCAGCAAGGCGGCGCTCGTATGGCCGCTGGCGGTGGTACGGTGGGTGCTGCTGCTGCCGCTCCCGTCAAGTACTACTCGCCGTCGTCGAACGCCGCCGGCCCGGGACCGTCCTCGTCGGCGATGCACTCGGCGCCGAGATATGTGAGTTTTGAGATGATTTTGACTGAAGGAACATTGATGATGATGACACAGTATTGGCCAAAAAGTATATGAATTTTGGGTGATTTTCAGTGCAAAATGGCCAAGTTTGAGCAGTTGAAAAAGTATGTTTCAATCACTCGATTTCTATAAATCTTGATGAATGTATTAATCAACTCTGGGTCTTCATTTTTGTAGTTGACAACGTTCTACGAAAATTGCTGTGAAGTCAGTTACGTCGTGTTGAAGATCATTGGTCCGAAAAAGTTCGAAAATCGCACTGGCGCATTTCAATGCAAGTTTCGAACTTTTTCGAACCAATGATCCTCAACACGACATAACTCATTTCACAGCAATTTTCGTAAGAAGTTATCAACTACAAAAATGAAGATCTAGAGTTGCTCAATACACTCACCAAATTTTATAACAATCGAGTGATTGGAACATACTTTTTCAACCGCTCAAAGTTGGCCATTTTGCACTGAAAATCACTCAAAATTCATATACTTCTTTCACCAGCACTGTATATCATCATCATCAATGTCCCCATCAGAAACTGACTTGTAGTAGTCAAAATAGAAGAGGAAACTCCTCAATTTTCCGTTTTCAGAGAGTCCGTCAGGCAGTGCCGCAGCACATGGGAGCAGGTGGAGGAGGACAGCAACCATCAGCATCATCACAATCACCAGCCCAACAACACATTCGCTACTCGACCGGAGGCACGCCTCAACTGGCACCCGGCCAACGCATCGTCACTCAGCGAATCGTGGCGCCCGGCGGACCCCATCCACCGGGTACCATCGTTCGTAAGGTCATCAGGAGAGTGGTGACGACGACGAGTGGTGGCGGAGCGCCGAAGCAGAGTCCCGCGCAGCAGGTCATTCAGAAGAAGATGATGGAGCAAGGTGAGAGTTTGGAACGAAGGGAAAAAGAGAGTGAAAAATGTTAAAATTTCCGCAAAAAATCCGACTTTTTTTGGAGTTTGAAAATTGATCAAAAGAATTCAAAGTTTCGCCTCGAAATCCGGGAAAGAGAAGCCGATTGGAATTGACTGAAGAAAATGCGGAAAAGTACCTAGAAATTGACTAGAAATTTGAATTTCGCGCCTCCAAATCGAAAACTGGAACAAAAAGTTGGCTAAATCGTTCAAATCCCGTCTAAAAATTGGAATTTTTTGGCTGAAAATCGAATTTTCCAAAGAAAAAATCTAGTTTTCCCACCCAAAAAATGGTTAAAAATTGAACACCAAAGTCGGATCCGAAGTC
This sequence comes from Caenorhabditis sp. 40 LS-2015, assembly GCA_900536305.3. Taxonomy (NCBI): domain Eukaryota; kingdom Metazoa; phylum Nematoda; class Chromadorea; order Rhabditida; family Rhabditidae; genus Caenorhabditis; species Caenorhabditis tribulationis. The sequence continues at coordinate 193,495 of LR543259.1, read as the reverse complement.
CAAGAAAATATGGCTCGAAAAAAGAGGTTTTTTCTAATCGAAAAAGTTGTCTGAAAATTCAAAAATCCCATTTTTGGCTGAAAATCAAACTTTCAAAACTGAAAAAAAATTGGAGTTTTTCCACCCAAAATTGGACACCAAAGTCGAATCCGAATTCCAAGAAAATATGGTTCAAAAAATAGATTTTTCTAATCGAAAAAGTTGTCTGAAAATTCAAAATGTTCCCGCCAAAAAAATCCAAAATTTCCAATTTTTCTCTTTTCCAGCCGACGCTCCAATGACATCGAAACAGGCGGCCGCGATGATTCAGCACCCTCCACCCACCGATTTCGATGACTACTATTGAAGAATGTAGTCGGAGAAAAAAAACATCTGAAATCTCTCCCTCATCGTGAAAATTTTGAATTTCGCGCCAACATTTTTGATTTCTCTTCTCTGTAATCCTTCTTTTTCAAATTTGTCCCTTTTCCCACCCCGATTCCCTACCACATAGGCCCCCCCCCCCCCTTGACCCACAATCCTTTTCTTTTTTATATGTACGAGTTTTCTTCTTCTTCTCTGTATTTTCCGTCTCGAGTTTTTTTTTTATTCTTGAAAATTTTGAAAACTTTTTGAATTTCCCGCATTTTTGTACTCTTCTTTTTTGTCTCCTTCCCCCAAGTTTTAGGTATTCTTTTTCTTCCTTCAAATTCGAGAAATTCTACGCTCTGAAATGCTCGGAAAATTTTCAATTTTCCTCAGAATTTTTGATACATCTTTTACTCTTTCCTTTCTTGTTCACTAGCGGAATTTCGGAGTGTCGTTGTTTTTTTTTTGTTGTATTTTTCGCCATTTCCAAAACGAACGGATAATAGGGAGAGAGAGAGAGAGAGTAACTATGAATACCTGCATTTGTCGCCTATCCGTCACCTTCTCCTTGACGACGTCGTCGTCGAACCAGCGCATCAGTTGACCGTACGCGAACACGTTGAGCATTGTGAGGATCGTCTGGAAAATTTGAAAAATTTTGGAGGGAAATTCAAATTTTAAAAAGTTTTGAAATGTAGATGGGAATGTTGAAGAATCACCAAAGTTTGGGCTTTTTCGATTTTTTTTTTCCAAAATCTGTTTTTAGAAGATCTGGTTAAGAATCTTCAGATTGTGGGCGCAAATTTTGAGAAATTTAGAGTTGGCGGGAATTTCAAAATTTCAAAAACAATTTTCTCTAATTTCCAACCTCAATTCTCCACATGGAGATGACGCGTCGGCGATTGCCCACTTGGTATCCATCGACGGCTTCTACCTGGAAAAGAATTTGGAAATTTGAATTTCAAAAAAAAAGTTTTTTTATTCGAAATTTCGATTTTTTCAGACGGTTAGAGTATCTGAGGGGTCTAAGTGAGGGGCAAAAATTTAAAGTTTTCTTTTAAATAAATCGAAACATCTAAAACTTTCAAAAATTCAAAAAAAAAAAAATGTTTTTGACAATTTTTTTTTTTTTAATTTTAAAATTATTAATAAAATTTAGACGTCTTCATAGACTAGGCAAATGGCGTAAAGTGCGACCGCGCTCCACCGAAAAAAACAACACAAAAATCATGCGCCTTTGAAAATTTCCATGTCTCCAAATCTTGTCGCCTTTGCCCTTGTTCACAATAATTAGTTTCTCCCAAATTTTCAAAAATAGAAGGTTTTTTTTTGGAAAATTTCAAATGAAAATGTTAGTTCGGTGGAGCGCGGTCGCATTTCTTCACTCATTTGCCTAATTATGATGTATAAAAAAGTTTGAATCTGATTTTCCAACAAGAAAAAATAAACTCACCCAAAACCCGGAACAATAAGTCAACAAGGCCCACACGGCCAGCGAGCCGAACACGAGAACGCGTTCAGTGCTCACCATCCTCTTCGCCCTCTCCAGAAGATTCTGGAATTCAGAAGACGTCAACGTCATCATAGAATGAAGGGGAACACTATTTTTATCGAGATTTCCCTCCTTTCGAAAAGAATCTATTTCCTTTCGAAAATCGAAAGTCAGCGAAAAGAATCATCAGAATCCGGGGAGGAGGAGCGATTCTAATCTCAATCTTCGCCTTCTTCGGATTCAGATTCTCGGAAAGATAAGGAAGAGAAAAAAATTTTTCGGAAAATCGACATCAGATCACAAAGTACACATGAGATGGTGACGGACGGTTTTTCTCGCCGTTTTTTGGAAAACAAAAAAATTCAATAAAAAATTTTTTTTTTCGATAAATTATTTTATGCATAATAAATAGACCTGAAATTAGAAGCATCACAAAAAAAATGGCGAACAAAAAAAAAATTTTTTTGTAGTAAAAGTGAAAATCGACGTATATTAAGTAGGTAGACGTATGTTTAGCGGAATAGTAAAAACTTTTTTTGTTTGAAAAGTTTTTAGAAAATTTGAATTTTTGAAAACGAAAATCACATTGAAAAGGCTCAAATTCGCAAGACTCCGCCCACTTTTTGACACCCCCAAAAAATGGGCGGAGTCTTGAGAATTTGAGCTTTTGGAGCATTTTTCATACGAATTTAGAGAGTCTAGATACTTTTAAAGCCAGTGCCAGCTTTGAATTCAAATTAGAAAAACTTCCAAAAAAAAAAGACTTCAAAATTTTTTTTCGAAATTTTCTAAATTTCGAACTCAATAATGCTTTTGTCTTGAAAATCCACTGAGATTCAGAAAATAACCACGAAAAAGGCCTTAAAAATGCTCCAAAAGCCCTAAAATGAGCTAAAAATGGGCGGAGTCTAGAAAAGTGGGCGGAGCCTCTTGTTTTGCGAGTTTTTGCACCATTTTTCGAGCATTTTCACTCAAATTTTCGAAATCTATCCAACTTTCGGAAGCATTTTCCATCGAATTTTGATTGAATTTTTTGAATTTTTCGGAAAAAAAAATTTCAAAAAAAAGTGTTTTTTTTTCGGTTCCTATCGGGGGGCTTTTTACATAATTTTACAGTGGGAAAAAAAAGTGAACTTTTTGAACAAAAAAAGAGAGCGGGAAAAGGAAAATCGTAAGAAAAGGTCTCGTCAGGAGCAGCGTGTGTCAAATGTTGGACGTGTTGTGTGCGTCGTCGTCTAGAGCGTCGGCGTGCTGCTCCAGACTTTGAAGGGCCATTCGCATCGTGGTTCGCATGGTTTTCAGGCACTGTTGGAGACGTCTGCAAGAAAATTATTGAGGGATTCTGGAGAATCTAGAGATTTTGAGATTTTGGGATTCTTGTGTTTTCAGATTCTGATGGATTCTGAGATTCTGAAGACTCCGAGAATCTGGAGATTCTGAACATTCTGAGATTCTAATATTCTGAAGGTTCTGAACATATTTAGCGACGTTCACAGATTCCCACGGTTCAGAATTTCTGAGCTTTTTTTTTGGTACGGTTTGGAGTATCAGAAAATGATGAAATTAGGGAATCGCGGAGACTGGCACTCAAATGATTCATCTAGAGTCTTCAGAAGCCTCCAGAATTCTCAGGAGCCCTTCGGAATCGTCTAAAGCACTCTATTGTAAGAATTAAAAAAGTGTCACCTGGGATTTGATCAGCGCTTGACCAGAGATGGGCGCCGAGTGGCATTAACGGCACCGGCGCGGCAGAGGGGAAAGGGGGAGGGAAATCTGCGTCTCTCATTTCGAACACTCTCTCGCCGCGGCGTTCCCTCCGCTTTTCCCTCGCGTCGCCGCGAGGGAAAAACGGAGGGAAAAGCGGCGGCGAGAACGGTCGGCGCGCGCGCTGAAGAGAGAGAGAGCGCAGACAATTTTTCCCTCGGCCGCCGCAGCTGTGGCACCCGGTGCCACGCGCGCCCACCTCTGCGCTTGACCGCGAAATCTCCCCCTGACGCCCCGCCCCCCTGCAACCCGCCGCGTGAGAGATTTGCAAGTTTGCCGCACGGAAGCCAGGAATTGGTTTTTTTCATCGGGAAGAGCTAGAAAAACGAGTTNTAAAGGCCCACGTCTCGTCGTATGATCCATAGAACGCATTCTGATCGTCCCACATTTTCTTCTGTTTCAGATAAATTGATCTTCGTTTGATGATATCGTGCCTTTCCATGATGATGGAACTGTGGTCGTTGGTTTTGTAGGTGAATCCAAGGCCTCGGATAACTTGGAGAAAAATGGATTGAGATTTTTTGAAATCGAGATTATATTTGGCCCATCTCCAGACTTCTGCTACCGTGACATATTCATGGTTCTTCCACATTTCATGAATTCGTTTAACAATTCGACATCTTGTCAACATATCCAGCTGCCCGACGTACTTCCTACATTTCTCCTTCTTCCCCATGTCTCTCAATCTCTTGCCGGTACGCAGAGGACGTTCATGAGTCCGACGAAGTACGGTACGCCGATTGATCCCGCAGATCTGACTAGTGGCTAGAGCAATATTATGGAACATTGTGTGGCGAGAATCAGCTCCCAGTGAATCTCGGATGACTTCAACGAACTTCGAAACATTGCGCATCACTTCTTCTCCACTATCTTTCAGATGTTTCTTTGTTGAAACTTTCGGGAAGTTTTCGGGGTCTAGACCACAAACTTGTTGTCCGATTCTGATGTACAATTTTTGCAACTGGAATATACAACCTAACCACTGATGAACTAATTTCAGATTATACCTCTACGTCAGATGCGTCTTGTTCAGTTTGTGATGCCTTAGTTTGGACTGTATGTCCGCACTGAGAATTGGTGGATTTTGTTGTTTTCGGTGGGATCGGACTTGTTTGAGACATGCGGTTTTGTTGTTGGATAGTTGTTTGAATCGCACGATTGTCTACTTTCGGAACTTGTCCCACTCCCACATTGCACAGAATTGGTTTCGCGGTACATCCAACACTTCTCACCCATGATTGACGAGCAACATAATCTTTAGAAATCAATAATTGTCGGTCTTGAAAGCTTTTGAGACAAATTTTATAATTTCTGACTTAGTTCGGAAAATTTAACCTAATTTTTGCTATGTACCTCGGCGGAAAAGCGCCTCCTTTGCGATGTTGCTGTTGTACGAGGTCATTTGCTGTTTTCACTTTGAATTCAATGATTATAATTACAGGAAATCAAGTCTGAAAATATTGAATCTTCCATTAATCGCTTATTCGTATCTTATAATCGATGAAAACACAAAAAATTGCGCAGAAAACTCGTTTTTCTAGCTCTTCCCGATGAAAAAAACCAATTCCTGGCTTCCGTGCGGCAAACTTGCAAATCTCTCACGCGGCGGGTTGCAGGGGGGCGGGGCGTCAGGGGGAGATTTCGCGGTCAAGCGCTGATCAAATCCCAGGTGACACTTTTTTAATTCTTACAATAGATTCCTTCAGTACCCTCCAGAACCATCCAGAGTCGTCCAGAATCCTTCAGAATTCTTCAGCATCCTTCAGCATCCTCCAGAATCTTCGAGAACTCCTCAGCATCCTCCAGAACTGTTCCGAATCTTCTAGAGTACTCATGAGTTCTTTAGAAGCCTTCAGAGCCCTTCCGAAGTCTCCAGAATCATTCAGAATCCTTCGGAATTCTCCAGAAGCCTCCAGGACCTTTTAAAATCCTCTAGAATCCTCCAGAATCTTTCAGAATCTTCTAGAATCTTCTAGAATCCTCCAGAATCCTCCAGAATCCTCAGGAGCCCTTTAGAATCGTCTAGAATCCTCAGGACTTCGTCAGAGTTTTTATAAAATCCTTTGGAGTCTTGGGAAATCCTCTAGAACCCTCAGGAGTCTTTTAGAACCCTTCAGAGTCCTTCAGAATCCTCCAGTACCCTCCAGAATCCTCTAGAATCCCGCAGAATCCATTGGAGTTTTTCGGAATTATCAGGAGTTCTTCAGAATCCTTCAGAATCCTTTAAAACTCTTCAGAATTCTCAAGAATCCTTTAGAGTTCTTCAGAACTCTTCAGAAGCCAAGACCATTAAACTCACTGATTGTCGAACCGTCCGACGAGTCCCGCTCGATAGCTATTAATTTGCACGCGAATCGCGAGCGTCGCGTAGCCCGACAACGCCTCCTCGAGTCCCGTCAAATCGATCACGATCTGCGTGACGATCAACGGCGACGTGTCCTGATTGAGACGGGAGAAGTGCGTGAGCAGGGTGTCGAGCGCCGTCGACACCGTCTGCTGGAGACACTCGGCGGCGAGCTGCGGCGCGTAGAGCTCGAGCTCCGCCTGCTGCAGCACCGAGCACAGGATCATCTCCTTCGCGTAGTCCGAGATGTCTGAAATTTGGAGGCGGATTTGGAGGAGGAGGATTACTGTAACTCACCATCGTCATCCGGCAGATACTCGTAGGTCGCCGAGGCCACAAGCGGCTGAAATGCGCTGCTCATCATCGCAATGCAGTCGTTGATCATCTTCGTTCGGAACGCCGACAGTTTGGCTCGCGATTTCTGCGGGAAAATGTTTGTTTTTGAATTTTCGAACATCGAAAATCACATTGAAAAGGCTCGAAAATAGTGCTCCATGACCTTTATTATCTTTATTCCGAAGACTCCGCCCACTTTTCGGGATGTCAAAAAGTGGGCGGAGCCTCGAGAATTTTACCTCTTGGAGCACTTTTCATTGGAATTCTCAGAGTCTAGACATTTTTTTCGGAATATAGCTCTAAATTCAAGACAAAAAATTTTCCAAAAAAAATTTCCAACAATTTTTTTTTCGAAAAATCAAAAAATCTGCCATTTTCCTAATTCTGAATTCAAAAAAGGATGTATCGTGAAAAATTCTGTCGATTTTAAAATAACCACGAAAAAGCTCAAAAAAATGCTCCAAGCGCCCAAAAATGAACTAAAAATGGGCGGAGTCTAAAAAATGGGCGGAGCCTCTCGTTTTTCGATTTTTCGCAGCATTTTTGAGCATTTTTATTCGGATTGTCGGTATACACCCATCTTTTGAAGCATTTTCCATCGAGTTACATTTGAAATTTTCGAAAGAAAAATTTCAAAATTTTTTTTTTCGAAAAATTTTCCAAAATTTCAAAATCTGAAATTCAAATGAAACTCGATGGAGAATGCTTTCGAAGGTTGGGTAGATTCTGATTTGTTCTATGGAAATGCTCGAAAAATGGTGCGAAAACTCGGAAAAAAGAGAGGCTCCGCCCACTTTTCCGACTCCGCCCATTTTCAGCTCATTATTGGGCTTTTGGAGCATTTTTTTGATGCTTTTTCGTTGTTAAAAGGCATTTTCGGTCTGCGGAGAGTGTCGTTGCCCGAAGGCTCAAGAAAAGTTGGCGAATGGAAATTGACTTTTTACGACTCCGCCCACTTTTAGCTCATTTTCGGGCCTTTTTCGTGGTCATTTTCGAGAATTCGGCGATAGGCAAATACCTCCTGAATCTGATCGACATGTTTCACACCGCACTCGTGCATCTTCTTGCCCACTTGGTTGAGCGTTTTGGCGATGATGAACTCGACGTCGCCGACGGCGATGAGCAACTTCTTCGTCGTGATCTCCTGACCCTTTTTGGTTTTTCGATCGTCTGGGACAACAAGTTGTTGAGGACGGTGTCGTGTGAAGAGACGGTCGAAGCAGATTTTGATAGAAGTGATCAGATGGACGAAGAGGTCTATGATGGTCTCCCGGAAGCGCTCTCTGGAGAAGAGACACGCCTCTCCAGGATAACCAGATGTGGACAACGCGTCGCGGGTTCTCGAGAGGCACTCGCCAACCTCATTCTCATAATAGTCTGGCAGAATCGTCTTCGTCTGTTGCGCCCTATCCAGTACGTCCTGCTTCCAGTTGATGCGATGGGCGAGTAGTGCGACTCGCTCGATGCCGCACTCGACGTGATCGGAGACTAGCTTCAGGCGGACCGTCATGCATAGCTCGAGCAGCGGGGCGATGTGCGCGGAGCTGAACTGATTCTCGAGGAGCGAGGCGATCAGCGAGCGAGTGGTTTTGAGACTTTGCGCGAGATTGGAGCGAGAGACGTCCGCCGAGACTGGGGGCCATTTCGCGAATTGGTTGCGGTACTGGGCGAGCACCGCGTCGGGCAGAGCCTTTGTGATGAGCGCGTTGAGTACGAGCCATGAGGAGACGTTGATGAGTTTGGTGAGCATTTCCTGGAGAAAGAATTGGGAGTGGTTTTTCAAGGGGAGTCTTTAGATGGCGTTAGATGCCTTCAGAATCCTTCAGAATCCTTCAGAAACCTTCAGAATCCTTCAGAATCCTTCAGAATCCTTCAGAATCCTTCAGAAACCTTCAGAATCCTTCAGAAACCTTCAGAATCCTTCAGAAGCCTTTAGAATCCTTCAGAAACCTTCAGAATCCTTCAGAATCCTTCAGAATCCTTTAGAATCCTTTAGAATCCTTCAGAATCCTCCAGAATCCTTTAGGATCCTTCAGAATCCTTTAGGATCCTCCAGAATCCTTTAGAATCCTTTAGGATCCTTCAGAATCCTCCAGAATCCGTTCGGATCCTCCAGAATCCTTTAGGATCCTTTAGAATCCTCCAGAATCCTTTAGGATCCTTCAGAATCCTCCAGAATCCTTCAGAATCCTTCAGAATCCTTTAGAATCCTTCAGAATCCTTCAGAATCAAGCGCGGTTTCTCGAGGAACTATGCGACTCTCGACGCCCACCTCTGAGGGGGTAATCGAAGATTCTGGAGATTCTGAAGGCAAAAAAAAACATAAAATTTCGGGGGAAAAAAATCTACTTGGAACCACAAATTGAGCGGAAATTTTCAAAAACGGAAAATTTTGAAGATTCTGGTTTGTGAGATTTCGGGGATTCAATAGGTTCCAGAACCCTCCCGAATCGTCCAGAACTCTTTAGAATCTTTGAGAATCGTCCAGAATCGTGTAGAGCTTTTCAGAACGCTCCAGAATCCTCCAGAACCATCCTTGATCTTTCGGAGCCCTCCAGAACCCTCTAGAATTCATCAAAACCCTCCAGAGGCATTCAGAATCCTTCAGGCTCTTCTAGAGTCTCCTAGAACTATGCTGAATCTCTCTAGGTGAGTTCGAGGAGTTTGAAGTATTCTGAAGGCTTTTTTGAGCGATTCTAAACATTCAAAAGATTCTCAGACTCGAGTCTTTTTTTCTCAGTTTTCGGGTGACTCATTGAACCTCTCACAAGATTGATTCAGATGAGCTCGGGTGTTTCAGTGAGCCTGCCCAACAATTTCCCTTTACAAACCGGCACTGCCCTTCCGCATCACTTTGACCGAAACGTATCTCGGTGCCTGTGACAGATATCAAAAAACGGTCAACTAACAAATTGCTCATGATAAACAGAGCAACATTTTGTTAGTTGGCCACTTTTCGATATCCGTCACAGGAACCGAGATAAATTCAGTCAAAGTGATGAAGAGGGGGTGTTGGTTTATTGAGGGGAATGTTTTATATCTATTTGGTGAATTCTGAAATTCATGGTTAAAAAACCCTCACATTGATATCCTCCAGTCTCTGCATGGCATCCGGCGATCCACTGGACGCGTGATAAGTGTTGGCCAGTTTCCAGAACGACGGCAGTTTGCTCAGCAGCAGCTCCACCAGAGTCGTCACGAACTTCTGAGGGGGGATATGGCATTTTTCGCGGAAAGAAAGTTTTGAATGATTTTTTTTGACAAATCCTCTTAAAGGAAGATTTCGGGGGCAACATAGTTTGTATTTTCGCTTCATAATATGTAATCAAATGTGCTGATTCCGAATATCATAATGAAAATGCTCGAAAATTGCTCTAAACAGCCGAAAATCAGTTTCGAAGGGGCAATTTTTCAAGAAAGTCACCTATAATGACCGAATGATGTGTTCACTTTAGCCACCGAGTTTTGGCTCATTTTTCATGCTTTTTTCTCACCAAAAGCAGAAATTCATCCACCTCTTCATTCCTTTCATTCTCACTATAAAGAATGGAAGGATCGAAATTGTGAATGAATTTCTGCTTTTAGTGAGAGAAAAAAGCATGAAAAATGGGCGAAAACTCGATGGGCGAAGTGAACAATTCATTCGGCCATTATAGGTAACTTTCTCAAAAAATGACCGTTTTGAGGCTGATTGTCGAGTGTTTAAAGCAATTTTTGAACGTTTTCATTATGGTATTCGGAATCAGCACCCTTGATTACATATTTTTAAGGGAAAACATCAACAATTGTTTTCCGGAATCCTCCTTCAAAATTTTTAGCAAAAAAACTTGAGAAATGATGAATTTGGGTTGATTAGAATTAGAAGCAGCCCCTGAAACTCTGTGGACAGAAAAAAAATCACGTCCTTCATTTTTTCAGTGGTTTTCTGCCCACAAGACCCTGGTGACTCTTCTGGATAGCTCCCCAACCTGAAGCTCATTAGTCTTGTTCATCAGATGCATTCCCGCCTGTCCCCCTTGGCTCATCATCCTCTGCTGATTCTCGTGTTCCTCGACGCGCGCCCGCTCCAGAAACTTCTCCTGCATATCCCATAGGTTCTTCTCCAGCCACACGTAGTAGGAAGTGATGCAGTCCCATGTGGGATCCGCGTCCGGGTCGAGAATCTTGAGATACTTGATCAGCTTGGATTGTTCCTCGTAGGAGAGCGGCGTGTCGATGAGCTTTCGCTTCATCTCCTCCTTGAACACCTCCATTTTTGCGTCGATCTCGAGCATCACTGGAAATAGAGAGAGAGAGTGAGAGAGTGAGAAGATGAGGTTCTGAGGGATTTTGAGGTAGTGAGATTTTGAGATTCTGGTGGAATTTAAAGTTTTCAGATTCTGATGGATTCTGAGATTCTAGAGATTCTGAGATTTCGAGATCCTAAGATTTTGGAGATTCGGATAGATTTGGAAATTTCGAGATTTTCAGATTCTGATGGATTCAGAATGTAGAGATTTCGAGATCCTGAGACTCAGAAGGTTCAGAAATTTTCAGATTTCGAGATTCTGATGTTTTGAAATTCTGACAGATTTTGAGATTCTGATGGATTCTAAGATTCCGAAATTCTAGAGATTCTAGAGGCTTCAAGTTTCTGATGAAATCTGAAGATTTTCAGATTCTTAGATTCAGAGATTTCCAGATTCTGAAGATTTTGAGATTCTGATGGGTTCTGGAGATTTTGAGATTCTGGATTTTCCGGAGGTTCTGAGATTTTAAGATTCTGATGGATTCTGCCATATGGAGATTTTGGGATTCTAGTGAATTCTCCGTCTTTTTTGAGATTTTCAAATTCAGATGGATTGTGAGATTCTGAGACTTTAGAATTCTGAGATTTGATGGATTCTGAGATTTCGAAATTCTAGAGATTCTAGAAGCTTCAAGATTCTGATGGAATCTTAAGATTTTCAGATTTTCAGATTTCGAGATTCTGAAGATTTTCAGATTCAGACGAATTCTGAGACTTTGAGAATTCTGAGATTTCGAGATTTCGAGATTCAGATAGATTCTGGTGAATTCTGAGTCTTCGAGATTCTGAGATTTTCAGATTCTGATGAATTCTGAAGGATTCTGGAGATTCAGGAAATCGAAAACTCCGAAAGTTTGTGAGAAAATGGGACAAGAGTTTTTCGGCCGAAAAATAACGCCACATTTCATGCCGAACTTCCTTACTATTTTCAAATTTTCAATCGAATCTTTCAAAACAAAAAAAAAACCCACACTCCCTGAACAACGGCACATCGGTATCTCCATAGAGACTCTTCGCCCTCGTGTAGTCGTTGAGAATCGTGATATACTCTCCATTCTTCATCGACTCCTCGATTTTCGACGAGAGAAAGAAGATGAACTTGAAGCGGACGATCACGCCGAGCGCGTTTCTCGTCGCGTCCGCGTCGTCCTTTCGCTTTAGGACGTCCGCGAACACCGCCTCCGCTTTCGTCTTCGAGTCTTTGATCTGCAAAACGAGGGGAGGGTGGATGATTTTGGGGGAGATTTTGGAGAATTCTGAAGGAATCTGAAGGATTCTGGTGGATCCTGGAAATTCTAGATTCTGGAGATTTTGAGATTCTGAGTTTTTAAGATGCTGTTGTTCCGGGATTCTGATGGATTTTGAGATACTGAGATTCTGAAGACTTCTGGTGGATTCAAAAGGAATTCGAACAACTCAAAAGCGTTTCCACGCGTTTTCGAGGGATTCTGAGCGGGGATTCTGAAGATGTATCCACACAGATACATGAGATTTCGAGGGAGATTTATATGAGAGTGGTTGTAGAGGATTCTGAATGCTTCGGAAGGCCTCTGGCTTCTAGGGTGATTCGGATTCGAAGATTCTGGAGATTCTGGACGCAAAAAAACGAAAATTTTGGAAAAATGGAACCTTCTTTTCAATTAGACCCGAAAAATCGAAAAAAAAACTCGAAAAATGGAACATTTTGAAGATTCTGATTTGTGAGATTCCGGGAATTGAGAATGTTCCAGAAGCTTCTAGAACTTTTTAGAATCCTTCTGAATCATTCAGAATTCTTCAAATCTCTCCAGAATCATCCAGATACCTTGAAAATCTTCTAGAACCCTCAGGAGTCCTCCAAAATCCTCCCAAATCCTACAGAATCTTTTAGAACTCTCCAGGATCATCGAGAACCCCCTCAGAACCCCTCAGAATCCTCCAGAATTCACCAGATACCTTCAGAATCTTCCAGACTCTTCCAGGATCCTCGAGAACCATCCAGATACCTCCGAATACTCAGGAGTCCTTTAGAATCCTTTTGAACTCAATTTTCCTCCCTTTTCACTATTCCTACTCAATTTTCAAGTCGAAACTCTCCACACCCCTCCAAAATGATCAACAATTTGCACGTTCTGGCTCAAAATTTCCGCTTTCTTTTTCTCTCTAATATCATCATCCCTACCAATTTCGAGATATTGCCCAACTCTGCAAAATGGTCGGCATTTTGTCCGGTCTCGAGTGCTTGGTGCAGATTCGCCAGCGTATCCACACAGTTGATCAACGAGTAGAGGTTGGCCTTGTGCATCTCCTCGCTCCGCTTCGCGTCGTTTTGTTTCGCCAGTTCCATGTTTTTGACCGCCGTTCGCAGATCCTCGATTCTGAAACGAAAAACGTTCAAATTTTCAACTTGAAACCGGTCAAAAATAGCCGTTTCTGACGGGTTTTTGGCCTTGAAAATGGTCAAATTTTCTCGAAAACTTTTGAACTTCCTCTCTCGATTTTCAAGCTCATTTTTGGCTAATGTTCAGGTGTTTTTTCGCCCATTTTTGAGCCAAAAAGCTTCCAAACGCCGAGCTTGAGTCAATTCCAATCGTTTTAGGCCGTTTTTTCGAGTTTTGGACGTATTTTCGAACGGTTTTTGGGTCGGAAGGCTTCAGGGGAAAGTGTAAGGTTTTAGGCTCATTTCCACCTATTTTTGGACTATTTTTAGCTGATTTTCAAGCGTTTTAGACTAAAATTTGCCCATTTTCGAGCCACTGAGGTTCCCGAATTCTCCTGGAACGATTTCTGGGTGGTTTAGAAGCTACAAATTCGAGATGATTGGTTTCGAACACTTTAGGTCCATTTCTGTAGATTTTGGAGTGTTTTTGGTCAAATTTGGTCAGAGAATGAAATTTTTACGATTTTCAAGGTCAAACATCGATCAGAACTCGTTATAAGACTCCAGAACCTTCTCCACAGTTTCTGGACTCAAATTTTGAAGTTTTTTTCAATTTTTTGATTCATTTCAGCTCAATTTTTGATCAAAACAGTTTACTGGAAGAAAAATCGGGTTTTTTTCCAATTCTAAGTGCGAAATTTCGTTCCAAGGTCATTTTAGCAGCTTCTACGACCATTTTCAACACTTCCGACCTCAATTTTCGCGTTCTAATCGATTTTTCGACTCATTTCAGCTCAATTTTCGCCTATTTATTCGATTTTCAGGTATCCCAAAAAAGAAAGCCTCACGTCGCGTCGGCATGATTCTCCAGCAGGTACCATTGCGGCGAGAAGTTCTCCATTCGCAAGTTTCCAGAACAATCCGGGAAGCTTCTCGATAGCACCACTTGATCCATTCGTTTCTGGCTTGGCACTAGGCCAAGAGCGTCGCGTTCGTCCTGGAGAAAAAATTTGAAATTTTTGAAAAAAAAATTTTTTTTTGGAAATTTTTTTTGGATTTTAGACAGCTCTAGAATTGATTTTCATGGTTTCTCGATTGAATTTTTGAGTTTTTCACGATTTTTTGAGGTATTTTAGGCGTTTTTGACCAGTTTTCGGCCTATTTTCGGTACCTGTATCTGTGGAACACTGCGGATCGCCTCACGCCCCGGCACCGTCCTCGTCTCGTCCACCCACACCGCCGACTCCTCCAACGGACCGATTTGCGTGATGAAGACGCGAAATTTGACGTTCGATGTGCCTTTTCCGCCGGACTTTGTCACGATGCGCACCTCACCGGGACCACGGGACGCCGCGCCGACTCGAGCGATGATTTTTGATGGGGATTTCCATCTGAAATGGCATAATAAAGAAGTTTTGAGGGAAAATGAGCATGAAATTCGAATTTCCCGCGATTTTTCGACCGGGAAAAGTTGGTTTTGGCCACCGGAAGGAGGTGTTGGGAAGTGACATCACTGAACTTTTGGAAAATCAAAATTTCGTAATTTTTTTTGATTTTTTTCGAATTTTTATCAGTTTTCTCACTTTAAAACCACTTATAATGAGTTTTCTGAGATTTTTTTCCAATTTTTTTTTTCAATTTCTGGATCTTCTTCCTCCAAAAAATTCCTACTTCATACTCCACAAACTGTCGATGCCGCAAATGAACAGCATAATAACGTCGTTCTGATCCTGACCCAGATTCTCACCACGGATCGTGATTTGGGTTCCGGGAACGCCTGAAATTTTGATTTTTAACTTTTTGACAATCGAGGAAAGCTTTACCCTCAGTTGGCGAGAGCCCTGTCACCGTGGGCGGGAGTTTCTCGACGAAATTTGAATTCTCCTCCATTTTTTACCCTGAAAATTGGAAAAAATCGAAAAATTTCATTCAATTTTCAGGTTTTTAGAATTTTCGATGGAAAAATCCAACGAATGCGATTGTCCGAGAGGAGTACACGAGGCGATGGAAGAGTCAGCGCAGGGCGTTATGCCGGAGTGTCGTTGGTAAATTTCCATTTTTTCAATCAATTTTAATGAATTTTCACTCGATTTTTTTGCGTTTTTCAGGGGTTCCCAGGTTTCTATCATGAATAGACATCATCACAATCACGCGCGGCACAAAACAAACAATCGGTTTTCCGGAAAACGCTTTCCAGAGAGGTGGGAATTCGGAAAATCCTAAAAGTGTCTAGGAAAATATTGAAACAAAGAGAATTGTCGTTTTTAGGGTTGAAAATTGTGAAAAATCACGATTTTTAGTGTAAATAACCTGAAAATCGCCGAAAAACTATGGAAATTGCTGGTTTTTTTTCAATTTTCAGTGCTCAAAGTGAAAACAGTCTATTCCGGCTCAATTTTCCTCGAATTTTTTGGTTTTCCCACTCAAAATGTCTCAATTTTCAGAGGTTTTTTTCAGATGGAGCATCTACGACAACGTCGGACGCGACATCGACGGCACTCGTTTCGTTCCCTTCAAATGTCCCCTCGACTCGTCGTATTTCAAGGACAAAACTATGCCAGAAGAGCTGAAATTTGGCGTGGAGTCGCTGATGACGATGGCCAAGCAGGCGAACAAGCAAATCGGACTTGTCGTGGATCTGACCAACACGAACAAGTACTACAAGAAGGAGGAGTGGGACGTTCATAATGTCAAGTACTTGTGAGTGTAAAAGGCTGGGAATTGACTGAAAACTCAAGGAAAACGTCTTTATTAACTTGAAAATGCACAAAAATCAGCCCAATGTACTCCAAAAGTGCGAAAAATTGGCAAAAAACGGTGGAAACCATGCCAATGTCCACCAAGAACACTCTGAAGCGTTTCGGCCCCAAAAATTGGAAAAAACTGGCTGAAAACTATCCGAAATCTACGAAAAAACCGTCAAAAGCATCCAGAATCGATTCACACCACCCCAGGAAGTCTGAAAATCGTGGGGAGGGATTCCAAAAGATTCCAGCCAATTCTAGACTCAAATCTGCTGAAATTGACCTAAAAAACCTCCAAAATTCAGCTAAAAGCATCCAAAAACTGTGCAGAGACCATTTCTGCCTTAAAGTTATTCAAATTTTGACTCAAAACGCTCGAAAATTGTCTGAAATGCCTGAAAACACTCTAAAACGTACGAAAATCGACCTGGAGTGTTTGAAACAGAAAATTTCGAATTCCAAGCTTCTAAACCACCCAGAAATCGATTCAGGAGCGTTCGGGAGCCTCATTGGCTCAAAAATGGGCAAATTTCAGTCTGAAAATTCTGAAAATTGGCTAAAATTGGTACCAATCAAGCGGAAACTAACCAGAAGTATTTCGACCCGAAAACCTTCGAACAATTGTTCAAATCGCTCAAAAAACACGTCCAAAACACAAAAAATGACCTAAAACGATTGAAATTAGCGCCAAAAATGCACTCGGACTTGACAAAATCGATATCCGAACCTTTTGGAGTCTTTTTGGCTCAAAAACCGCCAAAATTTCAGTCGAAAACACCTGAAAAATGGCCAAAAATGAGATCTTAAAGACGAAAAAGTCCTGAAAAATTCGGCGAGTTTCAACGATTTACGACCATTTTTAAGCTCGGAAAACTGCCAAAAATGACAATTTCGCCCCATTTTTCGTCGAATTTTTTTTCAGAAACATCTGAAAATGGCCAAAAATGATCTTGAAAAAAAATTGAAAAATTCACCAAAAAAAAAAAAAATTTTGCAGAAAACTCAACTGCCCGGGACACGAGGTGAACGAGCGTGAGGATCTGGTGCAGGACTTCATCGACGCCGTCAAAGCGTTCATCGATGATCCGGAGCATGGTAAGCGCCTGAAAATTTGACTGAAATTTCCCCAAGTTTTAGCCAAAAAAGCGCCAAAAATCCACAGTTTGGTGGCTTGAAAAACCGAAAAATTTGACCATTTTCGACCATTGCTCAGCTTAAAAACCCGAAATTTTCATTGTTTTCTTTCAGAAGGCAAACTTGTCGGCGTGCACTGCACACACGGACTCAACCGAACGGGATATCTCATTTGCCGGTATATGATCGATGTGGATGGGTACACGGCGGCTGACGCGATATCGAGTGAGATTGAATGAAAATGAGCGCGATTTTTGAATTCAGGAAGATGAGAGCTTCAAAATGAGTATAATCATGGCCAGATTTGAGGGATTCTGAATTTTGGTCGGGTCCCGTCACGAAAATCTGGAGAAAATTGAAAATTTTCGAATCTCGTCATGATTATACTTATTTTGAAGCTCTCGGCGGGCTGAATAGGAATGTGCTGGTGAAATTTTGAAACTTGGACTTTTTCATCTATTTTTAGGGTCCCGCCACGAAAATTTGGGTTTGTAAAAAAAATTCGAGAAAAAAATTTTTTTTTTGAAAATTTTTTTTTTTTTGAAATTTTACTCAGACATTGAGCAAAACAACCTGTTTAGACTAAAATCGGGCTATTCTGAAATGGAAATATATGTGAAATTTTTGTTCCAGAATCTGGAATTTTCGATTTTTCTAACTTGAAATTTTTGACTGAAATTTTTCATTGTTTCCGCTGAAAATATTCGTTTTTGACCTGAAAAAGCCTTTCTTTACAAAAGAAAATAGAGGTTTTCAACCTAAAAAACTTAATTTTGGGCTAAAAATGCTCTTGGCAGAATTAAAAATCTTCATTTTTCGAAGCTGAAAATCTTGAAGATCTCATTTTCAGCCCTCAAAAATTCCGAAAAAAAAATTTTCTGATCGAAAAAATCTGAAGAAAACGATTTTGCAAATCGAAATTTCTCCACTTTTCAGCTGGAAATCTTCAGATTTTTTTCCCAATTTTCCAGATCATTTTTGGCGCTTAAAAATCTCTTTTTTAAGACAAAAAATCAATTTTCAACTACTCAAACTTTTTGCTTTCCAGAATTCGAGTACTACCGCGGCCACCCGATCGAGCGTGCCCACTACAAGACGTCTCTCTACGAGGCGGAACTTCGAAGAAATCAGAGGGAAGCATCGACGATGTCGACGTCTTCTTCTGGAGCCTCTTCTAAAGAAGACGTGAGAAAGTCAGAGTCGGAAGAATCGAGAAAATCCGCGGAAAAATGATGTCGAAATTCGCCCCGCCCCCTCTATACTTGGTCTCAAATTCTATTCGTCTTCTTTTGTCTTCCCTTATTATTATCTTCCTTCCCTTTTTTTGGAAAGTTCTACTTGTCATTTTGTTTTTTCGAATGGGTGAATGAACAGTTTTGTTACAAATTTTTCGCGTCGTTTAATTACAACAATGTATTAATATCGAAAATGATAGAAATTCCGGGGAGGAAAGTTGGCGGAGCCGCGAAGGTGATGATCGGTCTGAAAATTTCAAATTTTTGGATTCTTCGAATTTTTTGAGTTCAGAAAGACGAGAGCTTCAAAATGAGTATAATCATGACTGGGTTTCGGAAAAAAATTTTCGAGAAAAAATTTGAAAAAACGTTAATTTTCCGGAAAATTTTCATATTTGTTGAACTCAGCTCGATTAGAGCTTCAAAATGAGTATAATCATGACCTCCTTTCCTCTCAAAGTTGGGTCCCGCCACGAAAATCGGGGGATTACTGTAGTTTTCGTGGCGAGACCCAAATTTAAGGGGAAACTAGGTCATGATTATACTCATTTGGAAGCTCTCGGTGAGCTATGCTCGAATATGCTAGAAAAACTCGAAAATTTCAGCACGCTAACCGAATTTCGGGGTCTCGTCATGAAAATGTGGAAAAAATCAAAAATGTTCAAACCTAGTCATAATTATACTCGTTTTGAAGGTCTTGTTGAGCTAATTTCAAATATGTTATCAGCATCTAAAATTTCCGCCGATATAACCTACTTTTGGGGTCTCGACACGACGACTGAAGCCGAAATTTGAAATGTTTCAAACCTAGTCATGATTATACTCATTTTGAAGCTCTCGATGAGCTGAGTTCGAATTTTTGCTCGAAACTCAAAAATCTCCTACCTTGGTCTCCGAATTCTTCACCGTGTTCGAGGTACTCTGTGATGCCACTTGAAACCTCTCTAGGGGCAGTTGCCCCTCCCAATAATCGTAGACAGAGAAAACTGGATTTCCAGTGAAAATTAGCAAGAAAACAGAGAAAATGAATAGAAATTTGGACATTTCTCGCTTTTTTTGGTGCAAAAGCTCTCTATTTGTGGTCACTTTTTATACTGACCCACGGGGCGGGAAAGCGAGAGAAGTGGAAAAAGTAGAAAAGTCAATAGAGGAAGTGAGAAGAAGAAAGGAAACAGATAATAAGGATTTCACGAAAAAGGAAGCGTTAATGTATATAGAGTTGATATATGGACTTAGGACTGAGACAATGGGAAAATTGGAAAATGTCGGAAAAAAATTTTCGAAAAAATTTTTTTTTGCAAAGCCATATATTTTACTGTATTCTGATGTTAAATTCAATTTCCAATCGAATAGTGGTATTTTCAAATTTCCAGCATCATTATGAACCGAGTTATGAGCTAAAGTCCTGAAAGTGGGCGTGCCTTTAAAACACATGGTTATTTTTGCAAGATCGCCGCACACTTCCTCATGACGCTTGTTACGTATTTGATGTGAAATTTGGTTTCCAATTGATTGGTGGTATTTTCAATCTGCCATAACCAATATAAACCGAGTTCTACGCCAAAAACCTGAAATTGGGCGTGGCTAGAACAATATGATAGTTTTTGCAAGATCGCCGCGTGATTTCTCTCGACGTTTTTTACCCATTCAATGTGAAATTCGATTTCTAATTGGATGAAGGTGGTTTCAACTTTCTGGGACCATTATGAACCGAGATGTGGACCAAAGACGCGAAAGTAGGCGGGGCTTGAGCAACATGATCGTTTTTGCAAGATCGCCGCATCCTTTTTGGTGACATTTTGTACGTATCCGATGTGAAATTCAATTTCCAATCGAATGGTGGCATTTTCATTCTTCTATAACCAATATGAACCGAGTTATGGGTCAAAATTCCAAAAGTGGGCGGGGCTTGAATAACATTATTATTTTTGCAAGATTGCCGCACCATTTGCATTGACGTTTTTTAGGTACCTGACGTAAAATTTAATTTCCGATCGATTGGTAGCACTTTCAATTTTCCACAACCAATATGAACTGAGTTATGAGGACAAAGTCTCGAAAGTGGGCGGGGTTGGATAGACTATGTTCTTTTTTCTTTATCCCTCGGCTTCGGTCTTTGATTAACAACATTTTTTTGTTGAAAATACCACCATTCTTTTCACACTTTCACACTGACTACGAAGTCTCAAATTCCGATTCAAATCAATTTTTTTTCGGTTGGTTGATTGTCTGAACTCGTCTTTTCTCCTTCTACTTCTCTGCCGTCTCTTCTCTCTAACCACTGTCTGCTATTATCATTTGTCATCATCACCAATAAAACAGGCCGTGTGTACACATATAAATACTCATCATTGAGAGATGAAAAGTCAAAATTTTTCAAAGTTTTTCTTTCTCCATTTCCACCGAAAATCTGAAGTGGTGGCCTAGAGTTCGACAACTCGGCCACATGGGAATCCTAGGCCACGACTAGCCTCTCTTCAAATGACCATCGCAAACTCGCTCTATTGAAACTTTATTACAGAAATGGTGCACTACAAGTTGACCTACTTTTTGTCCCGCGGCTTGGCCGATGTTTCTCGCCAACTCTTCCATTTGGCTGGTGTCGAATTCGAGGATGAACGGTTGAATCATGAGCAATTCGGGGAGAGGAAACAGGGATTCCCATTCAAGCAAGTGCCAGTTTTGACGGTCGATGGATTGGAGATTCCGCAGTCGATGGCGATTGCTAGATATTTGGCCAAGAAGTTTGGTAAGGCTTTACGAGACCGAGACTAGACCGAGACTAGACCGGGACTAGACGAGACTAGACGAGACTAGACGAGACATCGAGACTTGACGAGACTAGACCGAGACTAGACGAGACTAGACGAGACTAGACGAGACTAGGCGAGACTAGACGAGACTAGACGAGACTAGACGAGACTAGACGAGACTAGACGAGACATCGAGACTTGACGAGACTAGACAAGACTAGACGAGACATCGAGACTAGACGAGACATCGAGACTAGACGAGACCGAGACTAGACGAGACCGAGATTAGACGAGACTAGACGAGACTAGACGAGACCGAGACTAGACGAGACTAGACGAGACTAGACGAGACTAGACGAGACTAGACGAGACTAGACGAGACTAGACGAGACTAGACGAGACTAGACGAGACTAGACGAGACCGAGGCTGAGCGAGACCAGACGAGACCGAGGCTGAGCGAGACCAGACGAGACTAGGCGAGACATCGAGACTAGGCGAGACATCGAGACTAGACGAGACTAGACGAGACTAGACGAGACTTGACGAGACTAGACGAGACTAGACGAGACTAGACGAGACTAGACCGAGACTAAGCGAGACTAGACGAGACTAGACGAGACTAGACCGAGACTAGACGAGACTAGACGAGACTAGACGAGACTAAACGAGACAGGCTCATAACTCCATTCATATTGGTCGTAGAAAGATGAAAATACCACCAATCGATTGGAAATCAAATTTTACAACAAAAATGTTTTCCCACTTTTCAAATTTCGCAGGCTTCGCCGGCACAACCCCCGAAGAGCAAGCGATGGTCGACGCGTTCGTCGACCAATTCAAAGACTTTTACTCGGCGATCCACGACTACTTCTACACCATGCTGGGATTCACCAATCTCGATGGGGAGGAGCTGAAGGAGAGCGTGTTGATTCCGGCGAGAGACGCATTCTTGCCCCTGTTGGTGAAGTATTTGGAGAGGAGCAAGTCGGGATTCTTGGTAGACTCGGGACTCACTTTTGCTGACTTGATAATTATCGATGATATGACGACACTGATCAACTGGTGGCCAGAGTATGCTGATGAGTATCCGAAGGTGAGGTTTTGGTATCTTTTGATGCCCGCTGATTTTCTGAGCAGGATACAGTACTGTCCAAAAGTATATGAATTTTGGCGATTTTCAGTGCAAAATGACTCAACTTTAAGCAGTTGAAAAAATATGTTCTAATCACTCGATTTTCATAAAACTTGGTGAGTGTATTAAGCAACTCTAGATCTTCATTTTTGTAGTTGACAACTTTTTTTGAAAGTTGCTATGAAATGAGTTACGTCGCGTCCAAAACTTGGTACACTTCAGTGCAAACTTCAAACATTTTCGAACCAATGATCTTAAACCCGACATAACTCACTTCACAGCAATTTTTTAAAAAAGTTTCCAATTACAAAAATAGAGATCTAGAGTTGCTTGATACACTCACCAAATTTTATAAAAATAGGACAATTGGAACATACCTTTTTCATCTGCTCAAAGTTGACTAATTTTGCACTGAAAACGGTCAAACTATATCTTAGTGGATATAGTTTGACTGTGTATCGAATTGTTGTGCTGAAAATTTCTACTTTTCGAGATATACTTGAAAATACAAAAGTGCTTATGTGTCTTTCTTTAGGATCTGTTCTCCCGACCAGTGAGCAAGTCAAAGTTTTTCGAAAGCAACTTTGAGTCGCTGAAAGTTTTTGTTTTCTTTTTCAGATTCTCGCCTGGCGTGAGCGTGTCATGAACTACCCGAAACTCAAGGAGTACATTGAAAAGAGACCAGTCACCATGGCTTGAACTTCTTTTTTTATTGACTAATGTAAAGTTTTAACTTGTATTGCTAGAATGAAGATCATTGTATTTTCACATTAACTTTCGTTTTGTGATTTACAATGTAAAATTTAATTGCCAATTGAATAGTAGTACTTTCAAATTTCTCGGACCATTATGAAGTGGGCGGCGCTTGTACAGCATGACTATTTTCGCAAGATCGGCGCACACTTCCTTTTATGTGTTTTTCACGTATCTGATGTGAAATTCGATTTTGAATCGAATGGTGGTATGTTGAAATTTCCGGGATTACTATAACCCGAGTTATGAGTGGAAATCCGAAAAGTGGGCGGAGCTTGTAGGTCCCTTTTTGCAAAATCATAGAATGCTTGTTTTATGTTTTCAATGTTAAACTCAATTTCCAATCGATTGGTATTGTCGACGTAATGCGGAAGTGACTTTGGTGTTTGCGGACAAAACGCGCGGGAACTCAAATCGGGCGACGCGCACGAAACGAAATAAATTCCAGTGGCGACGAAAAATTGGATTTTTTCGTCTGAAAGTGCACAAAACTAGGAAATTTTGATGAAAATGTGTGAAGAATCATAATGTCTCACATTCCCATGAATATTTCCTAGTTTTGTGCACTTTCAGCCGAAAAAATCCAGTTTTTCGTAGCCACTGGAATTTATTTCGTTTCGTGCGCGTCGCCCGATTTGAGTTCCCGCGCGTTTTGTCCGCAAACACCAAAGTCACATCCGCATTACGTCGACAATAGTACTTTCAAACTTCTCGGACAATTACGAATCGAGTTATAAGCCGAAGTTCAGAAGTGGGCGGGGCTTGAACAAAAATGTTGTTTTGCAAGTTCGGCGCACACTTTCTATTGAAGCGTTTTACGTATCTGATGTGAAATTCAATTTCCAATGGAATGGTGGCATTTTCAATCTTCTACAACTAATATGAGTTGAGTTATGGGCCAATTTATAATGTCATTTAAAAAAGTTCATATGCCGACCAAACTGGATAATAACAACAACAAAAATGAAATAGTGAGGAGGGTTTTAATAGGTTTTCAGTGATCAAAAAACATTGGATTAGTCGTCGTGTACTCCTCGTGGACAAATCAGAGAGCACACATACTTTTTCTTGTTTTCCAGTTTCGGATTCGATGAATGGATAATAGGCGTTAAAATTTAATGTTAAAATGTTGAAACTTCTTTCTTCCCCCCGGATAGTTTCTCTATTATCCGTTTCGTTCTCAACTTTCCCATGTTCTACGGTACCGTGTCTCCTCATTATGGCAGGCATCCATCTCCAACAACCCATTGATCATTGCGTATGTTCCAATTCCACACAAAGAGAAAAGGGGGAACAGTTGGTTTCTTTTTTGCGGTTTCGACGCACGCACCCAGACACATGAACATAAAAACCGTTGGAACAGTGAATTATCTCTCTTTCTCCCCCTCCCCGATGCCAATGTGACTATAGGGAGGAAGACAAAGGAACATTTCGAATAGTAGATGTCGAGGAGGATGGGAAACTAGACAGAATTCGGTTTGGGATTGGTTTTTGGATAGGAGCAGGGCTGTCCAATCAAAAGCCTCGCTGAGGTTCTGAGGCTTTTTGGGGCGGCAGCCCGGGGCGTGGTACCGGAGTTGATTTTCGGAAGTTTACAAAAGACGTTTTATCTTCGGAACGAAACATGCTACAGAAAAGGCGTCAACAGACAAAATGTAGCTCTCAACAAGAGCTTTCGATTGGTACAAAAATTGTTTCAAAATCTTGTCCGAGAACTGAGATATAGTCCTTCTTTCGTCTTGAGCACGAAAGACGGAAAAAAGACTATATCTCAATTTTCCATCAACATTTTTAGCTAGTTCTGATACCAGTCGGTAGCTCTCATTAAGGACTACATTTTAACTGTTGACGACTTTTTTGTAGCATGTGCCATTTCAAAGATAAATCGTCTTTTGTAAGTTTAAGTAAGCTTCTTCCTCTCAACACTGGTGTAGTCCAAATGGGTTGAAAATTCCATATCTCAGCTCCCCGTCAAGATTTTCAACTGTTCTTTGTTTCAATCGATAGATCTCATTGTGATCTACCTTTCTTTAGTTGACAACTTTTTCGGAGCATTTCTAGTTTCAGAGTTAAACCGGGTTCCCCTCAAAACAGGTGCACCATGCAACACTGATGCGGAAATTTCAAAATTTCGACAGCATATCAAATTAGACTGTTTTTATCAGCTCGACCCTCGAGCACATAATAAATTGGCTAACGATAACAATCCAGTTTGTTTTTCCGTGTTGTTTTTGCAGTTTCCCTTTGAGCAGGTCAAAAAAACGTTGGGTAGATCAAAATTGTCAAAGTTTCCATCATCATCATGATCCCCTCCCCGCCTGTCCACTTATTGACGCAAACACAGACAGATATCGAAAGTGTTACAATACGGAATAATAATAGGGTAGGGAGGTGTTGACCACACAGGTACTAGTACTGAGCCCCCCCCCCCCTTTCACCGGTACAATACCCATTTGCATATATTCATTTCCTGTGCACCATCCCCTTACCCGTCAAGAGAGGGGGGTCTCTTTTTATCCCGGGATTTGTGCCCCCCTGGGTACCTCTACTACCTTTATTATTATATTTGACCTTCAATTACCACTTCACTGTTATTAGTGAGAGGGGGGGGCATGGTTATTGTTCAATCGGAGAGAAGAGTTTGAATGGGTTTGGAGTTTTCGGGAAAGGTGAGGACTTGTTGTCCACGAGGAGTACACGAGGTTTTGCATAGAGAACAATTCGAAAATGTGAGGTGAGATTTTGAGATTTTGAGATACTAAGAGAATCTGAAACTGAGAGATTCTGATGGATTCTGTATTCTGAGATTTTGAAAAAAGGAAAGATTTTGAGATTCTGAGATTTTTAGATTTCCAGAGATTCTCAGAAAATCTGAGATTTTGAAAGATTCTGAGAGATTCTGGAGCTCTGAGATTCTGAGATTCTCAAATTCAGAGATTCTGAGATTCTCAAATTCTGATAGATTCAGATTTTCAGATTTTCAGGTTCTCAAATGCTCAGATTCTCACATTCGATTCTGAGATTCTGGTGGATTCTGAGATTCTGAAATCTTGAAATTTTGAGATTCTGAGGTTCTGAGATTCTGAGATTCTGAGATTCTGAGATTCTGAGATTTTGAGATTTTGAGATTTTGAGATTTCGAAATTTTGAAATTTTGAGATTCTGAGATTCTGAGATTCTGAGATTCTGAGATTTTGAGATTTTGAGATTTTGAGATTTCGAAATTTTGAAATTTTGGGATTCTGAGATTCTGAGATTCTTATGGATTCTGAAATTTTGAGATTTTGATAGAATCTGAGATTCTGAGATTCTCAGACTCTCTGATTCTGATGGGTTCTGAGATTCTGAGAGAATCTGAGATTTTGAGATTTTGAGATTCGGAGATTTTGAGTTTTTTAGTTTACGAGATTTTGAGACTCTGAGATTTTGAGTGATTCTGAAATTCTCCGATTCTCAGATTTTCAGAATTTTTGCATTCTGAGGTTCTGAGATTTTTACAATTTCCCAGAAATGTTGTTCTTCAGAGGTCTTCCCCCCTTCCCATTTTTTCTCATGCCTTTTTTCAATTCCAAACCAAAAAAGACACCACCCCACAAAAAATGTCTCACTAATTCGATTTGAAGGGGGGAGACGACCATGAAAAAACGTTTTTCGATTTTCTTCGAAATTGAACGTTCACATTTTTGGAATTCCTCTTTAGAACCCCATATTTCAAAATTTCCATTAACACATTATGTTTTGTTTTTCAAAAGAAAAAGAGGTTGAACTCAGCGGAGCCCATCAAAAAAACCCATCACGTGCTCTCACCAAGTTTTTGCACTTTTTGTTTTTTGTTGTCCCAACCCGGGTGTACCCCCCTCAATCATTAAACGCGCCCCCTGACTCATCACCGGGCGTATTTCGGGATGGATCTGATGGATTCGAAAATCTTTGATTGACAACTTTCAACAAAGAGTATGTAGAGTCATCTATCATTCTCCTAGAGTGCAGGAGGTTCAGAAATCCTGGAAGGGTCGAAAATCAAAGTTAGGTTTTTGACGCTAAAAACCTATTTCCCGGCTGATTTTTGAGATTTGAAACTTCGAAATTTGAATTTCGCGCCTACAATAACCTATAGAGAATTTCAGCAATTGAACCTACCCTAGTAAGATTGAGTTCAAAATTTTGACTTTTGGAAAACAAATTCCGAAAAAACTCACTTTCCAGCTGATTTTTGAGATTCGAAACTTAAAAATTTGAATTTCGCGCCTACAAAAACCTATAGAGGATTTTAGAAATCGAACCTGCCGTTATTTTTGCTCCAAAGTCATCCCTCTTTCCGACTGCGCCATTGGTGTCGCGCGCCGTCGCTTGGCGCAAGCGCGGCGCCAAGGTGTACATTTGGCGCAGTCGGTAAGAGGGCTGTCTATGGAGAAAAAGTGATGGCAGGTTCAATTCCATCTCGCGAGTATAGGTTTTTGTAGGCGCAAAATTTGAATTTTAAGGTTTCAAATCTTGAAAATCGATCTAGAATTGGTGTTTTTGGCATTTGTGTTGCTTTGTATTGTCTCTTTTCGCGAGTATAGGTTTTTGAGAGCGGCAAATTCGAATTTCAATGTTTCGAACCTCGAAAATTCATTTGGAAGTGAGCTCTGTCCTTCTTGAAATCTGAAACCACGGTATTCCTGCTCCGAAAACTCTCGAATTTTCTCATGTTGGTGTCACCCCTCTCCTTCAATTCGAAACAAACCAGGGTGCTTGTTGGTTTTGAGGACAACACAACACACCGAGTAGTGGTAGTAGTGGTGGCCGGGCGGACGGACAGAGAGACTCTCAATTCCAGTGATAAATCATTCCAATCCGTGACGAGATAGCGTGTCGGAGCGAGAGAGCGCCCAATGCAGAGATTTCACGCGAATGTTGCCATCTGGCAGAGAAATGTTGTGCCTCTCTCGATGTCGCCTCACTATTTCCACGCCCAGTTTGCGACAATAAAAGAAAGACAGAGAGACACACATCGGTCCCCGGGTCCTCACCCCCCGCGAAATGAGAATGAGCCGCCGACGAAAACCGCCCGAAATAGAGGAGGAGGAGAAGATGTGAGAGAGAAGATAAGAGAACAAAGAAGATAGTGAGAGAAGGACCCCCATTTGTTTGTGTCTGTTTTTTTTTCTTCCGAAAACCAGGAGGAAAAATTGGATCCGTATGCAGCGTGATTTATGAATGAAAAGCTCGCTGGTGACAAATTGGTTTTGTTCGAGAGGGGCTCACAAAAAGTGCACATTGCACATTGATATTTATGAGGGCTCTAGCTCTTTGGTCCTGCTAAGTCAGCTCAGGTATGTGGAATCATGCTGAAAGTTACTTCACTGGATTCAGCTCGTCGAGAGCTTCAAAATGAGTATAATCATGATAAGGTTTGAAAAATCTCAAATTTTGGCTCTGTGTTTCGTGGCGAGACCCCAAAAATAGGGTACAGAAGCGAAAATTTCAGATGTTCACGACGTATTTAGTTTTAGCTCAACGAGAGCTTCAAAATGAGTATAATCATGACCGGTTTCGCTTGAAATCAGTTTTTCGATCATTTCGAGGACCCCATCTAAACACGAAAGTATCTAAAAACTTTGCAAAACCGGAAACCACCTTGTTGGATTTGAACCTGCCATCACTTTTGCTCCATAGTCATCCCTCTACCCGACTGCGCCATTCGCACACCTTGACGTCGCACCGGCGCCAAGCGCAGGCGCGTTGCACCAATGGCGCAGTCGGGAAGAGGGATGACTATGGAGCAAAACTGATGGCAGGTTCGATTCCTTTTCAGGTCTATAGGTTTTTGTAGGCGTGAAGTTTGAATTTTCGAGTTGCAAATCTTGAAAATCGATCTGGAAGTTGGGTTTTTTGCATTTGTTGTTGTTTTTTATTGCCTCTTTTCGCGGGTACAGGTTTTTGAGGGCGGCAAATTCGAATTTCGAAGTTTCAAATCTCAAAAATTCATTTAGAAGTGAGCTCTGTCCTTCTTGGAGCCTGAAACCACGGTATCCCTCATCCCAAGACTCCCAAATTTTGCCGCTCTTTTTCCCGAATGTTGGTGTGTTTCTATTGCCTTGTGATTTTCCGTACCACCTCGTGATGGGCTCAATAAAAAAATTTGCATATTACCACCATTTTATTAATCATTCTCATTCTCATTCATCGTTTTATTATCAATGCATGGGGAATTTTATGAGGACTACAGTACTCCTCATAAAGTTTGTTTTCAGATGTTTCGTTTGCACCAACTTTTAGCTCATCAAAGTTCTTCCACCATCCCCAAAAATCCAAATCCAATTTCCTCCAAATTTGTCACATCAAGAATTTTTGCCTGAAGAGATCTCGACAAGATTGGGGAGAGATTGGCTGCCATTAGTGTAATGACCTAAATTCAGTTCCCCCTTTTTCACACTTGAACGATTCTCGGCGGCAAAATGTCTCGTTATCTTCTCAAATTCCCCCTCCGCTTCATTTTTCTGAAAAACGAACGTCGTAAAAACAAAAAAAAGTAACGCGATAATTAAGAGCGCCTCCGGGTCCCTCGGGGGGAAGCTGCTCATCGAGCAAAACATCAGGTGCTCATCGGCCGCCTGAGCTCTCCTCAGATATCCATAATAACCTCCCTCCCTTTCTTCTCGTGACTTTGCCCCCCGTTATATGGATATGTGCATGCCCCCCCCCCCTTTTCCACCCTCATATGATCATTCTGTTGCCATGGGCTCCAGAGAGAGAGAGCACATGAGAGGAAGGAAAGCGCATTATACTACATATATAAGCTTTTCTAGACTCAGAAAAGCTGAGTAGAGGAAGGGGATTTTTTATTAGATGTATAATGAGCTAGTATAATCCGCACCCACAGGAAAGGTGTATGAGGTATAGAGCACACATTTCACTTCATATCTCTGAAACAAAGGCAGCTATCAAAAAATTGTCAACTGTAAAATTGCTCAGCATAAAATTTCACTCAATTTTGTAGTTTTCAACTTTTTCATAGCTCTGCTAGTTTTCGAGTTATGCGCCTTTAAAGTCAAGGTTGAGAGAGTGAGAGGCGTAGAGAAGCGAGAGTGGTCACGAGAGGTAAAATTCTTGTAAAATGGTGTTGTTGGAGCGCTTTTTCGGATGTTTAAAGAAATTTTCAAACGTATTCATTATGATTTTCGAAGTGAAATTCCATAAATTCGAAGCGGCGAGATTCGAAAGTTTCAAAAAAATTTTTGGCTCAGTTTCAAAGTGTCCTAAAGTTTCGAAAATGCATAGTTTTGAAGTGTCCCAAAGTTTCGAAACGTCCGTTTTGGTTTTGGAATCTCAATAGCCCGTTTCAAGGAATCCAGCTGCCAAGGTTCCAAAATTTCCTACAGTTTCAAAGTGTCATAGTTTCAAACCGTCCAACTTTTTCAAAAGTGACATGGTTACGAAGTGTCTTAGTTTCTTAGTTTCCAAACGTCCTAGACCTTGTTCCCTAAGAAACTCCCCATCGATTGTTATAAGAATCCGGATAGTTCTCAATTGGTCCCTTGGTAGTCTCCCTGTCTAGAAGTCGACCCCGTCCCAATCTCCCAGAAATCCGAACCTTCTTCTTCCCATAATATCTGCTACCTGTTACGCAACACTCTCATCTATCCAACTGACCCTCCGCCAGACACCCCTCGTCCAAGTGTTACACCTCCCGGACCTATCCCAGAACCGTAAACCACACCATTGCACATTGCTCAGCCTCTCTGCTCACCATATGACGTGAGCCCCCTCTTCAAAGTGCTCTTACACCATTCACTATTACACATTCCCCCACATCCACCATTCGGACGATGATGAAAGGTGTGGTGCATCTGGCGGCTGATTGGTGGATGGCGGGTGACCCCCCATCGGACATGTCCCCATTGTAATTGTGCCTAGATGAGAGGGGGGGGGGGGGGGCCCCCCCCCGG
>LR543259.1:145688-160694 GCA_900536305.3 Caenorhabditis sp. 40 LS-2015 | reverse complement strand
CCCCCCCCCCCCTGACTAGGTTGCATGTTTTAAGACTCTTCTAACTTGGTTCTAAGTCATCCAACCTTGACTTTTTTCAGTGGATTAGACAGAGCTTTCCCTAGCTTCTTTTAAATTAACCAAGAGCCCATTTGAGAACTTTGAGAGGTCCTATCTCGGCTCATAGTGGTTCAAACCTGACAAAATTTATACCCCTGGAATCAGCGTATCAAGAGCTTCCCAATGAACTTAATACCAAGCCAAAAAACCCACCTCAACTCAACCCATGAACCTAGTTTCAAAGCAATTTCCTTCCGCCTGTGTGTCCTCTAGTCCATAATGTTCCAATTCTCTTGTTTAATTCTGCAACCCTTTCGCCCCCCCCCCCCCCCCCCCCCCCCCCCCCCCCCCCCCCCCCCTCCCTCTCTCTGGGGACACAAGACAAGACACTAATTCATATTCAATTAGGCTCATTTTCGACCGCCCAGAAGACCAGACCCGACCAAACCAGAAAGCGCAGCGCATAACGAAGGCGGAACATCTGTCTCTCCCTCGGTTCCTACTGCTCATTTTCAGGATTAACCGGGGGGGCGGCGGGGCGGTGTCTCCATCCAGAGTAGAATACGCGAGTATTGTCTAATTTGGGTTCGTGTGGGGGGCAGGTGGACGGCTTAAGCTTTGGTTGGCGGGGGGAGAAGGGAGGGGTGGGCAGTAGATCAAAACAGTGATTAGTCACGAAAACGGACCCTAGGGAAAATAATGGGTCCTGGAAAAGCGGGATGGGTGCCTCAACACGGGGGACACTCTTGGGACATGGCCATTGTCATTTGTGTGAAACTTTCGCAAAGTTCAGAATGTTCAAGAATCTACGAGATTTTGGAGCCAAAAAATGCGAAATTTCAAGAGCTACAAAATGAGCTTAACATCAAGACTTTTGAATAAGGGAGAGCTGAGATACAAAGTATTGCGTATTTTCTGATCATAGGTAGATCAAAACCACAATCCCAATCCAATACCAAGTTTTGATCTACCCAACAACAATCACCCTTTTCTTTCAGCTCATCGGACTTTCTGTCGTCGCGCAGAAGGTGTTGACGAAGGGAGCCGTGAACGAGTGGATCGGCGTCAACGTCGGCTTCGGCATCGCCATCGTGTTCGGTGTCGCCGTTTCGGCTAAACTCTCCGGTTGGTTTTCAAACTTTTCTTTGTGGCGTTTGGGCTTGTTTTCGAGTCACTGGGCCTATTTTTCTGGTAGTTCGTAAATTATTCAAAAGGATGGCAATGGTCAGAATAGAATAGAATAGAGGATTCGGCATGGTTTATGGCCATCGCGTGTGTGTGTGTGTGTGACCAGAAATTTGGCATGCTTAGCTTTCCGGCGTCCCAACTCGCTTCAAATTAGCTCAAATTTAACGAGACTTATACGGCTGGAATCAGTTAAAAAAGGGCTTTAACATACATGTATTTTTGAATAGGCATGAAGGTTCCAACAAAGTTTAAAACGGTCTAAAGTTGCGTTTCTGAAAAAAGAGCATAATCCTAAAATTTTAAGAGCTCTAACTTGACGCAGAATAGCTCAAATTTAACAAAATTGCTACGGCTAAGTTCAGAAAATAATGAGCTTCAAAATACATGTATTTTTGAATAGGTTTAGAGTTTTTAACTAATTTTAAAACGGTCTAAAGTTACGTTTCTAAAATTAAGTATTGGCTTGAAGTTTAAAAAGCTCTAACTTGGCGCAGAACAGCTCAAATTTAACGAGAGTTATACGGCTGGAATCAGCAAAGAAGGGCTTCATAATACATGTATTTTTGAATAGGCTTAAAAGTTTCAAATAAGTTTAAAGCGGTCTAAAGTTGCGTTTCTAAAATTAAGCCTTGGCCTGAAGTTCTAAGAGCTCTAACTTGACGCAAAATGCTTCAAATCTAACAAAAATGATACGGCTCAAATCAGCAAAACAAGGGCTTCAAAATACATGTATTTTTGACTAGGTTTAGAGGTCTGGACTGAGTTTAAGACGGTTTAAACTAAGAGTTTGGTTTCTGAAACTGAGCATCGTCTTAAAGATCAAATAGGTCTAACTTGACGCAAAATAGCTCAAATCTAACAAAATTTATACGACTGGAAACAGCAGAACAAGGACTATATCAATTTTGCAGGAGGCCACATCAACCCAGCCGTCTCGCTCGCCTTCCTCTCCATCGGCCAGATCACCGTCGTCCAGTTCATCGCCTACTTCATCGCCCAATTCTTTGGAGCGTTCGCCGGAGCCGCCGTCGTCTACGCCGTCTACAACGACGCCATCAACGTGTTCGATGGTGGAGTTCGCGCCGTCGGCGGACTTAAGGACACCGCCGGCATCTTCGCCTCGTACCCGGCTCCACACCTCGGACTCCTCAACGGATTCGTCGACCAGTTCGTCGCCACCGCCGTCTTCGTCTTCCTCATCGCCCACATCGTCGACAAGCGCAACTCGTACCCAACTTGGCTTCAGCCAATCCTCGTCGGCACCGGATTCGTCGGCATCGGAACCGCTTTCGGACTCAACTGCGGATACCCAGTCAACCCGGCTCGCGACTTTGGACCACGTCTCTTCACCGCCATCTTCTACGGAGGAAATGTCTTCACGTGAGTTCGGGGGGCTCTTACTTTGAGCATCTATATCTCGACTCCTGCAACAGATACAAAAAAGTGGTCAATTAATAAAATGTGTGAAATTTTCAGGGCAACATTTTCCTAGTTGACCACTTTTTGATACCTCTCACAGAAACCCAGATAAACTCGATGGAAGTTTAGGCACAAAAGTTGCAATTCCACATCCTAAAACAGTCTCTTTCGCGGGGGGCCAATTCCATTCCGATACAAACAACCTCCCCCGAGAGAGAGAGAAAGGGCAATAAACTCATTTTCGCGGTCACATTCTCTGCCTCTTTTCATCCGAATGATCACCTCGTCGGGCCTCTGGGGGTCTCAACCGTAATGCGCGTGTACTGCCACTACTACTACGGCCATCCAAATTGTTTCTCTCCGAAAAAGAGGGGGAGATTTTCGCAACACACACACATACATACAAGTAAACAACATACAATGACCATTTTTGAGGTTTCCGAGAGAGAGGGCGATTTTCAATTTCCGCTATTTTTCGCGACAAAAAAGACAGGGTGCTGGCAAACATAGGTGACGGAAATTGAAATTTCCGCGAAATTGATACTAGAGCCTTCCGACTCTCTCAACCCGTACTACTAGGAGATGAGAGGGGAGAGAAAAACAAAGTCATAAAAGGATGGTGTTTTGAGGGGGAAGGAGGAGACGGCATTGAAAATGAGACTGAGGGAGTGGGGTAAACAACCGAGAGGG
This sequence comes from Caenorhabditis sp. 40 LS-2015, assembly GCA_900536305.3. Lineage (NCBI taxonomy): Eukaryota > Metazoa > Nematoda > Chromadorea > Rhabditida > Rhabditidae > Caenorhabditis > Caenorhabditis tribulationis. Next base: position 157,358 of record LR543259.1, on the reverse strand, counting down.
TGTCAAAACATCTCGATGAGGCAAAAAAAAAAAAGGTGGAAAATGAGATTATAGAGGGGTTTAGGTGGTTTTTAGGTAGGAAATGCGAATTTCCCAGCTGCAAAAAGCTTTTGGCGTTTTTATTTGAAAAAAAATGGGGTTCCGAGACGGTTTTCGTATTTGGAAACCCCAAAATTCAAATTTCGCGCCTACAAAAACCTATACTCACGAGAAGGAATCGAACTTGTCCCCATTTTTGCACCAAAGTCATCCCTCTCCCCGACTGCGCCATTCGCACACCTTTTCGTCACAAAGGCGCCAAGGGCCCGCGCGTTGCACCAATGGCGCAGTCGGGTAGAGGGATGACTTTGGTGCAAAAATGGGGACAAGTTCGATTCCTTCTCGCGGGTATAGGTTTTTGTTGGCGGGAAATTCAAAATTTCAAGTTAAAAACCACGAAAACCAGCCTAGAAGTCAGTTTTTTCACAATTTTTTTCGATTTCCAGCAAGTGGTTCTGGGTGCCAATCGTCGGACCATTCGTCGGAGCCGTCGTCGGAATCTGGCTCTACTACTTCCTCATCGGATTCCACACCCCACAAGACGCCGAGGAGAAGTACGTCGTGCTCACCGGAAACCAGGAGCTCAAGCCACTCACCTCCAAGGAGTAAGTCTGATGTTTTTGTGGCTCTTATCATTTGAGCATATATATTTCAGCTAAACCTGAGACCCTCAGAACCTACCGTAAGATTTTCAAACGATTGCTTATAGAGTCCTAGAAGCATGAATTTCACACAACCCGCTTAGATTAGAAAGAACTCACAGTTTTCAGAATTTTTTTTTTCAAAAATTTTTTTTAAACAAAATTTTTTTTTCAGCGCTACCGACGAGGCCGCCTAAACGCTACCAAACCCTGCCCGAACTTCTCTGTTTTCTCTCATCTCTCTCCAAAAAAAAATCTTTCGAAAAAAATTTTCTCCCAAAAAAAATTTTTCCCAAATATAGCTTTCGACCAAAAATTTTTGAAATTTCCCGCCCTTTTTAATAAATTGTCAAAAAGCCTCAATCAAACTTTTTTCTTGAATGTTTGGATTTTGAAATTTTGAATCTGTAATAAAGTTAATAAAGTATTTAACCGAAAACAAGGCACTTTTTTCTTTCAAATTTTCAGATTTTCCAGAATCTTCAGAATCAATAAACAAAATCAGATGATAAGCCATGCATATGCAAATATGGCGACAGAATAAACATAAAAATGTACATATGCATACAAACAAAAGTTGATGTTTTTTCAATGTGGGAAAAATAATATAGTAGTGACGAAAATTGGAAGTTTTGAAAAGGGACCGGTTTTGGGGTCCGGGACGTTTGGAAACTGAGACTTTTTGAAACCATGGGATGTTTCAAAACTAGGACACTTCGTAACCATGTCACTTTGAAATTGTTGGACATTTCGAAACCATAGGAAACTGTAGGACAATCCGCAACTTTGAAAGCTGGATTCTTTGAAACGGGTCATTGTGACACAATGAGATTTCGAGGGACACTTCAAAACTATGACATTTTGAAACCATGCATTTTCGAAACTTCAGGACACTTTGAAACCAGGGAGTTCTGAAACTGACATGTGTTAGTCGCGAAGTGATATCCTCGGATTTGGATGATGGGGGACAAAAAATGGGACACCTAAATCTAAACCATTCTAGTTTTTGAGTTATGCACCTTTAAAGTCCAGACGAGAGAGTAAGAGGCGTAGAAAAGCGAGAGTAATTTAAAAGGCGCATAACTCGAAAACTAGAAACGCTAAGCAGTGGTTGTCAACTAGGAAACTGGAAATCTTAAGTTGCTTAACACACTGATTTTTTTAACTTGAAAAACTACCTACAATCGGTCCTAAATTTCTGAAATCGGCCTAAAATCCTGTCATATATTCCCCACAAAACTGCGATTTTAAAAAAAATGTATCTAGTTTTCAATAACCCTCTGAAGGTTTTCATGTCTGAAAAAAACGACCCTGAGAATGGTAAGAACGGTCTTAAAAGAGGATTCCGGGCGAAAACTTTTTTGAGACCAGTGTAATCAAGTGAGTAGATTCCGAATATCATAATGAAAACGTTCAGAAATTTCTCTAAAAATCCGAAAACCGCTTCAAGGAAATTCTCGCCCGGAATCCTCCTTAAAACGTCAAAACTTAAAAAAACGTTTCTAAACCTGTCATCTGATAGTGAGAACCAGTCGGTTCAGAGTTTCAAAACGTCCCAAGAATATAATTTTTTTCGGATTCTCGAATTTCGGTTTATCACGACTTCATACTTCGTGAGTTTTCGAAAAATTTCGACTTTTCCGAAAATTCTGTTTTTGGAACTTCTCTGGACTAATCGCCCCTTTTTCCCACTCATCTGCAGGTGCGAGAAAAGTGAAAAGATATACACGCATATCTTTCTATTTCTTCCGCCGAAAATGGAGAAAATCGAAAGGAGAAAGTTGCACTTGTTGATTGATGATTCCTCTCCTCCTTCCTTTCTTTTCTCTCTCTTTCGTTATCCATGAATTTTCGACTCCGCCCACTTTTCCATCCGTCTTATCAGGAGGGGGAGAGGGGAGAGATGGCTAGGACGAGCTTCTATAAGCCGTGTGGAAACAGAAGAATCGAATTAGGTCAGAGGGCTTCTCCATTGTTCCTGAGATTCGAGGAGACACATTGCTTTTTCATTTTCCACAACGACGATTATCGCATTCATTTTGTTTCATTTTTCGCGCGGTTTTCTTATCTTTCTCTTTTTGACTCTTATGATACATACATAGCAACTTTAGCATGCATTCATTAAATTGATTTTAGCGTTTATTTTTGATTTTTTTTTTTCGAAAAATACCATCTTTCAGTCGATTTTCGTGATTTGAAACTTGAAAATTTGAATTTCCCGCCTACAAAAACCTATACTCGCGAGAAGGAATCGAACCTGTCGTCATTTTTGCTCCAAAGTCATCCCTCTTACCGACTGCGTCATTGGAGCAACACGCCGGCGCTTGGCGCCGGTGCGACGCCAAGGTGTGCGAATGGCGCAGTCGGTAAGAAAGATGACTTTGGAGCAAAAGTGGCCGCGGGTTCGATTCCTTCTTGTGAATATAGGTTTTTGTAGGCGGGAAATTCAAATTTTCGAGTTTCAAATCACAAAAATCGACTGGCAAATGAGTTTTTTCGGATGTTTTTTTCAAAAATTCAAAATTTTCATCTCAATCTTCCAGAACCTTCCCTCAGAGATGAGGCACATTTCTCTTCTAGTGGTGGCAGCCTCGCTTCTCGGTTCTTGTCTAGCCGATAGTGGTGGTAGGGTTTTGACCCTAATTTGTGATGAACAAACAATAATCCTTCCAGTTCTACGACCATGCTTCGAGCGGTACGCAAATCATCGACTCGTCAATCTGCGACCGTACCATAGCGAGTGGAGGATGAGAAGCGAGGATATGTGTCTGCTGTTTTGTGCTCAGTCGGCGGTACGTTTTTGGCGGGAAAAAAATTCTTCTAACAGTTTGATTTTCAGTCCCGCTGCCGGTCGGTGGTCTACGACACCGTTCAACACATTTGCCACTACTTCTCGGATGAGGGCGTCGATCAGGCAATCCTATCAGCCAAAATGACCTACCTTCGCGTCGTCTCCCAATCTTGTTTGCGTGAGTCGTTTTCTCCCCCCCTCCTCACTTTTCCAAACGAAAAGGTCTCTTTTCGGAGATAACATACGAGATATTTTGTGTGTGATGATGATAATCCGGTGATAAAAGTGAAATTTTTCCGAAGAATGGAGGACAGGTGAAAGATATATGATGTTGATATCGAAAAAGAGAGATCGAGTTGAACTTTTGGGGATCAAAGTTGAAACAAGCCTGCAGATTCTTCGGAAAACGTCTAAACTTCTGATTCATGTGATTTATGATTGCCGCTCGTTGAGAGCTTCAAAATAAGTATAATCATGGACAGTTTGTGTTTTTCAAAAAATTTCGGAAAAGATGTTCGAAAAAATTTTTTTGAAAAAAATTTTGAACCTCGTCGAAAATCACACACTAATCATGGATTCAGAAGAATTTCGTAGAAAAAACAAATTTTTGACATTTTTAACTTCAAAAGGACCTTTCCAATTCGATTTTCGAGATTTGAAACTCAAAAATTCAAGTTTCCCGTCTACAAAAACCTATCCTCACGAGAAGGAATCGAACCTGACCCTATTTTCGCACTAAAGTCGTCTCTCTTACCGACTGCGCCATTCGCACCCCTTGGCGTCGCACGGGCGCCAAGCGCTGGCGCGTTGCACCAATGGCGCAGTCGGGAAGAGGGATGACTTTGGAGCGAGAGTAAAGGCAGGTTCGATTCCTTCTCGCGGGTATAGGTTTTTGTAGGCGGGAAATTCAAATTTTTGAGCTAAAACCTCCAAAAATCTGCGTAGAAATGGTTTTTCCAATTTTCGCTCTTCAAAATTAGATTTTTCCTGGTATTTTCAGAAGAAAACGCTGAACAAGCCTCCGACCCCAATGTCTCACCACCAGAAGCGCCACCAGTGCTACTCCCAACGTCTGCATTCCCACAAAACAATGACATTCAGCAGGAGCTTGCTATCCCTCAACCACCAGTGGAGGACCTTCCAGAAGACGTCATGACAACTCCAGACGTGGTTACCTTCGAGCCTGCCACGACTCCAGAAACCACCACGACACCAATGGCTCCAGAAGAGGCGGTCCCAACTGATGAGGATGTGATGGAAGTGGCTGCTCCAAAGCCGGCGCCTTCCGAAGATGTCAAAATCGACGAATCCGAGTTGGACGCCGAGTTGAAGTCGGTTCTAGAGCCTGCTCAGTTCACGGGCTCCTTCAGTGATTCTGAGACACAAATCGATAATAATGGAGTCTATAGAGACAAGACTTCTAGTGAGCGACGGTGGATGGATTCAATGGAGAAGATGGACTCGAAGGCGTCCGGAAAGAAATCGATCGATGAGAAGTTGGAAGAGCTGAAGACAGAGGACAAGGAGAAGTATGAAAGGTTGATGGGCTCTCAAGAGCCGATCACAAGTCAGGAGAAGGAGGTTCAGGAGCTGAAGAACAACCTGAGATACGGCGCGAAAGTGATCAAGTTTGATGAGGAGGCGGCGTTCCGAAAGCAATCCGAGTTAAGGAGAAAACCGGTAGGAGGAGCCACTAGAAGACCGAATCTGAAGCCGGTGACCATCTCGTCGACTAGCTATATTCAGAAGGCCAAGTCGTTTTTGGATGAGTTGAATGAGTCAACGGATGAGGTTTTGGGAGATGTTATTACTACAGGTAAGAGGCACTCGACTCCTTATTATCGGAGTTTGATGAAAAGTGTGTTAGTTGAAAGTTTTCGGAAAAAAAAATTTTTGAGAAAAAATTTAATAAAAATTTTTCGAAAAATCGTTAGAAAATTTTTTCGGAAAAATCGAATTTCGAAAAAAATTTCCGAAAAAGGAGTGTTGTAGTCTGCTTGGCAGTACTGTACTTTTAAAGGCGCATTCGTTTTTTCTTGAAGAAAAACTTCGAAAAACTTTTGAAAATTTTTTTCCAAAAAAAAATTCGAAAAAAAAAATAAAAAATCGAAAATCCGACACTGATGAAAGGTACATCAAAAGACTCGTACTGTCTGTACAATAAAACGTCGGCGCGCCGCACTTTGCGCAACGACACGCCCCTTTTTGCAATGCGTGCACATTCAACTTTTTCCACACGTTTCATAAAGGGGCGTGTCGTTGAAACGCAATTTCCAGCTGCGGCGCGCCGATATTTTATTGTATAGACAGTATGATTATCGACATTTTTTTTCGGAAATTTTCAAACTGTTTGGGTCTCGACACGAAAACACAAAAAAAACAATTGTACGAAAAAACTTCAGAATGCCAGACCGACGACGTCGACGTGTGGATCGCCTTCGAGAACAGTCAGCAAGCTGATGAGTCCGAGAATTCCGAGATGGACTCGAATGTGCCGTCCAAGAAGGAGTGCCAGAAGATTTGTCAGCAAAGGGTGAGACAAAAAAATTTTGACTCCGCCCACTTTTGCAATGGGTTTAAATCCGCGAAATCGGTGCACATGTGCATTATGAGTTTTTCGAAAAAAAAAAATTTTGTGTTTTTCGAAAAACTTTTTTCAAACTGTTTTTCTAATTGCGATGTGTTTGAAATATATGTTTTTTGAAAAAAACACACTGCACATTTTGTTTGGAATTTTTTTTTTTAAGTTGTTCGAAAAATTTTTCGAAAAAAAAATTTCGAAAAATTTTTTTTTTCGGAAAACAAGATTACAACTTTTCAGAACTGCCGCTCATACACCTACTTCGAGAAGACGCACACGTGTCACCTCTCTGCCAAATCCGACGGTGTCACTCTGAACGCTCCGACTTCTGGAGACTTCACCGCATCGACCTCGACCAAATTCTGCTACCCACGCACGTTCTCGGTGTTCGACGGATGCTCCAACTTTGTCGCCTTCCGCGACTACTCTGTCCGAATCGAGGCTGTCGAGGAGTTCGACGGTCTGCCACGTGGCTACGAGGGAATGCAGTTGTGTGTGGAGCTGTGCGTTTTGTCGACGCGATACACTTGTCGATCATCGACTTTCAATCCGATCACCGGAAAGTGCCGACTTCTGACGGAGGACTCGTTGACGAGCCCCGACGACTTCAAGTACGACGAGTTCCAGAAGGATTTGTACTTTGAGAATGGATGCACGAATGCTGGCAACGATAATGCAGGTGGGTTGTGGATTTAAAAAATGTCAAAAACTTTTTTCCGAAAAAAAAATTTTTGAAAAAAAAATTTTCCGAAAAAAAAATTTTCGAAATAAATTTTCCGAAAAAAAATTTCCGAAAAAAAAATTTCCGAAAAACATTTTCCGAAAAAAAAATTTCGAACTAAATTTTCCGAAAAAACTTTAAAAAAAAAAAATTCAAAAAATTTTTTTCGAAAAAATTCTCGTTCGAAACTTTTTTGTGGATTTAAGTGCTTCTTTCAGATTCCGCCGAGAGAAATGTGGAAGTGGTGGCGATCAAGCCGAAGACGAAGAAGATGAAGAAGAGGTAGAATTTCAAGATACTTTTTTGATTTCCAAAATTGATTTTCAGAGTCCGAAAGGTGAAGAAGCTCAGACGTCGTCACTAGACCTCTATCTAGAATCTTCCACACTCTTTCACTACAGGTGCCATTGCAAATGTACATACTTAATAATTCAAGTAGTAATAATGTTAATAAGTTGTTTTTGATGTGATCAAAGTTTCCCAATAAAGTTTTTTCTGCCTTCAAAAAAAATTTCAAAAAACCCACTTCCTTGTGGATTTTCGTGATTTTCAACTCAAAAATTCAAATTTCCCGCCCTCAAAAATCTATACTCACGAGAAGGAATCGAACCTGCCGACATTTTCGCACCAAGTTCATCTCTCTTCCCGACTGCGCCATTCGCACACCTTGGCGTCGCACGTGCGCAAGCGCAGGCGCGTTGCACCAATGGCGCAGTCGGGAAGAGGGATGACCTTGGTGCCAAAAACACGGCAGGTTCGATTCCTTCTCGCGGGTATAGGTTTTTGTAGGCGAGAAATTTGAATTTTCCAGTGTAAAATCACAATAATCGGCTGAAAAGTGCATTTTTCAATTTTTTTTTCAAGAAGAAAGAGAAAAGAAGCAAATAATTGAAACATTCTATTAATAAATCACGGTCGGGGAGAATGAATTTCAAATCGAAACCCCCTATCATTATCACATTCCCAAACAACACTGCCCATCTCCGAAATTCTATTGTTGCCGGAACACATCTTCATCAGCAAATGAAGGAGAAGAAAAAAAACAATGTTTGCCGCAGTCTAACTGATGAGCAATCCACAGGTGGCTCGGAGACACTGACCAGTCTGCGAATTAGCAGCGGGGTCTCCCGGAGAGAGAGAGAGAGGGAGTTGATCTTTTCGGTATACATACCGGAGAGTTGGGAGGGTGTCCGAAAAGAAGAAGAAGAACTGGCCTCTGTTTTTGCCCCCTTGGAGACAAAGGACACCTCATTATCACTCACCGGTGGCTATTAGACATTCTCGCTGGTTTGGAGCTGTAAGGATGCCCACGAAAGTTTCTGACTCTAGTAATCAGGTATGCTATATTTTAATTGCATGTCTTGAAATCTACATCTTCGAAAAACCAATCAAATCTTTTGCTGTTTTTCGCCCCTTTGGCAGAATCTCATAGAAATTTTTTCGAAAAATCCCTTTCAAAACTCTTTTTCCATGACTTTAAACCCAAAAATTCAAATTTCCCGCCCTCAAAAACCTATACGCACCGACAGGTATTGAACCTGACGTCTTTTTTGCACCAAGTTCATCTCTCTTACCGACTGAGCCATGCGAACCCAGAGGCGTCGCGCTTGCGACAAGCGCAGGCGCGTTGCACCAATGGCGCAGTCGGGAAGAGGGATGACTTTGGTGCGAAAAAGACAGCAGGTTCGATACCTTTCAGCGCGTATTGGTTTTTGAGGGCGGGAAATTCAAAAAATGCCATGTAAAATGAGGAAAAACACTCTGTAAGCTACTTTTTTGAAAATTTTTTCGAAAACTTTATAAGTTTTGCAATCACGCTTCACTGAAGCCCTCAAACTTCAGAACAACCAAAACTCGGATGCCTTGGGAAGTCTCGAGGATGGCGGCGGCTTCGAGAAGATCGAGATGAAGGATCGGAACCGTTCGGCGACCCCGGAGAAGTCGGAGAAAAAAGTGGTGCAGGTTGAGCAGGTGGGTAGATCACACATTTGTGTCCAGTCACAATAGATTACGATCTTTTTGTGGGGGAGAGTCAATGAACTAAATGGGATTACTGTAGGCGGTGCATTGGAGCGGAAGGTAATGATGATGACAAAAAGAACAGTGGTGCCTATAAAAGATGATGTAAGGGGGGAAGCATTGAAACATGAAGATTTTTATCTCGAAATTTTACTAATTTGAAACTAACGCAGCCACTCTGCTGGTATTTTGGTCATTTTTGATGAAAAATTTGAGGTTTTTGAATCAAAGTCTCGAAAATCAAACTTTGAAGCCGATTTTCGTGATTTGAAACTCAACAATTTAAATTTCCCGCGTACAAACATCTATACTCGCAAGAAGGTATTGAACCTGCCGTCTTTTTGCACCAAAGCCATCTTTCTTACCGACTGCGCCATTGGTGCAACGCGCCGGCGCTTGGGGCACGTGCGACGCCAAGCTGTGCGAATGGCGCAGTCGGTAAGAGGGATGATTTTGGAGCAGAAGGTGCGCAAGTTCGATTCCTTCTCATGAGTATAGGTTTTTGATGGCGGGAAATTCGAGTTTTTGAGCTTCAAATTTTGAAAATCAGCTTGGAAGTGTGCTTTTGGAGATTTTATTTTGCGAAAGTCCAGTTTTTTCAAGTGCTCCTAGCAGTCTAATGATTTCTTTAGTTGTATATGGGCTGCCTCACCAATTCATGATTATAATCGTTCCAATTCCTCTTTAAATTGTTCGAAAATCTTTTTCCGAACAAATTTTCGAATGTTCGAAATGTTGTTATAAGATATTAGAACATCTTTGAGAAATTTTTAAACAAATTTTGTTTTCAAATTTTTCGAAAAACTTTTTAAAAATTTTTCGGAAACTTTTTTCGAATTTGAATACTTTAGAAATGCATACACTGCTCTCAACGAGCTGAATTCAGTAATAGCAACGTTTTCAAGATTTTGGACTACCCCGTCCTCAGCAGATGATATAAATCGTAGCCATCATCAAATACAAAAAACAACTGACAAACATTTCCTCCAAAAATGATCGGGGGTCTTTCTTGTCGACAAGGGGGGTGCGTGTGTCTTCTCTTCGCAAGATATGTGATGTACTATTTCGAGTGTAAGATTCTCTCCTCGTTTCCCCAATTTTTTTGGGGGTATGTTTCACTCTCTAAACTAATGATTATTATCTGTCTCTTTCTCTCTCTGTTAGTCTCTTCCATCTACAGTCTCTTGATCAGAATTGAAGAGAGAGGAATTCTAACGTTTCGTCGAGATGATTCTTGTCATTTTTTCATGTTGGTTTTTTTTGCCTTCAACTTTTGACTAGTTTCCAAACTTGTTAATTTGAAAAACGGTGCCACCAAAAATGCAGTAATTCGTCTCGTCTTCGGAAAATTAGTCAAAAAAAATTCTCGAAAAAAAATTTCCGAGAAATTTTTTTCGCAAAATTTTTTTTTCGAAAGTTTTTTTCTGAAAACCTATGGATTGCAAAAAGTGGACGTGACCAAAAGTTGATATAAGAAGTTAAAACATTACCTACTTCGAAAAAAAAGTTTTTTAAAAAACTTGTTTGACCCCACACAGTTTGCACTGAAAACCTACAGCAAGTGGGCGTGGCCAATGAAGAGGATCAACTGTAAAGTGTTATTAGAATACAAGAAAATCACTTAATTCTGAAAAAATGAAATTTCGAAAAAAAAAATTTTCGAAAAAAATTCAAAAAAAACAAAAAAAAACATTTTTGCCGCCTATTTTTCTTTGATTTTGAGTTAATAATTTCTAAAATTGGTCAATCTCTCAAGTCTAAAAACCTCAGCCTTAAAATTTCCTCTTTTTCTCTACCCCCTCCAATTTTCCCCTTATCTCTCTCTCCTCTCCTTAACTATCCCTACTCTAATCATCCACCCATCTCATTTTTCAACAGAACCAAAACGAGAGATCGAGAGACGCAGAAGAAGAAACGGCGAATGAAAAAAATGATAAAGAGTTGTAAGTGAGAGTGACGAAAAACTCCCCCCGCCTGGTCACTTTTTTCGCGAATCCTTCGACACCCTCGAATTCCGAAAAATCAAATCTGGAGAAACTTTTGAATTCGCAAGAAAAAGATCTCGAGAAAATGGACGAGCCGATGAACGCGCTGCATTGCGACGGACCGTTGCTGGTCACGGCGAGCCGCAAAAGTACACTGGCCGCCGCGGAGAGAAGGGTGAGTGTTTGCGGACTGTAACTAACATGTCAGGGGTGAGATTTGGCGGGAATATAAAATTTTTTTAAAAAATCAAAAAAAAAATTTTAAAAAACAGCCCACGCTTACAGCAAAATGGCTCGAAAAACAAAAATTCAGCAGCATTATGCTGCTAAGCCACGCCCCTTTGCAACTCAGGCAGGTTGATCTTGTTTCAAAAAAAAAATTTTAATTTAACAAAAAAAAAATTTTTCGGACTTTTTTCTGAAAACTTTCAATTTTTTTCGAACGATTTATCCAAAAAAAGGGCTCATTGGGTTATTTCGGAACGTCATGGTTTGCTTTGCAGCTATTTTTATTGTTTATTCTTTCGGAAAAAATTTCGAATGTCATCAAAAATCGCATACGGTTTTTCTCACAAACTTTGAATCCATGGGAGATTTTTGACAATTCGAAGATTTTTTTTTTCGGAAAAAAATTTTTGGAAATTTTTTTAGAAACATTTTTCGAAAAACTTTTAGAAACTTTTTCGAACGCTTTTCGAATAGTTAATTGAATTCCGATATTTTCGAAGAAAAAACCCAAAAAAGTAGATTTTTTTCGAATAATTGTAAAGCTACAGTAACCACCAACTTTTTCTTGCATATACACAACTACAATATTTATGATTTTTCGTGTTCTGTTCCGACCCCCCCTTTCCCCCCCCCCCCCCCCCCCCCCCCCCCCACCAACCTTCCTC
>LR543259.1:132080-145654 GCA_900536305.3 Caenorhabditis sp. 40 LS-2015 | reverse complement strand
CCCCCCCCCCCCTCCCCCCCCAAATCACATACAGATTTGGCGTCACTTTTCAGTCTCCTAATTCCTCGTCTCTCAAACATATTTTTTTCTTCGTCTGCTGTGTTTACTCAACCCAGTTGTAAAACAATATCAGTTTTGCTTATCAATTTTCGAAAATGAGTGTTGGACTACGAAATGGAGATTGTGTTCTTTGACATGTTAGAGAAGTTTTGGGTAAAAAACTTTCCAGAAAAATTGGGTGAATAAGCATCAATTGTGGTGATTTTCAGGTTCAAAGGGGTCAAGTTTGAGCAGTTGAAAAAGTAGGTTCCAATCACCCGATTTTTATAAAACTTAATGAGTGTATTGAGCAATTATAGATCTTTATTTTTGTAGTTGACAACTTTTCTGGAAAATTGCTATGAAGTGAGTTACGTCGTGTTGAAGATCATTGGTCCACGGATGTTAGAAGTTTGCACTACCAAGTTTTGATGTCGCGTGACTTTACGCGACGTAACTCACTTCACAACGATTTTCGTAAAAAGTTGTCAACTACAAAAATGAAGATCTACAATTGTTCAATATATCCACCAAGTTTTATAGAAATCGAGTGATTGGAACATATTTTCTTAACTGCTCAAAGTGGATCACTTTGCACTGAAAATGGTCAAATTGTCTATCTTATTGGGCGGAACTTCACAAGCCAATGTAGGCTTTGTGGATGTATCCAGCAATTTTTAAGATTCATGTATCTAAATGACAGTTTTGTGAAAAATCACAACGAAGTTGATCAGGTTTCGTTGAATATCGTGTTTGGTCGAAAAAGCTCGAAATTCGAAAAGTTTCCCTTAACCCTCTTAGATTTTGACCAAATTTATCTTGGTTCCTGTGACAGTTATGAAAAAATGGTCCATTAACAAAATGTTTCTCTGTTTATCATGAGCAATTTGTTAGTTGACCACTTTCTGATATCTGTCACAGGAATCGAGATAAGTTTGGTCAAAGTGATGGGAAGAAAAGTGCCTGTTGGTCAAGGAGATTTTGGTAATACCTGTCTGGCCGGTACTGTATGTAGACCTCGATTACTTTTTATGACACATATTCAAATTGACAGCTATTATATACAGTAGTATAAAATAGTCTCAATGTACACCAATTGTGCTACCTAGATTTGAAGCTAATTGGCGCTCCATCTCGAACTTTGGTTTTGGCTAGCACTGGTAGATCATAAATCTAACCTATAGAAAATTTGTGTTCAAGTTGATCTACCAGTACAAACAAGCCCAGCCTTTTCGGAACCATTCCATCTTAAACTTCCCCATAACACAACTTCCCTTCCTCCACCTGGACCCCTTATTCTCTCACTCTTCGGACTGAATGACACGAGGTCAACACGTGACCCATACCATAAACTCTGAAATCTGGTCATTTTTTTGGATTTTGAATCCTGTGCCCTTCTGTCAGCTGTCCACCCTTTCATTATGACACTTGGACTTTTCGAAAGTCTAAAAATACTTCCTTCGAAAAGTTCGAAATCATTCCTCCCAACCATTCTTCTGACTGATGATACCTGATCTATGAAGGAAGGTGTCAAGTGTCATATGTTTTTCTTCTTATCATGACATACATATATAACCGGTATGAGTTGTACTACCCGCCTGGTGTCCCATGGCCCATGGTGGATGATTGATGGTGTCAAAATACTTGGACTTGTATGAGTAATGACGCAGAGAGTTTTCGATTTTACATACTTTCAGATGAAAATTTGTGGACTTTGAATTTAAAGAGTCGTAAGCCACAGTTCAGTACTGCCCGCAAAACACTTCGAAACTAGAAAATTGGAACTTTCCCGTACTTGTTTCAGCCGTCTAGACCATTTCCCCGCGGGGGCCTGTTCATGCCGATAACTGGTTTCAACGGTGAAATTTCGACTTGAAACTTCGAAAATCGAGCTGTCCGCGTCATTTTAGGCCAGAATCCAAGTTTTTTGAGGATTTTTGAAAAGTGTCGTAAGATGTGGTGTTTTGTACGCAAACACCTAAACACTGAAATTTCGATCTAAAAATGACGAATTCAAGTTTTTAATTGTTATCCAACACTTTTAGGCAGCTTAGCGCATACTGCGGTGTTTGCGTACAATGCATCACATTTTACGACACTTTTCGAAAATTGTCTGACAACTTGGATTCCGGCCTAAGATGACACGGGAAGCTCGATTTTCATAGTTTCAAGTTGAGATTTCGACGTTGAAACCTGTTATCGGCCAATGTTCACACAGCTTCTTTCCCTCCTCAACAAACACACAAAAAAAGTGAAGAGACAATAGAAGAACACAGAAGGGTGGTGTCTCTCCATTGTCTTCGGACGATGTAATTTACGAGGGTCACCCCCACTCAATGTTCAGGTTCAAGAAAATCAAAAGAGTGAATACCTTTAGAAAATGGGAAAAAGTCGCATTAACCAATTTTCAGTCTAAAGACCAGCTGGCAGCGTTGGAATGTGTAATTGGGAAAATAGAGGTTCGCATGTTGCCCAGTGTGTCTTTTAGAAAAAAAAAAAATTTTCGAAAAAAATTTCGACAAAATTTTCTCGAAAAAAAACTTTTTTCGAGAATTTTTTTTGAAGAAATTTCTCGAAACCGTGTCAAAAGGATACACAACAGGGTTCCCGAAAAACCGAAGAACGAGAATGAGGGTTACTGTAGTTTTCTAGTGGTATAGCTGTCTCGTGACCTAAGAGTTGCAGGTTGCCTAACTTTTTTTGGCCTCAAGATTCTCTTCCATTCGACCGACCAAAGATTTCTAGTCGAATCGGTGTGGCTTGATTGAAATCGAACATAAGAAGATAACGAAATCGAAAAGGAACACATTGAGGACACCTAAATTTGATACGGTTTCGGTTTGATCTACCGATAGGAACGTTGGCGCCCGAAAGATTTGGATTATTTTATGGATCGATGCTTTTTGGAATTCAGAAAAAGTCTTACATTTTCTTACGAAAAATTTTTGAAAATTTTTTTTCGAGAAAATTTTCGAAAAATTTCTCGAAGCCGTGTGAAGGATACACTGTTCCCAGCCAATTTTCATGATTTTAAGATTGTATTAGAGGGAAAGTGTTGAAAATTTGAATTTTTGATTGAAAATTTGGAAAATTGTGTCTTGGCCTTGCTCATGAATCGATTTACAGTGGTCAGATATCAGAATCTCAGAATCCATCAAAATCTCAGAATCTTAGAATTTCAACAATCTGAGAATTTCGAAATGTGAGATTTTCAAAATCTCAAAATCTCACAATCTCCAGAATCCATCAAAATCTCAGAATCTCAAAATTCCAGAATCTCAGAATCCATCAAAATCTCCAGAATCTCAGAATCTCAAAATCCATTAGAATCTCAAATTTCAGTTTTTCAAAATCTCAAAATCTCAAAATCTCAGACTCCTGAAAAAAAGGGGCAATGAACTTCGGCCGATTTCACATGATTCATTTCGTCTTCTTCAAAGATATCTCGCTTATCATGTTGGATACAAGTGGGGGGGACGAGGATCACTTATCTTTTTCGCGCCCTTTTTCCTCCCCCCTCCCCTATCGATTCGAAAAAGCGAGAACTGGTCTTCCCCGTCTCTATCTCCACTATCATCTCCATCATCATCACCACTACCAACGCCACGACGACTTCTGAATTCCTTCCATTCTCTGTCTCTCTGTCTGTCTGTCTGTCTCTCTCTCTGGGTCTTGAAGTTCATCTCACACACAAAGAGACTTGGTACTTGGCACCGCCCCCCATCTCGAGAGACAAGGGAACAAACCAAGCGACGTCTTCAGACATACGGATTCAGAATCTGAGATTCAGAATTCGTAAGAAACATGACCGCTACTATCGGTCCGTTTGACTTGAGCGAGTCGTCGTCGTCCTCAGCCGCCGTCGACTTCGACTCCACACTCCAACCCCATCCGTCACAATGTACAATGGTGTCGATGGGTGGCTCGGAGGAAGACGAAGAACACATAGACGATGACGACGATGGAATTCAGAAGACGTTGGAGATTCAGAAGACGTCGGAGGGATTGGTGATTAGTCCCATGGCGACGGTGACGCTGGAGAGAAAAAAGAGGAAGGCGAAACATCGAGATTTGGAGGAGATGCAGGATGAGAAGTGGATACGGAGAGAGGAGAAGATGAAGAATCAAAAGGTTTGAGTTTTTGAAAATTTTTGAGATTTTTGAAATTCTGAGATTCTCGGATT
The DNA here is from genome assembly GCA_900536305.3 of Caenorhabditis sp. 40 LS-2015. Classification (NCBI taxonomy): domain Eukaryota; kingdom Metazoa; phylum Nematoda; class Chromadorea; order Rhabditida; family Rhabditidae; genus Caenorhabditis; species Caenorhabditis tribulationis. The sequence continues at coordinate 141,431 of LR543259.1, read as the reverse complement.
CTGACTTTTTTTTGAATCTGCTGTACGTCGTACACTAGATCAGTATGTGGTTTTCGACGGCCTTCGAAAAATTTTTTTTTGGAAAGAAACTTTTTCGGTCAAACGGACTACGACACTCCGAAATAACGCACTGGGCTCAGATTTCACGAAAAGTCGATAATTTTTCGAAAATTTTTTAGATTTTCAATATTTTCGAATAACACCCACTGCACTAATCTCAGAAATCCAGACTTTACAAAACAAATTTGAAAAAATTTTGAATTCTATCAGATTTTTTTTTTGAAAACTTCTGCGTTTTCTGCATTTTCTCGTCGCTGTTTCTCTGTTCGCACCAGTGATGAGCGGAATTCCTTATTCCTTATTCCTTCTTCCTTCTTCCGAGTAGTTTTTATCTTCCTTATTCCTTATTCCTTCTTCCGTCTTCCGGAAAATTTTTTTCTGTTCCGTCTTCCTTATTCCTTCTTCCGGAATTTGAAATTTTCTCTTCCGCTCATCACTGGTTCGCACTGAAAAATGAGTATTCAGCGGAATTTCAAACAAGAAGTTCGTTAACAAACACCGTGACGCAAAAATGCAGACAAGTCCTTAAAATTTTTCTTGAGGCAATTTTTCCAATTTTTCAAAAAAAAAAGTGTGTAAAAAAGCTGAAATCTTCATATTTCCCCAGAATGAGCAAAATTGACATCTTCCAACTTGAAAATCGTATTTTTCTGCATTTTTGCGTCCCTGTGTGTGCACTGAAGCTCGTAATTTGAATTTCACACCAAATTTTCGGTTTTTGTGCAAACACCGCGGCGCAAAAACGCAGAAAAACTATATAATGTGCGTTTTCTGTTGTTTGTTTTTTGATCTCTAAGAAATTTCCAATTTCCCAGCCATTTTCAAAAGTCATCATTCTCTTTTTCTCTCTCTAACCTTGATAAGAACCACAAGAAATTTTCTCATTCTTTGTTTAGTTGATCGATAACACTTTTCGATTTTCTAACAGCCAATTTTGCAATTATTCGGTTAAGCCACGTAGATTTGATTCCGTAGAAATGCAATCACGCTCTACCGAACTTTTGATGTTTTCAGTGTTTCGGGCGAAATTTTTTCGGTTTTTTCGACAGCAAGCGATTGTTCACCTTTTACTATGTCGAAAAACTAAAAAAATTCGAAATATTCGCCGTACCCAAAAATTTTCTCAGTGGAGCGCGATTGCATTTTTTTTTCACCAGTTCGTCGTGGTTAAGCCTAATTTCTCTTTTGATTTGTAAATATTTCAACATTTTTTCTTCATCGGCGGCGATTTTGAAATTTCTCTAACAACCTGTACTCCATCATCCACACGAATATATCCTCTCTCTCTCTCATATTATCCCTTTGTTTTCTGTTCGCTTATCACATTAAAAAATGTAAGCGAGGAAGCCAGAAATTCCCGAAAAACTAGCCTTTCTCATGAATTTTAACAAACGAGAGGGAAAAAACAATTCAAACTCCCTCGCAAAACCGACTCCCAACGATGCTCCGCCATCCCGCCTCGCGCGCTCACTTCGGCGTAAATCCACACCTAAAACGGCTCCCAATTTTTTGCAACGTGTCTCAACTCCATTTTTCATTGTTTATTCACCTCGGAACTGGAATTTTTTTGTGCGGCGAGAAAAAAAAGAGGTTGTGAAAGGATAATAAAAGAATGGAAAGGAACAGAAGAAAAAAATTCCAACACGAGAAAGTTGCTGTGACCTAGTTTCTCGCTCCGATCTCTCCCTCTTTCTCTCGCTCTCTCTTTTTTGTCAGAGAAAAGTTTTTCTCCAAAATTTTTATATTATCTTTTTCTTCGTCTATATTTTTATATATTCTAGACGAAAAACCTGGGATGAGTTTCACCTATATCGATATTGACTCTGAAGTTGAGACGGCCGGTCAGTGAGCAATTTAGTTGAAAAGTTAGAGAAATTTTGGAGAGATTGGAGCAATTTTGAGTAGAATTTTTTGACCTGCAAATTTTGAAAATTAAAAAAAAAAATTCGAAAAAAAATTTTTTTTCCCGAAAATTTTGAATCTTTTCAAAAAATTCCAGCTGGAAACCCCACCGATTTTTCGACAGAAAAAAACATTTCTTATTCTTTGAGAGCAATTTTTCATCTTCAATTTTTCTCCTCCGCCCCAAAAAACCTCTCAAAAATCCCCTGGACTCTAGTTTTATCCGTGTCTTCAGCCATGACGGAACGCGTTCGCGCTCGTCACAAGCGGCACGCGCACGTGCCACACACTTCTGAAGACGTGATGGCGTACGAGCCCGACGTGGACTTCTCCACAGCCGGCGGACACTTTCCGAGGGTCTATTTGCCCGCGAACAATGTGGATCGGTCGAGCGACGGCGACAGTGATGATGGATACGAGGAGGATGACGATTTGAGATACTTGCTACCGGATCCAGTTAGTAATAATGATGCAATGAGCTCGAAAAATGGCCTAAAAACTAACCAAAATGGACTCTTTTAACCCTAGGTTTGAACAGAAAAAAAACGAAGAAAATATCTGAAAAAATGGAAAAAAGAGCTAGGATTTGAAGTCGACCTGAAACATGAATCATGGCCTAGAAATCCCCCCAAAAAACCTCTTCCAGAACGTGGACCCAAACGCGAATTGGTTCAAAAGAACGCACGCGACGCTGAAAGGAGACATCTCGTCTATTCTGCTCCTTCTGTTCCTCTATCTCCTTCAAGGCGTGCCGCTCGGACTGATCGGCGCGATTCCGTTGTTGCTGTCGAGTAAACACGTGTCCTACGGCTCACAGGCCATCTTCTCGTTCGCCTATTGGCCGTTTAGGTTGGTGAACGCAAATTTTTAAATTTTACGAAAAAAAACGACGAAAATCGGTTGAAAACGAGTCGATGGCCTAGAAATCCAATTTTTGGGATTTCTAGGCCATAAAACCCTAGAACTACTTTGGTGGCCTAGAAATCCAAAGAATACTGGATTTCTATTCCATCAACTTTTCTATTTGAACCCAACCACCAAAATTCAAAAACTTCCCTGGCCTAAAAATCCGGTGATTTTGAGCCGCTATTACCCCATTTTTTACGGTTTTCCGGTCTCTTTTAATTACACAAATTTGGTGGCCTAGAAAACTGCAAAATCCGGATTTCTAGGCCAAATTTCTATAGCTAAGCTCGTTTCGAACCGATTCGAACCGCTGAAAATGTGCGTTTTTCAAATTCCCCGAAATTTTCAGTCTGAAACTTCTGTGGGCGCCGATCGTCGATTCGGTGTACTCGAAGCGTCTGGGCCGTCGGAAATCATGGATGGTGCCGTGCCAGTACCTGATCGGCGTGTTCATGCTGTTCCTCTCGTTCCGCGTCAATGATATCATGGGTGATAATGGCGGATCGCCGAACGTCGTCTTTCTGATGCTCATCTTCTTGCCACTCAACTTTCTGGCCGCCACACAGGACATCGCTGTGGATGGATGGGCGTTGACAATGCTGTCCAAGTGAGGATTAGTGTTTATCGTCGCTTTGAGAGCTTCAAAATGAGCCCAAAAAATCGATTTTTGAAGCAGAAAACATGAAGTTGGAACCGAAATCTTTAAAATGACTCTAAATCTGTCAATTTTCACATGACGGCCTAGGAATCCATTTTCGGGGTTTCTAGGCCATTTTCCGACCGACTTTTTTGCGGTGATTTTTCTTGCAGAAACCTCCATTTGATTCGATCAGGTTCAACCGGAAATCCAATAAGGAGGAACCTTTTTTTTTTGAAATTTTCGAGAAAGTTCAGTCAAGCATTTCCTAATCAACAATTTTCTGTTTTGTTTGTTGTTGATTTCATGGCCTTGAATTGGTTTGGTTTCCCCGTGAATTGGAGGATGATGGTTTTGTTTGTTTAGTCATGGAAAATGGAAACGGAAAAAGGTGGCATCGAAAAAAAAAACGGGGAATTCAGATTAGCGGGGATTCTTTCTGAAGAATTCTCGAGAATTCTGGAGCATTTTGGAGAATTCTAAAGGACTATGGAGGGCTCTGGAGGACACTGAAGGATCCTGGAGAATTTTGAAGGATTCTGGAGCATTCTAGCGCATTCTGGACGATTCTGGAGAAATCTAGAGTGTTCTGAAAGATTCTGGAAGATTCTGCAGAGTTCTTGGAAGTTTTGAAGCATTCTGAAAGATTCTGAAGGACTCTAGAAGATTCTGGAGAACACTGGTAGATTCTGAAGGATCCTGGAGGATTCTGGGAAATTTCGAAGCATTCTGAGAGATTCTGGAGAATTTTGGAAGATTCTGATGGACTCTGAAAGACTCTGATCGACTCTGGCGAGCTCTGAAGGGTTCTGGAGCACTCTAGAAGACTCTGGAAGATTCTGAAGGATTCTGAAGGATTCTGAAAGATTCTGGAGATTTCTCCAAAGTTATGAGCCCCGGTATTCTAAGTTTTTAAATTTTCGAGACTCCAATTTTGACGTTCGAATCTGAAGTTGGCAGATCTTGAAGATTCTTGATATTTCTTGATATAAAATCGAAAAATTTTGATTTTCAAATTTTCCGAATCCACCTTCTTAGCACCAGACTCCCACAATCGACAAGAAATTCAAATTCCCGCCAAACCCAAAAGAATTCCCAATTCAGTTTTTTTCTTCAGAAAGAACGTCGGCTACGCATCCACCTGCAACGCCGTCGGCCAAACCGCCGGCTACTTCCTGGGAAACATTGTGTTCCTGGCTCTCGAGTCGTCCACATTCTGCAACGACTTCCTCAGATCCAAGGAGAACCAGTCGGACGTTGGATTGGTCGATTTGGCAGGTGAGAGCAACTGAAAAATGCTCGAAATTTGAGCTAAAAACCATGAGAATTTGAGGAGGAAATCCCTTTTGCTGAGCTCTTCTAAAAAAAAAATGACGCGTTTTTTTCGATTTGAATTTTATAGCCCCTCCAAATCGGAAACGAGTTAGGGGTGCCCCTTATGGGGGCCGAGAAAAGGCGATTTTTCAAAACTTGTTGAATGCTCTCTCTATTCTGAAATTTATGTGGCTCCCCCCAGGGGAGCTAATAGGGAGGAGGAGAATGAATTTCACTCTTGTTTTGAGTAGTGCTCTTTCTGGTGGTTATATAGAGTATATAGAAGCCGGACCTCGAGAAGTGACGAATTTCTAGCGAAATTGTGGCTTGAAAATCTTAAATCCTGACCTTCGAAAAATGAAAATTTTCAAATTTCGCGCCCAAAACCAGACTCGAGACGAAAATCCGACAAAATTTGACCTACCAACGGAAAAATTGAAGAAAATCCCAAAATTTTAGTCGAAAAGCCTAAGCCTAAGCCTAGGGGTAAAAAGCGCTGTCTAACGCCTGCGCCTGAGCTTAAGCCTAAGCTTAAAGATCCCCGAAAGTTCTAGCCGAAAAATGTAAAACCTGAAAAAAAAATTTTTTGGACCCAAAATTTTTTTTTCGAAAATCACAATTTTTCATTGATAGTTGCAAAATTGACCTCTGAAAAGTTTGATCGCCGGAAAATGAAAATTTCAAATTTCGCGCCCAAAACCTGGAAAAAAGTGGCATCTTGAAACGAAAATCTGACGAAAAAATGAACAAAATTCCGAAATTTCAGTAGACAAGCCTAAGCCTAAGCCTAAAAAGCCTGCGCCTGAGCCTAAGCCTGAGCTTGAAAATTTTCGAAAGTTTTAACCGAAAACTGGGAATCCTGAAAACAAAAATTATCACAATTTTTCATTGATAGTCTCAGATAGTTGTCAACATTAGAAACTCCACGAGAAGACACTCAGTTTTTTTAGATTTACAACAGAAAAAGGGGGCGGAGCTTAGGAAGGGGAAGGCTAGACGACAAAAGGTTAATAATACTGGGTGCTCAACAAGTCCTGCCGATCCAGTAGTAGGTGTCGAAGAGCATCATCTCGCACGACGTGTTCTTGTACTGATCGTAGACGGCGCTCATACCGTACCCGCCGCGTTCGCTGACGATCACGGCGCTCCACCAGAAGCCGAAGCGCTCCTCGGCCTGTTGCTTGAGATATCTGCAAGATTCGATGAGTTTTTGGAGGGTTTAAAGGTGCTAGAAGGGTTTGCAGGAGGTCTACAGGGGTATGGAAGATTCTGGAGGATCTAGAAGTTCGGAAGGTTTTAGAGCTGTTTTTCGGCTCAAACTCCTGCTTGACACTGTGAACCTATGAAAGATTCTCGGAGGCTCGCAGCTCAAGGACCTTTGCCCGAAGCGATTTTCGAATCATTCCTCAATGATCAAGAAATCGGAGGATAGTTCAGAAAGCATCTCAAGCCGTTTTCCTTGTTCAAAACAGAGCTATTTCGACTGATGGAAAGTTCTAGAAGAAGCTGGACGCCACGAGGTTGCAGGACCTCTTACCAGTGATCGAATTGATCTACCGATTGGTCAGAACACTCTAGAAGGGTCTAGAACGATTTTCTGAGGTCCCCAAGGCCACTTTTAAGCTTTAAGGCTTTTGGACGATCTACCAAATAGCCCTGCACAAGGTCTGCTGCATTCTGGATGTCCATAGAGCCCCCCGAAACCCGGACGGTCTAGGAGAGCTTGTGGCGAACCAGAAATCTCGAGGACATTTTTCCCCCCCAAAAATCGTAATAAGAAGACGTCACAACGTCCTCCTAGAGTTCAGAAGCTCTCTTTCTCCTTCGATCCGAGAATAGCTCCGTTTTCCCGTTTTGAGCACTTTAAAAGGAGCCCAAGACAGCTGAAATTCTCAGGGACATTCCCCCGAGCAGCTGAACATGAACGGTCTATGGAATTTGAGGATTTTCACAAATTCTGACAGCGCTTCAAAGTCTAGAAGAAGTCGACGTCTAGAATGTGAATTCCTAGTTGCGGACAGCTAGAAGCTTCGGAGATCTCCAGAAGACTCCAGAAGACAAGACCCACCCCCTTGACTCACTTTGCCTGATAGCTATACTGATGTGGATAGATGCCTACGGTCTCAAGTACCAGCTCGCGAAGCTTCTCCGACTTGCAGTTCTCTCGTTTCGCTGAAAATAAGGGTTTTGTTTGGCTCGAAATTTGAATCTTCGACCATCCACTCACCCCTCATGCCCTCGGTGGCAGTAATAACGGCGATCAGCAGGAAGACGGCGGCGACCAATCTTGTCCTCGACAACGACGACGACATTCCAATGATATTCATGACCTCGCAAATGGAGGGGTCTTCTGGAAACGAAGAAGGGAGGAATGGAAATTGGAAATTTCCGCTTTCAAAAGAGAGTACCCGAAACGGAAAGCGAAACCGGCATCATAAAAAAAACCTCGAAATGGGCGGAGTCTCTCTCCTACTCGTCAACTTTTTTCTCCCCCATTTTGTCGAGTTTTTTTTTGGGTTTTGTTTGGGCTCAACCCACGCTATCCATGACAAGTTTGGAACAGCGAACCAAGAGGAAAGAAACAAAGAGCATATCGATGAATGCGTGGGAGAAAGTTGGATGATGACGGAGGGGGGATTTCCCTATTGAAGGAAAGGGTGGTGGGAGGAGGGTGATGTTGGATATGAAGATGGGAGTGCAAGTGACGTTTTAATGAACCGACTCTTTAAAAGTGAAGCAATACACCCCAGGACTCCGCCCACTTTACTGAGCAGCGGAGGAACTTCATCATAAGCGGCAGGTCCGGGAAGTGCTCAATATCTCTGAAAGCCATTTGACACTTTTAAAGGCGCATAGAAGAAAGCAAAGCAATGCCAGTCTGCGAACGTCTGTTGGAGAAGTTTAAAGGCACATGAAGCCGATGTGCCTTTAAACTGATAGTGAGCCAACCGACAGTCGAATCAAAATGGAGAAGTAGCAACGTGGGCGGAGTCAAGAGTCGATGCTATCCAAGAATCTTGTGCATAGCCAAAAGACAACAGAAAGGACACGGAGCACGCACTTCGCGGAGCCATTTCGTATCACCTGTCGATTCTGATGAAGTTTCGAAGTTATAATACAAACAAACAAAAGCACAGAGAATGGGCCCCCAGAGAGCAGTAGCAACAACAAAACGACGACACAAACGCTGAGAGCAGCATTTCGGCCCCGCGAAATTGTTTATGCGCGCCTGAAATTGATACTAGGTGGTCAGTGTGTATAAATCAAAACGATAATAGAAGAGGAGGCAGGAAACCGGGATTCTGAAGCCAGGAATCTAAAGTCTTGAGCATCAAAAGATTGGATAGTAATGAAGCTCCAGTCAGATTCTGGAGCCAATCGCGCTCTTGGCCTCGATGAAGACCGGATTCTGGAGCTCAGACTGTTGTGGATTCTGAAGAACTGATTCTGAAGTCTAGCTGGTCGTGGAGCTCCTAAACCTCGGCTTCCAGAGCCCAGACTCAGAGGTCGACCTCTACTTTTTTGATAGGTTGACTCGACTTTCTGTCGACCTGGTAGGCTTGGCCATGTCAGTCGAGTCGACCTTTCAAAAAAGGTCGAGGTCGACCCACCGACTCAGACTTTTTCTGACGTCTAGGGGGTCTAGAAATTGAGTCCAGTACAGTCTTTTAGAGATCATAGAGCTCCTGAACCTAGTACTTTTGATATTGACACTCAAACTCTCCACCATTCCAGGCTACGTCTTCTTCTGGGGCTGGGTGTTCATCGTCACCACCACACTAGTTCTCATTCTGAAACGCGAGGTCGACATGTCGGTGCCATCGAACCAAAACGTGCCGCCAGGCGAAGAGGAGGAGGAGCTCGAGCTGGGCGTCGTCGAGTCCTACACAGTGCTCTACAAGATCATGAAACTGCGCCCGGTGCACTACATGATCGCGATTCTGCTCACCGGAAAGCTGGCGTTCGCCGCCACCGACGGAATGACCAGTTTGAAGCTGATCGACATGGGCATTCCCAAGGATCGGCTGGCGTCCATCGGCGTCTTCCTCACGCCCATGCAGATTCTTCTGCCGTGGATGATCGGAAAATGGACGGCGGGGCCACGCCCACTGAACATCTTCTTGCTAGCGTTCCCCTATCGCATCTTCATCGGCGGAGTGTTCGCCGCGTTGGTCTGGTGGACGCCACACTTTCAGCTGGCCGATGGAAAGTTCGAGTACTCGGTGTACTTTGTGTGGATCACGGGGTACATGTTCCATCAGGTGAGTGGAGGTGCTTAGGAGACATTCATGATCAAAGTTTTGCAGCTCGCCACCTACTCGATGTTCGTGTCCATGATGGCTTTCATCGCTCAAATCTCGGACCCCCGAATCGGCGGCACCTACATGACGATGCTGAACACGTTGAACAATCTGGGCGGCAACTGGCCGGTGACTGTGGTGCTGGCCATCACGGACTGGTTCACTTATAAGGATTGTGTGACCAAGGGAACCAAGGAGTGAGTTCTTGAGGAGGGGGGGGGGGCCTTCTAA
>LR543259.1:108827-127527 GCA_900536305.3 Caenorhabditis sp. 40 LS-2015 | reverse complement strand
CCCCCCCCCCCCCCCCCCCCTCAAAAAAAAAACAAAACTCACATCCAACACTTCCCGCCTCGACACTCACGACGAAAACGGTAGAAAGTACGAAACCAATAGTTGACCACATTTTTCGAATTCGAAACTTTTCACTTCAGAATACAACAAGACTGGAACCGCGAACTGTCGGTGTGTGTATTCGTGGAGAAGGGGGCGGAGCCTAAAGGGAGAAGTGTCTTTTTTCGTCTTCTCTGTTTGTCAACTGGGCGGTCCTCAGAAGACGTCGTTGAAGAAGAAGAAAAAGAAGACGTCGAAAAAAACGAGACGCAGAGAAAAGGATATATGTATTAATTCGGGTCGAACAAATAATACACACACCGAAGATTCGAAAATCTATTGAATAAACAGTGGCGAAGAAGAGTTTGTTGATTGTTTTCGAAGAGAAAAAAGGAGAAGACGTTGCGTGTTCCAGACGACGTCACTCTTCTGAGTTCAAGTATTTGTGAAAAAGTTTCAGTAGTAGTGGTGGTCAACCACTTTGATCATGTGACGAGTGAATTTTGAGATGTAGTAATTTGATGCGATTTGATTCGATTCGATTGCGTCGAAATGTATGTGTGTGTTTGTAAAATTGCGTCTCGATCAAGAATCTGAAAAGAACGTGTAGATCAAAAATGTTTGATCTACTGGTGCTGAAAACGCCCAAATAAGGTCGTGGTAGATCAAAATTGAACCTCAAGTTGAAGGTCAAGCTTTTTGATCTACCAGAGATGGAAAAGCGCGGTAATCGAGGATTTTTCCATCTTTTCAAACAAAACTTTAGTTAGATGAAACCAATGAAACTTTTCAACAATTTTCGAAAACAAAATTTCAAATTTTGTCGAAAAATTATTCGAACAGCTTTTTTCAAAAAATTTTCGAATATTTTTTCAAAAAATTGTTCGAAATTTTTTTTAAAAATTTTCAAAAAGTTGTTCGAACAATTTTTTCAAAAAAGTTTCGAACAACTTTTGGAAATTTTTCTCGAAAAATTTTCAGATTTTTTTCGAATATTTCGAGAAAAGAAACCGAAACTTCAAAAAAACACAAAACCGCCTTTAAATTTACAGTACTGCGAAACAGACACGACACTCCGAAATAACGCACTGTGCTCAATTTACGGAAAGTTTTTAGTAATTTTTTTCGAAAGATTTTGGAAAATTTCTCGAATTTTGTTATTTTCGAAGTTTTTTTTTTGGAAAAACACACACTAGATGAAACTATGTGACTTGTTGAACTATTGGCTAATGAAGTTGAATCCAAATCAGAATTTAGAATTTCCTTCTTGATTTTCACTTGAACATCTAACTTGATAATCTTCTTGACCTGAACACTCCCAGTTTGCGGTCAGAAAATTCTCCGATTTATTGACTTTTACGTCAATGCCAATGCTTATCAATTTACAATTTCGGTTCGAACCCCAACTGGTTCCCTCGAATCTTTGCACGTACCGAGTGTGAACTTTTGAACGAGAAATCAGATTGTTCAAAATTGAAATCAAGAATGCAATCCTAAATTAGTGTACCGTACTGGGGCATAAATCATGCTAAGTGTGTCCTTCCAAAAAAAAAAAGATCTTCGAAAATTGCATTTTTCGACAACATTTTTTCAAGAAATTTTTTTCAGGCCTCCAGCCCCATGCACATCACGAGATTTCGGATTTCGAGATTTCGGATTTTTTTTTTAGAGATTTCGGATGACTGTAACATACTTTTTTAAATTCTCAAAGTTGGCCAATTTGCACTGACCATCGTCAAAATTAGGCCAACCGAAATCTACTTTTTCTGAGATTGTCCGGATACGATCCGGGTGTTCTCTGCATCAATCTTTAAAGCCTAAAGAATTCAAATCCTGTGAATTCCCGCGCAAAACTACACGCACATTATGCAAGTTTGCTCTATCGGGGACGGCGCGCATTTTGAGTTTAAAAGGGTTTTCTGCCGATTTTTCATCATTCCGTAGCGAGAGAACAGGTCACAATAGGTGACATTGTTCTTGTCTCTAGGTTTCAGTGTTTTGTGGTTCTCTTGACCACGTTTTTCTTTCTCCTTGTGTTGCCTTTTTGAGCATCTTGCTCGTTTTTCCTTCGGGAAATTGTGCGAATAAAACCTTATTGGTTCGTACAAAGTGTGTTTTCTAGTGTGCTTCTGGGTCTTGTGAGAAGATTCAGAAGTGAGTGTTTGTACAGTTACGTCTCGAGTACTTGGAGGAGATCTCCTTGTACAAGTCGCGTACTAGATCCTAAGATCCATTTCAAAAATACAACATACATCATTCGTTCTTGATCACTGAACGGCCAGTACTAATTGTGTGTTCATTTGAGGTTCACTAATAGAACTGTGTTTTGTTGATACAAAAAAAAAACGAAAAAATCGAATCGGTTAATTTTTGATTGTTTCGAACTTGATGTTTCCAGAAACAACACAAGCTCCGCCCCTTTTTCAACCACACATTTTTGAACTAGGCTGGAGAGTAAGGAAAAAACTGAAACCTTTATAATTTTCCAGGTGGTTTTGTACTTCAGAAAAGTGTGTGTTTTTCGAAAATATCATATTTCGAAAGAAAATATTCTAAACCAGCATAGCTGGGCGCCTCCGGCGCGTTTAAAATCTACGTGAAAAGAAGAATGGAAAGATTTGAAAATTTGGAAAAATAATTTCGTGAACTTGTCACTCTCTATCGGGAATGTGAATGCGGACATCGTGACCAAGTGACGGAAGGACAAACCTTTAGCGGATTATATATAAGAAAGATTTTTCGAAAAAATTTGGAGCAAACTTATTTTCGAGAACAAAAAAATTTTCAAAAAATTTCAAATTTTCAGGTTTGCAGATTTTCAAACATCCACCCGCACCGTACCACGACTCCATACCTGCACAGGATATAATTTATTGTTATTATTTCAAATTTCTCTCTCTCGAAAAAAAAAAAATCCAAGACACACATTTCATACCCGGGTCTATTTTCAGACGCCCCCACTCCTCCTCATATTTAAGACTTCAAAACTTTCCTTGCTGAATTTAAGATTTTGAACTAAAAATGAAAATGAGTCAACCTCGTCGTTTTCTGTTTTGCTTTTAGAAAAAAGATAGCAAAGAAAAAAATCGGAGAAAAAAACAAGGTCCCCTCATCACACTTCCTTCTATAGGAGGCGACAAAATCTGAAATTCAATCTGTTGACCGGAATGTGAAATTTTGCTGAAAAAAAATTTGCGAGAGCAAAAAACACAGAGAATCTTGGATTTTAGTCGTTAGTCATTATTTCAGAAAATTTTTTGGCGCGAAATATTCTGAATATTGAATGTCTAAAATTGTCATATTGTGCAATCTTGAAAATACTTAAAGTTTTCCAAAAATTTTCCAAAATTTTCAAAAAAATATTCCGACATTTTTTTCTGATTTTTTCCGGATTTCTGGTCCTTTTCAGTATTTCAAACATATTTTTTTGCACATTTCCTCGGATTGCAAAACAATCCTTTTCAAATGATTCTCGAAATATTTTAAATTTTTCGAAAAAAAATTTTTCTGAAAATTTCAGCTTTTCTGTTTCTCTGTTATTTTACCAACTTCCAGCTTAGTATATCATTTTACTAAGTTATCTAGAACATTCTACACAATTTCGAACTTCTCCGAAAAAGAAATGTATTTTTCGAAGTTTTCAGATTTTTCAAGGATTTTCGAAATTTCGCTCGTTTTCAGCTGAAATAAACGCGTTACCTTAGATTTCTGGTCTATTCTCAGGTCATGTGTGTTATGAACTTTTCCCTCAACGAAAAATGAAAAAAAAATTCCTTCTCGAAGAAAAAAGAAAATTATAAACTTTCCCCCTTACTTGATTAATTGCTCATCTTATATTGTTGTGTGCAATCAACTGTCTCAAATTTTTCAACTTCAGAGGCAGAGAAGGCGGGAAAGAAAAAAGTTGATCTACTTTCTACTTTTTTCTCGTCACTTTCTCGGAATAGTTGACAACATGTACATACTCTTCTATTCTCTCGCCCACTTCTATACAATCCATGATCTGTTAGGTTTATAAAAAGGAAGAGCATGATGGGTTTTGAAGCAATAGATGCGCTCGTTATTAGCCATTACCCTAAAACACTTTTTGGCGCAAAAAAAATTTGAAATTTTGACCAAAAAATTAACATTTGGGAAGATGTGGCAGGCCACCAGGAAGTCTTTGGATTTTAAATATTTCGATTTCTTGAAATTTTTTTGACCATTTTTCTCAGCTGACAGTAATTCATGCCATTCGTGCCAAAAACTTTTCTTCAGGTGTCGAATATTCTGCATGTCACTATCCTTCGAATCTAATTTTTTTCGAAATTTCCAAAAGTTCGACTTTTTTTCGAAATTTTGGAAGCCTCAAATCCTCCAGAATCATTCAGAAAACTTGAGACTCCTCTAGACTTCTCAAGAATCTTCAAGAATCCTCTAAAACCATCTAGAATTCTTCAAAATTCTCTAAAACATTCTAGAACACTTTAGAATCTCCCACAGTCCTCTAGAACCCTTCGAACTCTATCAGAATCCTCCAGAATCCTTCAGAATCATTCACAATCTTCAAGAATCCTTGAAAACCTCGTGCGAAAGTTTCCAAGATTCTGCAAACATCGCCAAAGTCTCCAGAAGTCTAAGAGTTTTGCACGAGCAGACTTGGAAAGAGACATTTTTTGAGGAGAAGAAATTTACGATTCATAAATTTCTCAAAGTCCAAGAATTCTGCAAAATAGGATTTCCAGAATTCTCCGAAAAATCCAACCACTCTCGAACCACACCAGGTCTTCTTTGGCATAAAATTTGTTGGCGCGTTTTTCAGAGCACTGGTTGATCAAAAAGGTGGTCTTAATTTCTCGTCCAATTTGATCTACCGGTGCTAATAAAACCGTGCGAAAGATGAGATCCTTTGAATCCTATCCTAGGCAAAACCAAGCAAAAGGTAATACATCTGATAGTGAGTCTGTGGCGCTGGTTTCTAACTGGTAGATCAAAAACGGAAGATCCCGATTTGATCTACCATTACCCGGCAGACCATAGTAGACCCCTTGTGTCCAGGTCGATCTTATGTGCTCTTCCTGCTTCACTGACCTATATGACATGGCTAACTACTACACACGTCGAGTAGATCAAAACCAATTCATCCACGAAATGACGTACCTACCCACTTTCTGCCATCATATTTTTCGTCACACTCTCCGCCCAAATCACCCCTCTACTATCCTCGGCGGTGCCAATTCCACGAATCCAATCTTGTTACTTTCTTCGCAAAAGTGTCAATTAGTGGTTGGCTAGGGGTGGGGGGACCCTGGGCAGGCAGAAAAATGATTAGTATAGAGTATAGGGGCCTCTCCCCCTCTCTCTCTCTCTCTCTCTCTCTCTCTCTCTCTCTCTCTCTCTCTCTCTCTCTCTCTCTTTTATGTCGGAAAGGGAGAAAGCGTGAAAAGCAATTTTTGTAACCAGTCTCTCTCACTCACTTTTTATGGAGTTTCTTATGGGTTTCGGAAGGAATTTCGAGGGCGCTCCCTGAGCTCTTCCTATACATCATATCCTCAATCTTTGTGACGTAGTAGTTGTTCAAACTTTTCGAGGTGCTCCATTTTCTTGTCAGCAATCATTAATAGCCCCCCCCCCCCTGGTTCTGTGGCTTCCAGTGGGTAGATCAAGAAAGTTTGACCAAATTTATCTTGACTTCTGTAAGAGATATCAAAAAGTAGTCAACTAACAAAATGTTAAGCACATTATGACAAACAATTTGTTAGTTGACCACTTTTTGATATCTTCCACAGAAATTAAAATAATTGGGGTCAAACTGTCAAAACAAAATACAAGCCTATAGCTCGACAATCACTGGGTCAATTTCACTCAAAACCATACGAATCGATGGGAAATTTTTTGCAGATCATTTTGGTAAAAAGTCGTCAAATTTTCACATACTTGAGTAAAATTCTGGGTCTTTTTGCAAAAATTGACGAATATCTGCAAAAAATGTTGCATGTTCTAATTTGCAACTCCACAACCTCCAACCCAATATTTATGAGAATTATACGAATCGATGGGAAATTTCTTGTAGATCATTTTAGTCTTAAATTTACTAGACTCGATCATACTCGAGTAGAATTGTGAGCCGTTTTGTAATTTTTCGAAAAACTTTTTTTTTGGAAAATTTTTTTTTGCTCAAATTTTCGACCCATTTCTAGACTTCCTTATTATCATGTCCTCCTAGACAACAAAACACTTCTGACTCATAATTTTCTGCTTTTCACACTTTCAGACTCCTCATGACCTACTTTGGGACTCGTTTTCTTCCCCATGACTCATTTTTTCTTAATATGAACTGAGCTCCTTGTTATTAAATAAATTCAGAATTTTTTCCTGTTCTCTAGAACAATTTTAGACCCTTCAGGACATTCCTAGGACTCATAGGATTTTCGAGGGTTTTCTAGGAAAATTTTTAAAGTTTAGAAAACTCGAAAAAAAAGAAGTCTGTTGTCTATAATTATCTGTAAAAATGGTGTGCTGGACTGGAGAAATTTTACGTTTTTAGTATAGCCATCATTTTCTGAGGATTTCCAAGATTTTGAAAAAAAAAGTTTCGGAACATTTTTTCGAAAAAAAACTTCGGAAAATATCAAAACCTTAAAAAATTTGTCATCTTGTCTAACCTTTTTGGGAATCTTGTTTTTCGCTTTAAAGTTTACCACCCTTAATTTTTTGTGCTCTGCCACTCTTTTTCCAGAAAAAGTTTTTCAAAATAAAAATCGTACCATAGGCCTTGTGTACTCCTTGTGGACAACTCGAAGGATACTGCTTAAACTTGTCCACGAGGAGTACACAAGGCTTACAGTGGGTGTGAAGGCCCTGACTCGGTTGGAATCCCTTTCGGGCAGTTTTTAATGCCGAATCTAAGTTTATCAGCCATTAGTCAATATAGTATTCAATTTTCATAATGAATTTCAGAAAATTTTTTTTTTTCAAAATTTTCAAAAAGAAAAAAATTTTAAGGCAACATTTTTTTTCTAATTTTTTCTATATTATCGTATTCTTACTGTTTCCGAACCGTGAATTTAAAAAACCTCATAATAAGACATTGATTCCAGATGCCGTCACTCCACCTCCTTCTCATTCTCCTACTACTCGCCATCGTCTCCACCTCGTTCATCCTTCAAGACCTGCCGCTGGAACGTTTCGAACGGAGTGGTTTTGGAGGACATCATGATGCTAGTGGAGAGTTCATGGGGGCCGGCTCCTCCGGGCGACAGACCAGATCCAGAGACGTCTACAGACCGGGCGCCAATTTTTGGCAGAAGTATAGGTGGGTACGACGGACCCCCATAAATTATTTTGAAATTTTTTTTGAAAATTCGAAATTTCTAGAAAATTTCCGATAGTTTTGAGCCAAAAATCATTGCGATACCTTTAGTACAATCAAATTTAGGAACATTTAAAATTTCGGAAATTTTCGAAAAAAAATTTTTTTTTGGATAATTTCCAAATTTTCAAATTTTCAACATCAGCTCATTTCGATTTTTGATTCATTATTCAGGTAGATCAAATTGACGTCATTATTGAAGAGAAGGATTTTTGATCTACCAGTTCATAGTGACGCAAATTTTTTCCGATTAAATCAAGTGTGCTAAAAATCCGAAAAATGTGACGTAAATAGTAACACAAATATATGCATACGTGTGTATATTGTTTGATTATTGATATTGAATTGGCTCTGCTAGAAAATTGCTCAGGTGTCTCAACTTGGCCTATCATGGCCTAATTTTTCCAAGTTGGGAAAATTTCGGCCACCTGAAACCCTATTCTGAACTTTCTGAGTTCTTAAGAGAAAGCTAGGCCACCTCAAAAAAACTTCGAAAATTTCGATAATAACACTTTCAAAATATTGAACAGAAATTTTTTGAGAAAAAAAAAATTTTTTGAAATTTTTTTTCAACAAAAATTCCTTTTTTTCAGAATGATGTCCGGATAACCGATTTTCTCTCACCTTCCTCCATGACACCGCATCTCTTCACCAGTCTTGGGATCTCATCATCGTCAACGAAAAAAACATCTTAAAAATTTCAAAATTTTTACAACTTTTTCTTCTCGCCCTTCTACGCCATCGAGTTCCATCAAAATTCTTATTTGTTCTACCTAAAAAAATAATAAAACGCATCTATCGTTAATCTTCGAGACATGGTTGGGATGTTTTTACAGTTTCACAAAGGTCTCCGTTTCGAAATTTCCCGGTTTCCAAACGTCCCGGTTTTGTGAAGATCAGGTTTTGAAATTTTCGGTTATAAAACGTCCGGTTTGGAAATGTCCAGGTTTCGAAACGTCACAATTTAGGGATGATCAGATTTTTAAACGCACAAGTTTTAAAACGTCCAGGCCCTCGATTTTGAAATTTCCGAGTTCTG
This sequence comes from Caenorhabditis sp. 40 LS-2015, assembly GCA_900536305.3. Lineage (NCBI taxonomy): Eukaryota > Metazoa > Nematoda > Chromadorea > Rhabditida > Rhabditidae > Caenorhabditis > Caenorhabditis tribulationis. The sequence continues at coordinate 119,098 of LR543259.1, read as the reverse complement.
AAATGTTTCGGTTCTGGAGCGTCGTGGTTTCAAAACGGCTGAGTTCTGAAGCGTCGTGGTTTTGGAGTGTGTGGTTTTGAAATGTCCCGTTTTCGACTGGTTTCGAAATGTCTCGGCTTAAGAGTTCCCCCGTTCTAAAACCCTGTGGTTCTACAACGACCGAGTTCTGAGAACTCCTGGTTTTAAGGCGTACAGTTTTCAAAATTGCTGATTTTGAAACGTCCCGGTTTTGAAATGTCTTGGTTCTAAAGCGTCCAGTTCGAGATGGCCAAAAACAAAAAAGATAGTGCCTCAAGAACAAGATTTATTAAGAGCTAGGACAGATTGAGCATTTTACAAATTTTCAAAAAAAAAGTTTAATATTAGGGGGAATGTTACTCGTGGGGGGAGGAGTTAAAGGTCTTAGGGACTCGGCAATTCGGGATTCAGAATCCTTCCTAGAACCCAAAAAAGTCACGGACAGTCTCCCATGCGCCCTGGTCAAAGTGCTTGTGGCTGAGGAAGTTGGTGTTTCTCCGTTGGGTCGTGTACAATCTGGTCGGCTCGTTTCTCTTGAGAATCTTCAACGACTCGGGCAGCAGCTCGGCGAATTGGCTCTTCTCCGGCTCCTGATGTGGCGTCATCTCGGGAAGCATCACCGGCGCTCCGCCCTCGGTCGTCGGCGTGCCGTAGCTGGTGCGAAGGACGAAGACGCGTCCGGGGACGACTGAACGCGTGCCGTTCTGGTAGAGATCGATCTCGGACTCGGTCGTCGCGTAGATGGAGCCGACGCCAAAGTTGCGACGGAACTGGAAGTCGTCGTCGGTCTTGTAGGCGAAGATGGGGCAGTCGGAGAGGGTGCGCACGTCGCATTGGGTGTCGAACTCTTCGAAGCAGTAGATGTACGTGCCGAACTGCAAGAAAATACGGATTTTTAACAATACTTTTTCCGTGCGTTGCAGTCGCGTCGCGGTTGCTCACAATTTTTGCTGTCAGTAGATCAAAAGATTTTCCCCCGTGCGTTGTGGTTGTCACAATTTTTTTTCGCAAAACTTTCAAAAGCTTTTCTCGCGCGTTGCGGTCGCATCGCGGTTTTTCAGATTCAACAGCCAAAACTCGAAAAGTTTCCGCGCGCGCGCTGCGGTCGCGTCGCGGTTTTTCACTGATTTAGCAGTCGAAACTTCAAAAGCAGGGTGTTCTCGTGCGTCGCGGTCGCATCGCGTTTTTTTACAGACTTAGCAGTCGAAACTTCAAAAAAAGGGCTTTACTCGTGCGCCGCGGTCGCGTCGCGGTTTTTTACAATTTTGGTCGCCAAACAATTTCAAAAACAGGGTTTCCCGGACCGGAAAATTTCAATTTTTTAGGGCTTTCCCCGTACGTTGCGGTATTAGGCAAAAAACACTTTTTCGAGAAATTTTCAAGTTTTTCTCGCGCGTTGCGGTTGCGTCGCGGTTTTTCACAAATTTGCAGTCAAGTCTTCAAAAGCATGGTTTTCTCGCGCGTACTCACCAAAACTTTGCACTTCTCGAGTTCAATCGGAATGACAGCTTGCTGAGTGATCAGAACAAATTGTGGAATGTCGTAGTAGGCGTACACCTCCTCGTTGTGCAGGAATTCACCGCCGTGGGCGAGCTGAAATATTGAAATTTTGAACTAAAGTGTGGTCCCTCAACTCACCGCATAGATATTGCCGGACATTGGCACATCGGAGATATTGAAGCAGATCGTGGTGTCCACGGTCATCTTCTTCACATTGCACATCTTCGGGAATACGGTAGTCTTCTGCGAGAAATCGAGCTTGTCCGCTCCGCCGGCTCTCTTCACGGTGTCCTCGTTGATGGCGTCCAAGAACGGATTGTTAATCTTGTTCTCCAAAAACAACGACTTCAAGTCTCTCTCGAATCTCAACGAGTTCCAGTTGTAGTCGAAGTAGTCGAGGTATCTCATTTGTGTACGATCCTCGGTCAAGTTGTACACCGGTGGCTCGACACTATCGACGGCGATGTGAAACTTGCGGCAGATGGCGTCGAACGAGGTGAAAACGCGCTTCTGGAGCAGTCCGCGACTGTACTCGTTCATGTTGTTCGTGTTGAACGAGTTGATGAAGTCGTTGAGGTCGAGAGTGTAGGGTACGCAGTGTTGCTTCTCGGGGATGAGACGACCCTCGCCGTAGACCTCGAACTCGATGCCGTTGGCGCGGAACGAGTCGAGCACGGAGGCGTGGGTGAGAGTGGTGAGGGTGAGGAGGATGGGTAGGAGACGCATCTGGAAATTAGAGAGTGAGGTTGATGGATTGATGAGGTTAACGAAGAAGCGGAAAGATTCAGAATGGTCTGGGAAGGTTACGGAGGTCTAGGATGGTTTAAGATGGTTTAAGATGGTTTAAGATGGTATAGGACGGTATAAGATGGTATAAGATGGTATAAGATGGTATAAGATGGTTTAGGATGGTTTAGGATGGTTTAGGATGGTATAGGATGGTATAGGATGGTATAAGATGGTTTAGGATGGTATAGGATGGTTTAGGATGGTTTAGGGTAGCTTAAGATAGTTTAGAATGATCTAGATTAGTCTAGAATACTTTAGAATAGTCTAGAATAAGCTAGAAAGATTTCAGGTTATTCTATGACGGTTCAGGATGGTTTTGGATGGTTTAGAATGATCTCGAATGGCCTCCGACGGTTTAGGATGATTAAGATCAATCTGCAATTTTTTTTGGCTTAGTCTAGGACTGACTAGAATGTGACTCGAATAGTCTTGAGTGGTTTGGAATGCTTCAGAATAATAACTTAATGCTTTAGAATGAATCGAGACTGGACGAGGTTAGTTTGTGATGGTTAAGGATGATTGAGGACGGATAATGGATCAACCCAAACCCTGCGTTGTTTCGAAATTGACAAAAGAAGGTCAAGGATGGTCTAGAATGGTACAGAATCGTCTAGAATGTTCTACGATGGTCTAGAATGCTCTAGAATGCTCTAGAAAAGTTTAGGGAGAACTAGAATAATCTAGAAAAGTTCTAGAAAGCCATAAGAAACTCTGGGATAGTTATTAGATTTTAAAACATAATCCGAGATCACGTTTAACCGACGATATGATCCTTCCCAAAAACGCAAAAGAGGGGAGGGAATCAAAAACAAATAAAGAACCGAAAACCGAAAAGAGAACCCAAAGAAGAAGATGACAGTCTCGCTGTGCATAATGACACTCCCCCGAATACAATACACACACAATGAGCCGCGTTGCGCAACCGCAACGCGCACCCTCAAAGGACCGCCCATATCTAATCTCGGGGAAGAAGAGATGGCGAGATAATAAGATGAGAGGAGGCGATGACGTCACGTCATAATACTGTATTCTGAAGTGTAATTGTGGAGGGGTGAAGGTGACGGGTTTTTATTGATCGGCGACTCTTTGGAGATTTGAGATTTGTGACAGGGGACAATGGGTGTAACCATGATGAATTATGGAGGTGAGAGTGCGAGGGTTACGCAGGTGACAGCGACGGGTACAGGGTTTGAAGAAGGGGAGCAGACGGTCTAGGTCTAGGAGACGGTCTAGAATGGTCTCGGCGGGTTTAGAATGGTTTAGAGTGATCGGGTGTGCTCAAGGATGGTCTAGGATAGCTTAGAATGGTTTAGAATAGTTAAAAGTGGTCTACAATAGTTTCGGGTAGTCTAAAATAGCTTTAGACATTTAAGAACGGGTTAGAATCGTTTAGAATATGTAGTCTAGAGTGGTCTAAGATAGGTGAGGGTGGTTCAGGACGATTCAGGATAGTTTAGAAGGAATTACTTCTCGGAATCATCCCAATTAAGTAGAAGTTCAAAACTAGCGGTAATGTGCCATCAAAAGATTTGAGATTTTCTAAATGAGTATGATTGTGGATAGGGTAGGTGGTCTCGCCACGAAAATCCAAATTTAGGGGAGTCTGCCTTCTGCGATTCGTTGTCATGACCTAGAAATCTAACATCCAGTGTTTTGGGTCAGAGTTTTTGGGAGGCCAAAAGCTTCAAAGTACGTAAGTATGAAAATAGTAATTTAAGGGCGCATACAAAGTTTTATTTCACCTCACATCGGAACAGAATATTCAAAATCACAGACACAAATCGATTAACATTGAAAGAACTTTCGTATCAAATAATAAATAGAAATGATAGCTAAACGAAGGATAATTAGACGAAGAGAAGATTTTTTAGGACAGTTCGAAACCGAGAAATTTCGATACCAAGGCGTTTGATGAACGATTCAAACATGTCATCATAGTTTCGAAACGTCCCGGTTCCCAAACGTCTAGTTTCAAAACGTCCTAAACACAAGTCACTCCAACTGCATAATAGTTCTCTCTTCCGGAGACTGGCGATGTCTGTTGATTTGGCTCACAATTGGCGCGTTCGGATCATACTTTCCACACGAGCAAGAGCATCGACACGAGTACTTTGGATGGGATTGAAGGAGGCGAAGGAGCATCTGAAACGTATTTTCAGAGACATTTTCAGACTCAGCGCATCAAGAGCTTCAAAATGAGTATAATCATGGCCAGTGTGTGATTTCCGAAAATTTTGTTCGAAAAATTTTGTTCGAAAAATTTTGTGCGAAAATTTTTTTTCCGAAAATTTTTTTGACAATTTTTTTTCCGAAAAATTTTTCGAACAACTTTTTGGAAAAAAATTTTGAATTCCGATGTTTTTTTTTTCAAAATATCCTCGAAAAGTTGTTCGAACAATTTTTCGAAAAAATTTTCGAATAAAAATTTTTCGAAAAAAATTCTCGAACCACTTTTCGAAATTTATTTTTCACAATTTTTTTCGAAATTCGATGTGTTCGAAATTTTTTTCCGAAAAAGACACACTAGGTTAGCTACTGAAGATGGGCCCCGCCACGACTACCGTAATCCTGATTTTCGTGGTGAGACCCAAAGTAGGTCATGATTATACTCGTTTTGAAGCTCTCAGCGAGCTGAATCTAAAAATAATACTCACATCTTTTGGAATCGATACCATCTCAATCTCTGGCGGCTCCCTTCTCATCGATGTCTCGACGACACTCGCCGGCGCTGACCATGTTCTTGGTGGTACCATGTATGGGGATGGTGGTGGTGGTGGATGCTGTGGCATCACAAACGGGCTGAGTGGTGGTGAATGGAATGGATAGGCTTGAAGGGGTCCACAAGGGATCGGAGAATAATGAGTTGGTACTGGAGAGGGGGCCTCGTGTTTGATTAGGAACTCCTTTTGCTCCTGTATGCGGGACTTCTTTTTGATGGTCTGAAAAGGTCAAAAATGGAAAAAAGGTCCTCCCCTTTTGCATCCTGGCACGTTTTAAAAAATCACTGGAAATCATTAAAAAAGAAAATATTGTCATTTTAAGGATGGTACATATTATAAATTCGCAGTCTGTTGGCACTCTTTTAAAGACGCACAGACAAAGTTCTCAGGATATCTCGCCGCGCATTTGATCTCTTTCCAGTTCAATTTTGTGGCGCGAATAAATATAAATTTGGCGCCGCGGAATTGAACTGGGAAGAGATCAAATGCGCAGCGAGATATCCTGAGAACTTTGTCTGTGCGCCTTTAAAAGAGTGCCAACAGACTGCGAATTTATAATAGCAGTGTGTGTTGTTTGAAAAAAAAATTTCGAAAAAATCGAATTTCGAAAATTTGAGAGAACATTTTTTCGAAAACTTCTGTTCGAAAAATTTTTCGAAATTTTTCGAAGAATTTTATCAAAAAAACTTTTTCGAAAGGTGGTCCGAAAAAAAATTTGAAAAAAAAACTTCAAGGAAAAACAAATGCGCCTTTAAATTTACAGTACTGTCAAGCAGAGTACGACACTCCGAAATAACGCACTGCGCTCAGTTTAACGGAAATTCGAAAATTCTTCGAACAATTTTTCGAACAACTTTTCGAAAGTTTTCAAAAAAAAAAATTTTTTCGATTTCAATAATCGTGCCGCAGTTGTTGCAAAAGGGGGCGGAGTTTACACGAAACCTACCGACATCCTCTTCGTGAGTGCCTTTCGCACCGCACTATTCGCCCTCTTCTCTAATTGCTCTCCAGTTTGTACCAGATTCGGATTCATGCCGATCTCGAAGCACTTCTTGAGACGACACTTCTGACAAAACTTTCTCGACTCGGGACTCAGACGACACTTGTCATCGAACGGACAGCTTTTGTAGTCCTTGTTTTTCATGGCGTTCCGCCGGAAGAACGCTTTGCAAGACTCGCAAGTGACCGCGTTGAAGTTGTAGCCGAGAGCCTTGTCGTTGCACACACCGCAGATCTGAAAAATAGGCATATCTTAACAACGAAGCGAGGTATCAAAAAAGTGACAACTACAAAAATGCTTAGTATAAAATTTTACACATTTTTGTAGTTGACCACTTTTTTCTAGCTTTGTTAGTTTTTGAGTTATGCGCCTTTAAAGTTGAGACAAGAGATTTGGAGACGCAGAGGAGCGAGTGAGTCTGTTGCCCTGCGTCTCTTTTCTCTAACTGCAAAAAATAAAGATCTAGAGACGATAAATACATGAAAAAAAACAAGTTCAGAAAAATTGAATTACTGGAAACCATTTTTTCCATTTCTTCAATGCCTCTCACTTGCTAATCTCCACTTTAAAGGCGCATAACTTAAAAACCGACAAAGATACTAAAAAGTTGTCAACTAAAAAAATGTGTAAAATTTTATGCTGAGCATGTTCGTAGTAGACATTTTTCTGATATCTTTCTTAGTTTGGAAGATATAAGTCAATTACTGACTGTTACCACCGAAATTCATCTCAACCCTGGCTACAGAATTTTTCGGTTTGATTTGATCTACCAACTTTTTTTTCTTTCTTCTCACCTACCTTATCCATAAGTAATGTGTCCCTGTAGTTGCTCTTTCTTTGTGGCATACCTGCAGAAAAATATGTGCAAACTCGAAAAGTTAATACAAAATTTAAGCCTACAAAAAACCTTATACAGTTCTGGTCAAAACTATATGAACTTTAATGGTTTTCAATGGAAAATGGCCATCTTTGAGCAGTTGAAAAATTATGTTCCAGTCATCCGATTTTTTTTAAACTTGGTGAATGCATTAAGCAACTTAAGATCTATATTTTTGTAGTTGACAACTCTTTACGAAAATTGCAATTAAGTCAGTTATGTCGTGTTTAAGATCATTGGTTCGAAAAGATCAAAATATGCACTAAAATTTTCCAAGTTTTGATGCGACGTAACTCACTTCACAGCAATTTTCACAAAAAGTTGTCCACTACAAAAATGAAGATCTAGAGCTGATTGATGCACTCACCAAATTTTTCAGATATCAGATCATTAATTTCGGCCTTTTTTGGAACCATGATTTTTACTGCGACGTAACTCATTTCAGAGCAATTTTCATAAAAAGTTGTCAATTACAAAAATAAACTTCTAGAGTTGCTTAATACACTCACCAAATTACATAAAAATCGGGTCATTGGAACATACTTTTTCAGCTACTCAAAGTTGGCCATTTTGCACTGAAAATCACCAAAAATTCATATACTTTTGGAAATCAGAATCAAAATCAAAAAACTCGTGATAAGAGTGCAAGAAGGCGTCGTCGGATATCATGCGGGTTAATCCGGGGGGCGGCTCTCGAATTTTCGAAAAGATGCAGGTGTTTCCCCAAATGAGAGAGGAGGCCACCCCTCTCCAGTTTTTTCTCACTCTTTTTTGTCTTCACTTTCACTACTCGTGAGAAACAACGAGAAATGAGACGGAGACTAGTAATGTCGTCATTTTCATACTTGCACTTTTTTGGATGTCTGGGGGGAGACTTGTACTTTTAAACTCGAGGGAAGGGGGCGAAAAGTGCAGACAGACCATTTTTGATTAGTGGTTGCTCAGACAAATTGTTGATGATTCTAGGGTCTTCTGACGTCTTCTAGACTGCATATGACACTATCTGAAAGGTTCTAGAGGATTCTAACAATGAGAGGTTATCAAAGATCAATATGATCTCCGAGAATTCTGAGGGCTTCTGGAAGATTCTGAGGAAACTTGAAGAACTCTTCAGATGATCGTGGAAGTCTGAAGGATTCTGGAAGATTTCGAAAGTTTCATATTGTTTTCAGAGTTCTCAAGGAAATCTCAAAGGCGACCCAAAGACGAGAGTCCATGAAGAATCTCGAAAGATCTCAGTTGACACAAGAGGACTTCAAGAGATTCTCGAGCACTGGATTCCCATTGCTCAGCTTATTAGACAAACGGATCAAAGTGCCGACCACGCTCCACCGAACAAGTCCGTTAAAGAGCATGCGCCGTCGGAGGTAATTTGAAAAACTGAATTTTTAGAATTTATAATAGTACGAGAATTTGGGAAAACGAGGAAAATAATAAAGATATCAAAGTTTCAGCGATACTTCATGTAATATCTTGAAAGGATCAGCAGTCATCTTAGTGTTGGAAGTTTCTTTGAGGACGTCCCCACCATCTAGACCTCTTTGGAGTTCGATCGTAGACCTTGCGGTTTTCGTTGCAGGTTCTCGTTGGCTTCGAAGGCGGCTTGAGGTTCTTCAGACGCTTGCGTTTCTCTTCTTCCATCGACTTCCGTATCTCGGCCGCTTTTCGCTCCTGAATGAAAACCAACACTCAAAAAACTAGACATGTGCAAACTTCTTACCAGTTTAGAAAACAACACATACCACTTGGTCCGATCTCTTTCGGTCATCTGAATAAATGAATGTTGCTGAAAGTCTCATATGTTGGAAGAATCTTTAAAAGTATACAATGCTGGCCATAATTCTATCCCTTTCGGTGATTTTCAGTGCGAAATAAGTCAACTTTGAGCAGTTGAAAAAGTATGTTCCAATTACTCGATTTCTATGAAACTTGGTGAGTGTTATAAGCAACTCTAGATTTTCAGTGGGCCGAAAAAGTTCCAAATTTTCACTCAGTTTTGATGTCGCGTGACTATTCACGACGTAACTCACTTCACATTTTGTTTTCGAAAAACATTTTTTTTCGAAGGTCATCGAAAAACTCACTCTGCAAGTAGCACTTTCTCCAAGTAGAAACTTCTCAAAGTTTCTCATCATCTCCAACTCGCCTGCTTGTTCGAGAAGATCCTCGCGGATTTGAGCGGGCAGCTCGGTTGCTCCAGGCATGACATGAGATAAGAAAACAAACGAACGTTTTTGGATTCCATCCGCAACCACTTTCAGACACGAATCGTAAAGAGAGTCAATCATTATTCGGATCGAAACAAGGTGACTGATCCGATGATGATAGAATGATGTTGTGTCACTTTTGGAAAACCGGAAGAGATGTTCAAAAACTTGCGTCAACAAACCTCTTGTGCGCGTTTCTGGTGAATGCTGAGACGGACACTTTCCACTATTTAAAAAAAAAGGGGGAGGGGCTGGGGCAAGGGCAAGGGGGATAACATGGACCTGTCGAAGGATTCTAAAGAATACTGTAGGCATATTTGACGACTTTTCAGTGCAAAGTGGTCAACTTTGAGCTCTGTTGAAAACGTATATGTCAATGACGCGATTTTTCCGAGACATTGCGGAAGTATAAAACATTGTTAGATCTCTGAAAAGGTTGGAAATCGTAGTGGTTAACTTTGATTATTTCAAATCGTATGTTCCAGTCATCCGATTTTCATGAAAATTGGTGGGTGTATTAAGCAACTTTAGTTCTTTATTTTTTGTAGTGGATAACTTTTTTTTATTGCTCCGAAAAAGTTGAATCATTCAGAATCCGAGAGAACTTTTCTGTTCGAACCATGGGGAATCCTTTAGAATCAGACATGTTTGGAATGGCCAAAGTTTCCGATCTCGGCATGTCCGAATATTCAAAACTTCGGAATTTTCAAATTTTCAAATTTCGTTGTGTTCTTGCGACGCTTTCACATACTCAGAAACGGATAATTTTCGGAACCATAGCGGTCGTAATTTCATTCCGGAAAAAACGCTTCGGAAATGTTCCGAGAATTTCGGATTTCCATATTCCGTTCCAAACATTTCTGTCTCTATCCCCTCGACAAGTTCCGAAAACTTCTGAGTGTCTAGTCTACTCCTAGCAGGCGCGCGGAATAGAAGCTTTCCGCGGTATGCTTAACCGCGCGCATCGCCCCCCCCCCTTTCCTCTTCCACTGCTCGACAATAATACTAAACTTCTGACAGTCTCGCGTCTCGCGTCTCCGTTTACTATGTACTTTACACATGACGCCAACTTTCGTTCTTCTCGACAACGACGACGGTCCGATTGCCCCTCTTCCCTCCCTGCTTTTTCTTGGTCCCGTCCTTTTCTCCCCCCCCCCCCC